>JALMQS010000153.1:29489156-29644568 GCA_024734495.1 Forficula auricularia
GCAGCTACTCCTGATATTATCAATATTTCTCGGTACGCCCCGCAGGCGCCGTAGGCAGGCGAAGTCTGGAACGGGGAGAAAATTAATTTTCAACCTTTTTTTTGTCTGGGTGTCTGTATTCAGATAGTCAAGATAACTTAAGAAGGAAAAGTTCGTTCTAGTGCTAAAACAAATGTATTTCCAATGAGGAGAACTGATGAAATTCTTTTCACTTTTTCCCCTTATTTTATGAGGAAAAGTGTGAATCTTTGAGAATTTTCAAATAGAGTTTTGCAAGGATTTTGGTGTCCCTAGACCCCTAGAAATATGTGGGAAGATATAATAATTTATAGGGATAGGTTAGTCAATAAATAAATATTTTAAAATGTATAATAAAATTTATTAACATTCAAACACAAATGATAAATAAATAAAATTAATAATTAATTTTGCTGAAGGTAGCAGAGTTGTTTAATTTATGAGGAATAAATGAAAGTGTGTCTTCTACTTAATTTAAATAAATATATATATATAAATATTTTATTTAAGATTTCAACTTAACTTATAGTCGAAGCAAATACAGATTCGACAGATATATTAATTCACTTAGCTTACTTTTTTCAGTCTTACCGAAAGTGAATTCTATTTTAACTAAAATTCTATTAAATCAAATATGTATTTGTATTAATTGATGTTTAAAGTAAATCTTAAATAAATAAAAGATTTTTATCTATTTATATTTAGCAGAAGACACAATACCTACCTTAATTTATTACTTAAGATAAGTATATATGTAAATACCATTTTTTGAAAAAGCAATATTTAAATTAATTATTTAGACTTACTCAAGCGTTTCTTAAACGCTCAAGAGTTTTTTGTTAAACTCTGGTAAAACCATACGCAACGTTTAGTCGCAAGTGTATTCACTCCCAATTGAAATTTGTTACAAAAATGCATGCTGATAAATGCACGCGAAAGAATGTTCGAGTAAATCTTAATCGTGCATTCTTTACTTCCCGAAACTAAACCTCAGAAAATGAATTGCTGTTATTAGAAATGTGTGGATGAGTCGTGAAAAGAAAAACGATAGAATGAATGTTATTTGAGGTTTTAACTTAACGAAGGCCCATGAAAATAAAATAAAAGTGATCCAAGCAGCGCTAGAGAGAAGAATGGTGGGATTGACATTGTGGAGCCAGCGGCAACTCAACCTTCACAACAAAGACGTCCGTGACATGTCCCGCGCGAAAGATATGTTGGTATACGTCAACGAAGCCAAACACAAGTGGGCTGACCATGTAATAAGAAGGAGGGATGATAGATGGAACGCCGCGTCACAACTATGGATACCGCATCACGTTAAAAGACCCCTTGGCCGACCACCTATACGCTGGGGTGACTGTCTGAGCGTAACACCATCAGAGTGCCGGATAGCAGACGCAGCGTGATTAGGCATGGGACGACCGTTGCAAAAGATAGAGAAGGATGGCGCGCAATTTGGGACTCGCGTGCACCAAACCGCCGCACTGAGGAACGAGTCGCCAACAACAAGTAAGTAACGACTAGCGTGTGGTAAAGTGGCTATTGTCAAAAGTTGTGCTAAAGACATACCACGTCACCCTACATGTTGTATGTTTTAAGATAAGCTTTAAGTTTTCTTTGCAAGGCTTTACAAACACAGTCGTTCTCACGTGAAATGATACAAAAGCCACTCCCAATCGCCCAGAGACAAGCGTCTTTGTTTAAAGGCGCTTATTAAATATAAAACATTCTTTGGTAATAATAAAAGAAATTATTTATTAAATAAATAGATAAATTGAGATGAATTAATTTATGAGTTTTAACAATAAATAAAATAAATTCGATATATTATTTCAATCATTTGACTCAACTATTCTATTATTAAAATTATAAATAGTGAAAATTCATAGAATGTACACTTATCGTCAATGACAACAAAAATAATTGATTTATTCAGTATTTTTTTTAAACAATCTAGTGTTTTATGTTTGATTGTTTTTTCGATTTTCTATTAATGTATTTTATTTAGATTTATTTGAAAATTTTATATTGAAGTGAATTCAAAAATAAAAAACAATAATGTACTTTCTAGAACATTCAGTTTAGGATTAAACTGTTAAAAAATTTATTGGTATTGTCTCCTCCTGGCCGCTCTTTGTTTATCGAATCTCATTTCCATTTCTTCTAAAACTTTTGGAGTATATCGAACAACCAGTTTAACTGACCCTTGAGCTTGTTTTAAAAGTTCAACAGCTTTTTCGTGATTTTCACCTTCAACCGACTGAAAATAGAAAATATAAATAGTATATTTAACATTAAAAAATTGTTTTTTTTTTATCAAATAAAATTTACTTACAACACCATTAACTGATAGTAATTGATCACCTCGCTTTAGCCCTCCGTGTCTATCAGCAACGCCGCCCGGAATAATTCTTGAAATATAAATCGGTGAATTTTGTTCTTTTCCACCCATTACATTGAAACCCAACCCTTCTTCCGTCTTTGGAAGTTCTACTACCCTAGGATGAGCATGACCTTCGCTGGCTGCGAAAGCTGCTACTGTTGCTTTTGCTGTGGCAGATGCCCTAATATCCTGTGATCCTTGAATATCTACGGTTTCATAGACATGCTCATATACCTCTCGAACAGCATTTAAAAAATCACTCTGAAGAACTTTCTGTAAAGCTGCTAATTTTGTAGCTGGTACTTCTCCACCTTAAATAAAATATTTTTTAATTATTAGTTTGATACCTAGCAAAAGTGATACATATTTATTATTATTAGTGGGATAAATTAATTAATTAATTAAATTCATATTATATATTACAAACTTTTAGATTGTTAAATATACTAGGTGAACAAGTATGAAATGGGGATTTGAGAAACAGATGACGTACCAATTCAGTGTGTAGCATAAAGATTTGACATAGATGGCACTTTGTTGCTCCATCAACAAGTGTCAAACGCGCATAAGTGATAAATTGAAAAAGTGTTTGCATAGTATTGTTTTGCTGTGTTCAATATGTCGAAATTTGTGCCAAATAAGAGCATTCGCCGACAGCATTAATTTTTTCGTTTTCATTCGGTACTGCTACTGAATCATACTGAATGCTTCGAGAAGCTTGTGGTGAGCATGCTCCTTCGCAAGATACGTGTGAAAGATGGTTTCGGTGTTTCAAAAATGGTTATTTTGATGTTGCAGACAAGGGACACGGAAAACCGCCAAAAAGGTAAGAAGTTGCAGAATTTCAAGCATTGTTGGACGAAAACGATTGATACCAAACGCTACAAACAACAATTGATCGGTTTGAACAGTTCGCTGCTCAAAAAACGACCAGAATATCAAAAAAAGACAAAATAAGGTCATTTTTCTCCATGACAATTCTCCATCAAAAACCAGTTCGCGAGAAGTTGGATGCACTCAGCTGGGAAGTTCTACCCCATGCGGCTTACTCACCAGACTTTGCTATTTCCGATTACCACTTGTTTTCATCAACGGGTCACGCACTTGCTGAGCAGCGCTTTGGTTCGTACGAAGATGTGAAAAAATGGCTCGATGAATGGTTAGGAGCAAAAGGGGAAGGTTTTTACTGGCGTGGTATTTACAAATTTCTCGAAAGATGGGAAAAATGTATAATAAGCGATGGAGCATACTTTGAATCAAGCACTTTTTATCATTCTTCCGAATTTAAGATATTTTTTTTTGGGAAAAAATCCCCTTTTCATACTTGTACACGGGTTCAAAAATATTTGGATATCTTGGAAATGTGGTCTGGAGAAATCCATTCATGACCATAGAATACAAAATGAAGATATACAAAACGACTGTGAGGCCTATTACAACTTATGGGACTGTGGGGTTTCTGAGATTGGCTCGTGATCCCGGCTTCTTTTCCTTCTGCTCTGTTCTTTTCACGATGGAGGGGCCAGCCCATACTGGCCTTTAGGGGATCCACCTTCTGGTGTATCTCCTTCTCACATCAATATCATTAAAAAAAAAGTGATGTGATCATTCCAAGAAGGAGAAAGAAATCCCAGAGTGACACCAACATTGTTATTTTATCACAAAATTCCAATGAATTGAATTGGAAATGTCTGAATGGTTCCTATCGACCCGCTAGATATATATAGCAATGTATTTTCAAAATAAATTATTTATTATTTTATTGAATGAAATAAATATAATTCTTTATAAAAACAATCTTAGGTTAAGTACCCAGTAGTTGAAACTTTTTTCGAAAAAGTAAAATAAGAAAACCGCGGAAAGGAATAAATTGCAATGTCATTCTGTATAGTGTGGCCTTCTAGCAACAAAGGTGGAAATCACTATGGCACCAGCCCTCCGGACATCAGGGCAATTCAGAAACGAGCAATTAAACTAATAGGAGACCCAGCCCTAACAAATCCACTCGACTTCCTGACTCACCGAAGAACCGTTTCTGCCCTTTCCCTTCCCACTACAGATACTATCATGGTATCTGTTCAGTAGAGCTGAAATCAATAATCCCCCCTAGAGCCCTCTTTGCTAGAAACACGAGGTTTTCGAAAGCTCAGCACCCCTATCGCTATCAAAATGGATAAAAGCCGAACCAACGCTTTCGCCAACTCTTTTATCCCTATGACCTCAAGAGACTGGAACTCGCTTCCAGCCACTGTCTTCCCCACAACTTATAACCTTCAGCTGTTTAAGACCCGCATCCACAGATACGTTCAACTCCTAGCCAGCCCATAAATTCCCCTCTTCTTCTTCTTTTCATGATGGAGGGGCCAACCAGGCCTTAAAATCCCTGCCTGCACCTTCTTGGTGTATCTCCTTCTCTTATAAATATTAAAAAAAAAAGTGTTGAGTAGATGACACCGGGTGTCAACTACTCGCTAATTGTATAATTTGATAAATCGGATTTAATTAAATTAAATTTAGCTGTTATCAGCGGGAAACCCAGCCCCTGATATTTTTAAGATTCCAGAACCATCGTAATAGATGACACGGGGTGTCAACCATTGGATTAGTGATTGTCAACTTCTGATTTGTTCTTTTGACATTTCCTATAGACACCCCCGACGAAGGAAAATTTCAGGAACTAAACGCAAGAGGCTATGGAAGCTGCAGTGGAAGATGTGCGACTACATTTAAAATTGCACCCAAGAAATTTAAACTCGCTAGGATCACCTTGAAGTACAAGGTTGAAGGGAAACACCCAATTGAAAGGTGTGTGAAACGAGTGCAACCATTTCAGCAATGCAAAAGTGTGGCAGACTCTGGAAGTGGCCAGAAAGGGTAGATAAGCTCTAATACGAATGGAAGACTGTGGTATTTCACATCAACGAGCCAGTTAAAATTAGGAAAACTAGAAATATTTTTTTGGTTCCCAAACCATAATATCTATGATTCTGTAGAAAAGCCATACGCTAAATAAAAATAACATCCCTGTGTTCATACGTTACAAAAACCAATCAATTTAAACGCTTTTCTTGATTTGTGCCCATAATTGAATGAAAGTGACTTTTAAGGAGTTAGGTGTTGGTTCTAGGTGAAACATTTTATTATAATATTATGAAAGTGGTCTAAGTCATTGATTGTTAGTTTCGAGATATTTAAGGTTTTATAAAATAAACAAGATTCGAATTCTGTATAATGAGACAACTAGAAATCCACTAAAACGTTTAATTTTATGCAATTTTTCAAAACCGACATCTTATTACTGTACTTTTTAAATGGAAGGGACATAAAATATGAAAAAACTAATTTTTTAATTTTTTGACTTAGACCACTTCCATAATTAAGGGCACATATATCAACTACTGATCCAGAAGAGTGTCTGAAACTACTAAGTTTTTATTTTTTCGCTGGGTGTCAACTATTGAATCGATTCCCTTTTTAGAAAAAAAAATATACCTATATATTTTTACATTCACTTTCCTGAATTAATGCTTGCAGAATTATGATATATATTAATAAAACTGCAGAAGAAGCCCTCGGGAAGCGCACGGTTAATATAAACGACGCGACGTCAAGAAATCAACGCCCTGGTTCACTCCAGAAGTAAAAGATCTTGCGCAAAGAAAAAGAAGAGCATATCTGGAATATAAAGCCAATCCATCCACCGAAAAAAGAAGATCATATGTTGAAGTACGAAACAAAGTAAATGCTAGAATAAGGAAAAGAGGGTTTTTGGGAAAGCTTCACAGCAGACATGGAGCATGACATATATGGAGCTCAAAAAAAAGTATGGAAGATGATAAAGAAAAATAAAAAAGAGATGAATGAATTTGTTGGTAATAACAAAATCACAATAGAAGAATGGGACGATTTCTTCGGTAATCTTTACACGAGCACTATATGCCCTAATGTCGAACCTTTAACTTATAATATTGACGACATATTCTTTTCTACGGAAGAAATAGAAAAAGAAGTAAAAACCCTGAAAAAAAGAAAGTCCCCGGGCCCTGACAGCATATCCAATGAGATGTTAAAGTATGGTGACGGCGAGCTTGTCCTGAAGATCACTCAAATGTTTCAGAACATCTTGACACAATGTGAAATCCCTAAGTCCTGGAAAGAGAGCTTAATAATTCCTATATTTAAGAAAGGTAGTAAAGCAGACCTTAATAACTATCGTGGTATAACTTTACTAAATACTATTCTAAAGCTCTTTACTAAAATTATCTTAAACAAACTGCTGGACTACATTAAACCGAGAGAGGAACAACAGGGTTTTAGAACGAACCGCTCAACAACTGACGCTATATTTATTATACGACAAATAGTTGAAAAATCAATCGAATTCAACAACCCGGCATTCTTATGTTTCATAGATCTTAAAAAAGCTTTTGATTGGTTAAGATTAGAAGATATAATAGGTTGTCTCGGAGAGAGAGGTTCCAGAAAGATTAATTAGGATAATAAAAGATCTAAACACAAATACAAGAGCAAAAATAAAATCGAATAAGCAGATATCGGGATCTATTTCAATAACAAGTCGATTCGTTAAGTCCTTTGCTCTTCAATCTCATTATGGATAAAATTTTAGCATATTTGACGACCCATCTTGGATACAAAATGGGAGAAAACTCCATACAGGCTGTGTGCTAGCTATGCTGATGACGTGGTTTTGGTGTCGGACAGCGAGCAAAATCTGCAAACTCTCTTGTCTCAATTCGATCAAATTGCAGAAAGATTAAATATGGAAATATCCATTGAAAAAACAAAATGTATTGTGATAGCGAAAGAACATTTTAAGTGTGAAGTCAAACTTAAAAACACAACAATAGATCAAGTTGAAAAATTTAACTATTTGGGAGATTTCGGCACATAGAGATCTCAGCCAAGAGGTTAAAACCCAAGTAACAAAAGGAGCTAGGATAGCTGGATGTCTATATGGTTTGGTCTGGAAAAACAAATATATGTCAGCAAAAAGCAAAGTACGAATTTATAAGACCTGCGTACGTCCAGTGTTGACATATTCAGCAGAAACCAGAGCATCAACAATTACCACCCAACTACTCCGAACAACAGAGATGAGAATAATAAGGGCTATACACGGGAAAACATTAAGGGATAGAATCCGCAGCAATGATCTAAGGGAACTAAGCGAAATCCAGGATATAGTGGAATGGATCGATGTGAGAAGGAGAGGATGGGGGGGGGAACATGTGAAACGAATGACCGCCTTGCAAAAATCGTGAAGGAAAATCGCCCACATGGCACAGGGAGCAGAGGGCGGCCGAAAAAAAGATGGAAAGATGTCGCAGCAAGAAACTAATGTCTTTATTCTTTTTTTTCTTATTGGAAGAACAGGCGAAAGCCTATAGAGATGAAGAAGAAGAAGAAGAGAATTATGATAGAGGAATAATTAGTGCAACTATTACTGGCGAAACAGTTTCCATAAAGTGAACGTAGCCTGAGTAATGTCAGCGAATAGGAAAAAATTCCTTAGTGTCAACTACTGGGTACTTTACCTTAATACCGTTTAATAGAAAACGTTTCGGGAGAAGATTCTTTTTATAAAGAATTGTATTTATTTCATTTTATAGCAATACAATGAATTGGTCTTTTTTAAATATATGTTTAAATAATAATTCAAAATAAAATATTCCTAAAGGATTAATAAAATAATTACTTTTCTGAAGTTTTTCCAGTAGTTCAATAGCTCTTTTGACATCTAAAAAAATAAAAAATAAAGAACATCTATATTAAAAAAAGATCTTGAATTAAGTTTAAAAGCAAACAAAATATGAACCTCTTGCTAAAGTTAGGGGTTCGCCTACTCCAGCCATTTAATCCTTTTCTTTAAAAATTAAAATTTCCTAGAAATGAAGAAAAGATTATATATATTAAAATTTAGGGAACGCGGTGTTGGTTTATAGTGAAACATTGTTAAAATTAAATTAGGTTGGGGTTGGTGGTGTCACTCCTTAGTGAAACACCACCAACTCCAACCTAATTAATATATATATTATTTAGAAGTATAAATAAAAATTTGTTCAATGATTTTACTCAATAATATAAAATAAAGTGCATATAAAAATAAAATGACTGAGGGTTAGATTAATAGGCTTAAGTACAACTATTTAATAAAATTAAATTATTTATATATCACCTTTATAATGATATTATGTTTAAATAATAATAGATTTTTAAAATTATATAATATGAAAAATTCAGGAAAAACAAAGATTTTATTTAATCAATTTAATAAAATGTAAGTGATTAATAATTAAAGATTTCTTTTATCTATGAAGTAAAGTATCAAATTTTCTCACTGGTTGCTCCGAATGCTGACCTTACAGAGCTCTTGGTGGTTACAAAAATAAGTAAACACGCAGAAGTGGCGGAAAACTCAAATTTCAAAGTGAAAAACACAAACGAATTATTTTTACTTTACAATAGAGAGACACATTATTTGTTATTTACATACGCGTAGTTAAGGGGGCACTGCCCCCTTAGAAAACTCCTTGCTCCTTCTATAAAAATTGAGTCAATATCTCAATAACTATTTATGGTATGGGATTAATTATATTCTTAAACTAGCTGCGAGGCCCGCCTTCGGCCCCCTCATACCCCCCGCACCCGTCCCCAACCCCCGCACCCACCCCACCACCCCGCACCATCCCCCGGACTCCGCCCCGTGTCCTCCACCTCCGCCACCCCACCCTTACTCTACCCCGATCCCCATCCCGCACTGACACCAGCCCACTGGATCTTCACCTGAACCCTCCACTCCACCCTGCACCCCCCGCACCCAGTTTTTGCATTTCTAGCCTTCTAGTGACCCACAGATTATGTATACAAAATTTGGTTGAGTTTGCTCCAAGGGCAAGAATTTACATTTTTTCACCCCCCCCCTTTTTTGGGGGTGAGGTGGGATTTTTTTAAACAAAAGTTGTCCCCTACAAGTTTGCTCATTATAAAATTTGCCGTAGAGTTAATAGTTTAGGAGTTATTTGATCATTCTCATTCGTGCGCCCCCCCCCCCCAAACCCCCTTTTGTGGACAAAATATCAAAACGTTATAAATATAGCTAAAAACGTAAGTTAGAAGACATCTGATACAAATATAAAATTTCATAATAATCCCTTTAGCCGTTTTGTCGTGAATCGTGAGAGTAACTTTTCGCGGAAACCACTGAAACAGACATACATACAGACAGGCAGGCAGGCAGACAGGAACTTTGTTGAGGGTGTTTTCGTTCATATAACTTTACTTGAAACGTGTGCAACTAAAATTTGGCGAGATTTGGAGCAATGTACAGACAAAACCTTTATTATATATAGTTAGTTAGTTAGTTTTTGCATTTTTATACTTCTGGTGTCCCACTGATTATGTATACAAAATTTGGTTGAGTTTGGTAAATGGCCAAGATTTTCATTTTTTGACCCTACACCCACCCACCCCCATTTTGGGCGGTTAGTTTTTGCATTTTTAGACTTCTGGGGTCCACTGATTATGTATACAAAATTTGGTTCAGTTTGCTCAAACGGCCTAGATTTTTAATTTTTAACCCCCCTCCACCCCCTTAATTTTGAGCCAATATGCACCAAAATCTAATCAGCTCTTAATCTCACTGGACCAAAACTACGTGTGAAATTTGGTTTAGATATTCACACTAGTTTTTGAGCTAGCTCGTCTACAAAAATTTGATAACGCATCACAGACTAACGGACAACCAGACATTTTGACAAAACAATTATTTTCTCGAAAAATATAATTTTTCGATGTTCACTTATTAGAGCTTTTTTATAGACCGAAATGCCATGGTTTAGCTCAATTTTTTTAATCAAAATAGTTTCAGCCGTTTTTGAGATATTTCGAAAAAAAGACGGAAAAAAACCACTTTTTTCATGCACGATTACAATACTTGATCATACCCTGTATGGTAAAATAAAAATCAATACAGATTGAAAAATGTAGATCTCAAAAAAAATTATCTTCCCATATAGCAGTAAATAGGGAGGTTTCAGCTTACATTAATTGCAGGAAAAAAAATTTTAGGGACGTTTGGAATGGTGTGGATATGCCAAATCTAAGTTTGCGACCTCGAAAGTCTGGGGTTCAACTTTTGCCGGCCGAAAATCCTCGAAATTTTCGGACTTTTTCCAGTTTTTCGCTTATAACTCGAAAACAGTTCATATTTTATAAATAACAGTTCTATAGTAAATTAAAGAGGACAAATTTTCGCGTTGATTAAAAAAAAGAAATGCAGAATTGGTCTAGTAGTTAGATTTTTAATGGGGATCCAAAAAACAGCACTTTTGAATATCCCTAAAATTCACACTTTTTTCGATTTTTCTCCATTTTGACCATGAAGAAGCACGTTCTTTATTTAAGCACCAATTCTTTATTTAAGAGTTGGTCGAATAGAGGAAATTCTGAGGAGTTGGATCAATTAAATTATTAAGAAATTTATTAAAATATCAAATAAATATCAATCTAAAATAATTAAACATAAATTACATTTAACTTATACCAGAGTATATGTTCTAATAATATAAACAATTATAAAATCAACACTTTTTTAAAAAACCTTGTTTGTGTTTAGTTAAAAAGTCTTTTTTATTTCTTAAATTGTTATAAATATGTAATGTAATTTATAGGATTTTATAAATAATCAGTAGAGATTGTGGTTTTCTTATGGAAAGTGGTGTAGGTTTTAGGTGAAACATGATGTTAATTAATAGAGTAAAGGGTGTGTAGTTTCACAGTGAATGAAATAAAACTCAAAGAGGTTTATACAAAGGATTTTATATTGATTTAAATGAAAATAAGGTATAGTAAATTTTAGAAGCATTGTTTAAAAGAGAGAAATGAAAATATATATGTAGGCTTATAGGTACATAAAAGAAAAAGAAATAAAATTGTGATCAACTATATCATAGTCGGGGCAAAATACGATTTTAATAGGAAATAATTCCCGGTAAAGATTTTATTGCTGGAATACCTTTATTGGTACACCAATATTACTACCCCAAATCAGTTTTTTGGAAATTTTTCTACGCTCATCAAAATGAGAAAATTTTAGTTTTTTCAGTTTTTCTTGAATAACTCTAAAACGGCTTATCAAATCCAAAAGATATCTATTAGATAAATTAATGCACTTTAAATTACACCTAAAATGATAACAATTTAATCTATTTAAGTTAAGTAGAACCGGTAATAGCGCCTGTCAAAAAACAGCCCCCATGATCACTTTTGAATATCCCTAAAATTCGTACTTTTTTCGATTTTTCCCCATTTTTACCATGAAGGAGCACGTTTTCGACAAAAACTACTTTATACATTTATAAACTAGATTAAATTTGCTACAATTTAAACAAAGTTTCATCTTACTTGAATAATTGAAACATGAGGTGGAAGTTTTGAAAAAAATCGCAGTTTTTCCTTCATAAAATGAAAATCACTCATCCTAGAAACCTGATTTCCATCTTATTGCCTAGGAAATTTTGTTTACTTGGACCACTTTTTGATAAAACTCTTAGATTTATAGATGTTCTACATTTTCCGGACAGGATATGATCCGAATCCTCAAAAGTGTCATGGAAAATGCTGGATATTTATAAATTAAAGAGTTTTATCAAAAAAGTGGTACAAGTAAACGTTCAAGTCAATACAATCTACTAGAGAATGAGATAAGAATCAAGTTTCTAGGATGAGTGGTTTTCATTTTATCAAGGAAAAACTGAGATTATTTGAAACAATTGTTCATTTCCTGTCTTTCATTTTGTATCTTGTTGTATTTAGATACATTCTTTTGGTATCTTAGTATATTGTAAATACTTTGAAATACCTATGCATTTTTTTATATTATATACGGCAACCCATCACAAAGACAAAACTGAACGCACTCTTAAAATTTTAATTTATCAAACCTATTAAAAGTCGGTATGGTCTAGTTACTTTTGCCTGCCGCCGTCAAGAATTTTTTTTTTTTTTTTTTTTTTATATAAATATGTGGAGGTTCGGGAAGGGGCAAACAAAATTATATTAAAAAAAATTAAAAAACACGCTTTTAAAAAGTACAAAATAATGTAATACTTAATCAAAAAGTGTGGAGCGCAGAAGGTTGTAGTTTTAATTAATTTCGACAAAGTGCCCCCACGCTTTTTGATTAAGTATTATTATTTTTGTTATAGTTAAATTGTTAATGTTGAATAAAATTTTGTTTAACAATTTTAATTTTCTAATCTATTGAATTTGTAAAAAATTGTCAACAGCAAAAAGGAGAATTTTAAAATTATATAAAAATTATAATATTATAAGATTGGAGTAATTTTTGGAGACGGACTGATAAGTGAATTAAGTGAATATCGATGAGGCAGTCCAAAAAAAAAAAAAAAAAAGAACAAGATAATTTACACTATCTTTTTATTCATAAAACCGACGTTTCGGAGGCTATTCCCTCCTTCTTCAGGGTTTTGAAAAGTCGGTGAAGGAAATCCAATGCGATATTCCCCTCTGTCTCCTCTTTCAGTGGCAGTAACAACAATATATTGTATTTCATTCTCAGCAGAATTATAGTGTAGACTACAGGGGAATGACGCATTGGATTTCCTTCACCGACCTTTCAAAACCCTGAAGAAGGAGGGAATAGGCTCCGAAACGTCGGTTTTATGAATAAAAAGATAGTGTAAATTATCTTCTATTTTTTTTTTTTGGACTGCCTCATCGATATCCACTTATAATATTATAAATACAGTGTGTCAATTTGAAAACCTTCCACCCCTAGTATCGCTAAAATGGCAAATTATTTCAAAAATCTCTGAGACACGTCAAATTTGTATTCGAGAGGGAAGAACCTTGACGTATAAATTAGACCCCCCCCCATTCCCCCCAAATCTTAAATGGGAAAGGGGGTCGAGTGAGACATCATTTTGAAGGGCTTTTTATTCTCTACATTTTGGTGTGTCATTTTTAAATTTGAGTGCTGCGTTGCCAAGTTAGGGGTCTTTGAATATTGCAAAATTGAATTTTTGTAATTATTTGTGTGATACATTAAACTTATAAATTCTCATTAAAACAGGTTTTGACGGTGGTACATTGTTTTAATAAATCAATTTTTACAGATAAAGTAGCACCACAAACAAATTAGAACGCGTTTTTATTCTTGTACATTTATTTTGCAAATGATTAACAAAATAAAAATAATAAAAACGCGTTCTAATTTGTTTGTGGTTTACGTTAATCTAGTAGGTTTGATGCTACTTTATCTGTAAAAATTGATTTATTAAAACAATGTACCACCGTCAAACCTGTTTTAATGAGAATTTATAAGTTTAATGTATCACACAAATAATTACAGAAATTCAATTTTGCAATATTCAAAGACGCCTAATCTGGCAACGCAGCACTCAAATTTAAAAAATGGCACACCAAAATATAGAGAATAAAAGTCCCCTCAAATTGATGTCTCACTTTCCCATTTAAGTTTTTTTTTTTTTTTTTTTTTTTGAGGGGGGGGGGAAGGGGGCGATCTAATTTATACGTCAAAATTCTTCTCCCTCGAATACAAATTTGACGGGTCTCAGCGATTTTTGAAATAATTTGCCAGTTTAGAGATACTAGGGGTGGAAAGTTTACAAATTGACACACTGTATTATATAATAATGAGATGGGAATAGAAAAAATAAAAATACAATGAAAATACAGATTTGTAATCTTAAATATAATTTACTTTCTACTCTCACTAGTTCATAGAAATTTTTCAAACAATAAAATTATTTAGAATCTTAATAAATATTTTAAAAATAAAAATAAAATCTTTTGTGACTATTTACTTAATGTGTTTTATAATAGAGTAAATAAATTAATTAAGCATTGTATGTCTGTCATAGATATTTCTTCTTTGTTCTCGAACTTGGCGTTTCCATTTGTCTTGCTGATGTCCTACTCTGTTTAATACATTGACCCTAACGCCCATTGCATGAGAAGTTCCTTCAACTACGTTCGCAGCAGTTTCATCCTAAAATCAATTTACATATAAGAAATAAATTCGTACAAATTTTTTTGAAACATAGTCCAGGCAAATTAAGTGAAAAAATGGCATAAACAGGAAATAATTCACGGTAAAGATTTTCTTGTTGGAATACCTTAATTGGTACTCCAATATTACTATCCTAAGTTTTCCCCTAAATCTGTGTTAAGGAAATTTTTCTACATGCCTCAAAATGAAAAAATTTCGGAGTTTTTTCAGTTTTTCTTGAATAACTCTAAAACGCTTATCAAATCAAAAAGATATTTTTTAGAAAAATTAAAGCTCTTTAAATTACGCGTAAAATGATAACAATTCCATCTATTTAACTTGAGTAGAATCGGTACTAGCGCCTGTCAAAAAACAGCCCCCGGGATCACTTTTGAATATCCCTAAAACTCGTACTTTTTTCGATTTTTCCCCATTGTGACCATGAAGGAGCACGTTTTCGACAAAGACGACTCTATACATTTTTAAACTAGATTTTTTTTTTTTTTTTTTTATTAATTTTTATTAATTAACCTTGTTACAGAGAACATTAGGTCATTAGGCCAAACAAAATACATAAAATTACATAAATATATATACATTACATTATGAAGAAAGTATTACAATGTTTTTTTTACAGTTCAATAAATCAAAGGATATGTAACAAACTAGATGGTAGAACATTAGTCATACATAATATAAAAATTTTATGAGATAACTTTTTTAACAAATTATATAATAATAAAATAATTTCTCGTGTAATTTTTAATATAGTATAGGTATATATAAATATATTTAATCATTTATTTATTTTTTATTTATTTTTGTTATCTTTTCGGAAGAGTATTAGTTGATATTTCTTCAGAATTGAATTTATTAATAATTATATGATTGTTTTGAAATTTTTCAACTGGATTCGGAGAAGTCATATCTACATCTCTATCTTTAGACATTAAATCATTTCTAATGTCTTGCTGCCTGGGTCCATAAGGATTCGCAGGCAACGGAGATGTGCATGTGTTAATTTGTTCATTAGGTAATATAAAATTTGGCGAGGGCTTGGTTTGGGGAACTTTCTCAGTTCTTTTATATTTAATTTTAGCATGCCTTCTCTCGCTTATCTCATTATTTTCATTTGGTTGAATAGTTCTTTTCTTGTTTGAATTATTAGAATTAAAATTAGATTTTAAAGAAGGAAAACTTTCCATATCATAGGTAAAGGGTTTAGAAGGGACATATGCAAAAGCATCTGAAAATGGTTTGTATTTTATTGTGTCTTGTGCTTCTTTATAAGAGTAGCATTTTAAAACCATCAATTCTCTAATTTTTTTATGTCTCGAGTAGTCTTCACATTTGTCGAGTTCTGAACAAAAATGATCCTTTTTGCAATTTATACAAATAGGCTTGTCTTTCATAGGGCAGCGATCAAGCTCATGATTGTCAAGCGCTCCACAGGCTTTGCATCTAGGTTTTTTGCTTCTGCAATTCCTGGAAACATGGTTAAAGCGCCAACAGATTTTGCATATTGGAGGCTTAGGAATAAACGGAATAACTTCGCATCTGACGGAATGTATACAAATATAAGAAGGAATTTGCTACAATTTAAATAAGTTTCATTCTAAAGGGATAATGATAACATGACTTTTATCAAAAAAGTGGTCCAAGTAAACGTTCAAATAAATAAAATTTCTTAGACAATAAGTTTCTAGGATGAATGGTTTTCATTTTATGAATGAAAAACTGCGATTTTTGAAACAATGGATCATTTCCTGTCATGGAAAATGCTGGATATCTATAAATCTAAGAATTTTAACAAAAAAGTGGTCCAAGTAAACATTCAAGTAAATGAAATTTCCTAGACAATGAGAGAATAATCAAGTTTCTAGGATGAGTGGTTTTCATTTTATGAATGAAAAACTGCGATTTTTTGAAACAATGGATCATTTCCTGTCATGGAAAATGCTGGATATCTATAAATCTAAGAATTTTAACAAAAAAGTGGTCCAAGTAAACGTTCAAGTAAATGAAATTTCCTAGACAATGAGAGAATAATCAAGTTTCTAGGATAAGTGGTTTTCATTTTATGAATGAAAAACTGCGATTTTTTGAAAAAAATTGCATTTTTTTCAAAACTTCAATCTCATGTTACTATTATCCAATTAAGATGAAACTTTATTTAAATTGTAGCAAATTTAATCTAGTTTAAAAATGTATGGAGTTGTCTATGTGCTCCTTCATGGTCAGAATGGGGAAAAATCGAAAACAGAACAAGTTTTAGGGATATTCAAGTGATTCCGGGGGCTGTTTTTTTGACAGGCGCTAGTAACGGTTCTACTGAATCTAAATAGATGAAATTGTTATCATTTTACGAGTAATTTAAAGAGCATTAATATATCTAATTAATATCTTTTTGATTTGTTAAGCCGTTTTAGAGTTATTCAAGAAAAACTGAAAAAACTCCGAAATTTTCTCATTTTGAGGCGCGTAGAAAAATTTCCACAACACAGATTTGGGGCAAAACTTAGGGTAGTAATATTGGAGTACCAATAAAGGTATTCCAGCAATAAAATCTTTACCAGGAATTATTTCCTGATAAAATCGTAATTTGCCTGGATTAAGTGATATACTCACATCTTCATTGGTATGTTCTTGATAACTTCCTTTAGCTCTTTTATTTAATAATGGATCGAGGCATAACAAGAAACTCATATAAATTACGAGAAGAGATATTATCCATATAACAATGATGACAACATACTATAAAAATATAAATTATAAAATACTACACATTTATATAAATTAAATATTAAAATAGAAAGAAATTACTTTAATAATTTTTGTGTTTCTGCTTTCATATTTACATTGACATCTTGGACAAAATTCTTGCTCTTTTGCTTTCAATTCATCGCTTAATTTCGGTAAAATCACATTAACACAATTACTGAAAAAAAAAATGTATGAAATTATACATTAATTATTGTATATTTTTCTAATTTCTTTATCTAATAAAAAAGAATTCAAATATTTATGAGTCAAAATTAGTTTAGTTGGGTCTAGATGAGTAACGCCCAGAGCCGAGGGGAGCTTTTCGTGCCCCGGGGTTGGATATTTGGTGAAATATATTTTTCTTATAACTAGAAATATTTATTCCTCTTTCACTGAAGTTCACCTTCAACACTGGATTACGGGTTAGTACGAGTTGAATTGCGTTGTGGGGCGATGATTTTTTTGCAACTATTCTTAACATCACTAAAAAGAAAAAAAGAAAAATAATTTTTAGAAAAAAAAAACCGAGACTTCAAAAAATAAAATAATAAAAACTCAAAAATCAAATAAAATGCACTAAAATGCACTTAAAGAAAATACGCTATCTTATGATTAAGCTTTAAAATTCAAAATTCATTTATTTGTTATTTACAGAATTTATCTTCACTTAACATATTACCTATTATATCTCTCTGTCTTTCTACATTATTTGTATAATATTATGTTTAAATGTAACCAATTTGTAAAGGCCTCTTGCCGTCGAAAATAAAATAATTATCTTATTTAGTTACAACTAAACGATGAAATTATTACATGAAATCACTTTTTGAAGTCGGTGCCAAACAAACTATATAAGCGAGCTTACGCGATGTTGTCTTCATTACCCACCAAACGTACTAAGATCCGTCGAGTGGGATTCATAAAATGTATGATTGACACCGACTTCAAAAAGTGAATTCATGTAATAATTTCATCGTTTTTATTTATTCATAATTCAATCTTACAATTTTATCTTTACACAGTGGTCTGAGGCAGTTTGCCTCATATGAGCAGTAAAAAAAGAATAATTCACATAAAACAAAGAAGAGAAAAAGAAAAACAAAAGTGTGTGTGAAAAAGAAAACTCAAGTGAAAGGAAGGTGAGAGAGCCAGCCCCCCTGCTATTGGATTTTTGAGTTCTTATTATTTTATTTGTTGCTTTTAATTTTTTCGAAGTCGGTTTTTTTTCCTAAAAATTATTTTATACATATTTATGAGGAGTCGGTCTGAGATTAATATTTTTATCATTAAAAAAGAGGATCCGTATATACCGCCAAACTATAGAGGCATTGATTAATAATGCCAACAATTTTACTAATATACTCTCCTGTAGGATCAGTAATTGTGCTGAAAATTACAATAAGATTTCTGAGTGTCAATTCGGTTTTCGAAGGGGTCGTAGATACTGATAATTTATTTGTCCTTATGACTCTCATTTCTAAATTACGGCCAAAAATGGGAAACTATACCTACTGTGTGTTTGTGAACTTTAAAATTGCTTTTGACAGAATTGATCACTCCCTTGGAAAAAACTTTATTTCATGGGGGTATCTTCCAAAGTAATTCTAACTATAAGATAGTTCTATAATAATGCTACTTTAAATATAAATAAAGTAATGAAAATTTTGAAAAAAAATTTTAGAAACTTTTTAAAATTTAAAATATAAAATACTAGGTAGGTTTCACATAAATAAAAGATCAGTTGCTTGTTTAGCACGACTCTATATATATTTCGGGGTATAAGCCCATCTTCAGGAGTTCACAAATGACACAATATTTTCTTTATTTTATTTAAAATGTTTCACCAAGTACCCACACCATTCTCCTTTAACAAAATTAAATATAAATGGAGATTTATCTGAGCGAATAGATGTCTTAAGAGTATTCCTAAAGGGAGACACACTTATCCCTTGCTCCTCCCTGTTTCTTGCAAATTTTGTTGACTTTTTAAGATCTAAAGGAGTTAGGGGAGTGAGAATAGATGGCTAAAATGATGTAAACGCGAAATTTTATACTGACGACTTAGTCATGTTCGGCGAGACCCTCATTTAGTTTGCAAGCAGCCTTGGACGCAATGGAAAAATATTCTAATAACAACTGCTTAGAGGTCAATACGCAAAAATAAAAAAATTATGATCTTTAGACGAGGGGGGAGGGCAGATTGCCAGGAACTCTCTCTTTTATTTATAAGAGTGAGCCAATGGAGATTGTTAATGAGTTTAGTTATGTGGACATTATCTTTTCTTCATCTGATCTCTTCCTAAACGATGTTAACGGAAGTAAGAAGAGCTAACGCTGACTTGGCTAGAGTAAAGCCAATTATCTTTGGATCAAAGGTGGATTTGCATAACTCACTCATGGTCATATATGAGGCAACTGTTTTGAGTGTGCTCATGTATAACTCCAAAATTTGGGTCCTGCGATACACCGATTTTGTTGAAAAAGCTCAGGTCGGTTTTTTTAAGAGCTTGTACTTTCTTAACAGATTAACTCCAGGTTATGTTGTTCGGGGGGAATTTAAATTTAAACTACTCAGGTTAGCAGTGGTGGCTTTCGAGCGCACACTGAACTGGATATGTAATAGGATTCTTGACATGCCATCCAATAGGCTCCCTCAGATTTGCTAAGGCCGATTGGTTTCTCTACACAACACTGAGTCAAACAAAGTTAACTATAACTGGGTGTCCTAAGTACACAGTTTTTTTGATGAAAATTGATAGTGTGAGACTGTGGGATCTTCAAATTGTGGATGCAATTAGAGCCGTTCGGGACATTCTGGTGAGTAGATTGCGGGATGTTTACTGCTTAGAGCTTCAATCAGCTGTAAATAATTCAACATTTATATAGACGTTTAGACCCGGATAGGAATTTTCTCCTCAACAAGCGTTTGCTCATCACCAAAATGCGACTTATTCACCAATTAAGAACAACAAATGCTCGAGTTATACATTTTTATGTCAACTCCAACAGTTATACATTAGACCCAAATGTGAACTGCACTGCTCCTGCAGATTGTTAACAGTTGAGTTTAACTAAATATAAATATAGAATTAAGGTAAACCCTCCAGTAATGGGCCCCCTAAAGATGTTGAGAAATGAAGGGTCTTTTGTTACTTAGGGCAGTGGAATGAATAAGGGTCATTGACTACTTCTTGCTAGATACTTTAGCATTGGAATTCAGTTCATTCCTTTACTTGGTGTCAAGTGTTTGGATTATTCTGCTAAAGAGACGAATATATTGAGATTGTTTTAACTTCTGATTAAGAAATCTGTTAAGAAAAGTGATTTTTTTAACAAATAATTTTTATTTACTATAATGCTTGGTTAATGACTTTAAGGATTATTTAGTAAGATAATATGTATAATTCAAAATCTACAGTGCATAAATGATGAAAAACTTAAAGATTTCATGCCAAAATAGGGTGGCCCATCATAGGATCAAGAATTGTTCAACTGTCTCAGTAATGGGCCAGCCCGGCCAAACATAAGAACATGGTATCATTCTGAATTAAGCTTATTGTTGAGATCCTCGACCGAAACCTAACTGATAAGTACAGGAACGGTCATTGTACTATGAATGGTTCCAAAATGAGCCGGGCTGGCCCATTACTGGAGAGGGCCGTACCATTACTGGACCATCGACATTTTCTTTAGTTTTAGAAAAATATGAATAAATCAGATAAATTTTGTTTTTAGTTAGACCTCTTAGTAATTTTATGATGTTATAAACTTATTGGATAAAAATACTTGGTAGGTTTCACATTAAGATATAAAAAATAAAACGAATTTATTTTTGGAGAATCTTTAATCTCGATATATATATATTTCGGGTGACTAACCCATCTTCAGGAGAAACAGAAAGTAACTGACCTGGATAAGTCGAATTTGAATACAAGTCAATGGTAAAATTTATTTTTAAGATAACAAAAGGGTATTTAAACTTAGTGGAGGGAGAAAGGTAGGAAGTATATTTTGTTTAATTTAGAATGGCCTTCTTAGAAATGAGGATGTACACTCAGGTAGATGTAGGGGGGGGGTGTTATAAACTAAATTATTGTTCAATAGATTTAATAGATAACCCATTACTAGTACGTCGGATAAAATACTGGCCCATTATCGGTGAATCAGATTAGTTATGGTATATATTTTTTTTATTTTTGCAAATGTAACCAGTGTGCTAAAATTGCGGTTACAGATGTAGGACAGATAATAGAATGACAGGTAAAAATTTGGACCAGTTTGCTTAATTACTTCAATTTTTCTCTTAACCTGCCTATTACTGGATCGTTTACCTTAATTACCAAAAAGTAAGAAAATATTATAAAAAAAAAAAATATTCTATTACATTTGTCTGGAGAAACATTTCCAATATATAACATTCGATTTGATTGAGTGACATTAACTACAGATGACTTCGGACAAATGCATTTACAGCGGACATCTTCGTAAGATTCTGCCTAAATAATTAAATATAAATAGCATTTTTAAAATTTAAAAATATGAAATAAACTTACTTTTGCATCCACAATTTGGTAAAAAAAAACAAATAAACATATCCAAAGATATTTAATAGCCATTCTTATATTATAAGTGTTATTTCTCTTCGAAAGATATCTTGAACTAAGCTTAAATACATGTATTTTCTTGGCTTTAAATTATATTAATTTACATAATCTAATTTACGAACAAATGTTTTAATTTTAATTATCAAAGTTGATCATATGTCATTGTGTTGATCTGACAGTAGGTTTTTTAGATTGAAAGAGAGAAAAAGATGGATAGACACGAAATGAGAAACAATACTAAAAAAATTAAAATATAGATTATATTTTTATAATATCATTAAATTTAATATGTATTTTAAAATTTTATCGTTTAATAAATATAGAACCTATAATTTATATAACTGAGGAGGATAATTATACCCTCTGGGGATAATAGAAAGAATTTTAAAATTTCCTAGATGTGTGATGTTTGTTACAAAAGGGTTGTCAGGTGTCAGCGCGTTTAGAAAAAAATCACGCTCTTTTAAATTTCTCCACATATTCTTTTGATTACAATTAGAAATATTTTATTTTTTTCTTAAAATGAATAACCCATTAGAGCCAAATAGAAATGCAGAGGCATATAGAAATCATCAGATAAATTCTGAACTTCCAAAAATTGAGAAGCATTTAGATTTTATCGAATTTTCCCAAGGTAAATTTATTTTCATTCTATAAATTAAATTTATTTTCTCTCTAATTTTATTTTATTTTTTATTAGATGGTCATATGCTTTTGGGATGTTCCAATTTAAGTGGCAGAT
This sequence comes from Forficula auricularia, assembly GCA_024734495.1. Lineage (NCBI taxonomy): Eukaryota > Metazoa > Arthropoda > Insecta > Dermaptera > Forficulidae > Forficula > Forficula auricularia. The sequence goes on from JALMQS010000153.1 coordinate 29,511,722, forward strand.
ATTGGTGTGGTTCACTATGGTATTTTAAAGAATCTCCATCATATCTTGAAATCAATAAAAGTTTAACATCCTATGAATGTGAATCAGGAGTTTGTGATGCAAAATTTTTAGATGATACTCAAAAGGTAGTTTTAATGCTTTTTTTAATTTAATTAATTAATTAAATATCATTGCCTTTGACTTGTTTCATCAACATCAACTAAACAGTCCAAAGATTCATAAGGAGAAATCACTGAGGTTGTCCTCTGCTTTATCCAAATAAACATATAGCTATAGGTAGGTATATTAAAATTAAAAGAATTTAAAGACAAAATTGATACAGGTATCGAAATCCAAAGTCAAAAGATGTTAAGATTTGCCGATGACATTGCCCTTCTAGGAAGCAACAAAAAAGAATTAGAGGACGGTCTGAATGGAATTAACCAAATCCTAATAGAAGAAATCAAAATGAAAATAAACAAGAATAAAACCATGGTCCTAGTATGTACAAAAAAGAACAAACCAGACAGGAATGCATCAAAATTAACCAAGAAAACCTAGAAGGAGTTAAGGAATTCCGCTACCTAGGAAGTAAAATAACATGGGATCGGAGGAGCGAAAACGAAATTAAATCAAGTATTGCCCAAGCAAAAATGGGGTTTAATTCAAAACAAAAACTACTATGCTCCTCCTCAATCAGCTTAGAAAACAGGAACTTGCTATTGAAGACATATGTATGGAGCATAGCCATGTACGGGTGTGAAACCTGGACAATTAGAAAAGCGGAGAGAAAGAGATTAGAGGCTTTCGAAATGTGGTTCTACAGAAGAATGATGAATATCAAATGGATGGATAAAATTACAAATGAAGAAGTTCTTGGAAGAATCGGAGAAAGAAGAACCTTGTGGAAGAGTCTGAAGAAGAGAAGAGGTCAGATGATGGGGCACACACTGAGACATGGGGGACTGCTTAGGGATATCTTGGAGGGGGAGGTGGGAAAGAAAAGGGGAAGACTCTGATTAGAATATTTCAACCAAATAATTGGGGATATGGGATGCCAGACATTTAGAGTGGTCAAACAGCTGGCGGGGGACAGAGTCGAGTGGAAACGGATTGTTTTTTTTTGTTTTTTTATAAAGATACTGATACAAGAAGAAGTTGCACCAAGAAGGTACAACCTCTGTAGACCGTGGTGGACCCTTGTAACGTGAAGATAAGGGGAGATTTAGTGATTGGGTAGAAGTCGATCTGTGGATGCTGTCTGTTGCATCAAACCAGTCTTAGGACTGTATACTCAATGATGATTAAATATTGATTATACTTGGCGACTCGTTACTCTGTGCACGCAAGTCCCAACTTGCGCGCCAGGCTTTTTCTATCTTTGGCCACGGTTGCTCAATGTTCAATCACACTACGTCTATTCCCTGCCCCCCCCTCTGACCTTTAGACATAATACACATAAAATACTACTATATACTATAATACGGTAGATAGGTTCGTAGAAAATGACGCGTTGTGTGAAACCATTTCGCGGTTTAATTAGAAAAGTGCCGGACCACTTCATTCGCAAATACGTTTGTCACCCATGACTTCAAGGAACTGGAACTCTCTCCCAGCCTCAATCTTCCCCAGCACTTATAATCTTCAAACCTTCAAAATCCGAGTGCATAAACACCTACGTCTCCGCTCTTTCACTTGATCAACTTTCTCGTCTCTTCGGTAATGCAAGGGTCTTTCGAGATTCATAGGGGCTCCATCTTTACTGGTGCGCCCCTTCTTGCATTCGATTGCATTAAAAAAAACGTGTTATATGAGACTCAACAGCCAGTACCAAAAGGGGGCTACATTCCCAAAACTTATTCAAAATAATTTTTTTTTTTTTTTAATTCCATAATTTTTATTAAAAATATAAATTTACTAGTATGTACATATAACACAAAACGAAAAGAAACAAAAAATATTATTTTCACTTACTATCTTAATTTAATACATTTCTTTCTCATCACTGCTCAGTACAATCAAAGGAGAACGTTTTTTCGATTGAACGATATCACCTTCACTTTTTTTTTTAATTTAGATTTTTTGTACCTTCTATCCTATTTAAAAAATTTGTAATTTTGGTTGGTTTGCTGGTTCTTACAATCATTCATTGTAGATTTCACGGTATGGATATAGACAATTTTGCAGCTCCCTTTTGAATTTTCGGCTTCTTTCAACTGAAGGGTCTGCATTCAAGAAAAATGTTTCAAAATTTTCAGCCAAGCTTAGGCCTTCTTGTAATTTTTTTAGTGTTAAATTACACTACGGTGCAAAAAAATCGGCCCACTAATAAAAACTATTAAATAGCAAAATTCGAAACAAAAGTAGGTTTCGCCTTCAAACACAATAATTTTGAATTTAATTTTAGACTTCCTGCCATTTCCAGCATCTTCACCGCAGAACTAAAAGCTATCGAATTAGGTCTTACTTATGTTAAAAACCGTGGGCTGAGAAAAAGCATCATAATTAGTGACTCGCTAAGTGCCCTTCATGCACTGGAGGGATTCAATCCTTCGCGTCCCTTGGTGCAGAGGATCCAGTCTCTGTTTGGAGAACGGTCGGAGTTTGAAAGTGTTTTTTGTGGGTGCCAGGACATAGGGGAATTGTTGCTAACGAGGCAACATATATTTTGGCCAAACGGGGTGCAAACAAGCCTTCTATAGATTTTTCTCAAACATTCTTGGAAGACTCCCAAAGATTTTTCAAGATCAAAATTGGGAAATTATGGAGTGACGAATGGAAGAATGAAAATAGACTACTTAAACGAGTAAAACAAGTTGTTAGCCCCTTTGAAATATATAATCTGAGTCGACGAATGCAGGCTATCATAACAAGATTAAGAATAGGGCATTGTTTTTTTTTCACACGGTCATTTGATTCTAATACAGGATCCCTCATGGTGTGGAACCTGCTATACTAGAGTCACGGTTGACCATATTTTGATTGATTGTCCTCGGTATGGCGCACAAAGAATAAATTCTAAGATAGAAGGTGTATCAATCGGAAGCCTGTTGACTGACCAGGAGTGTTTTGAGAAATTATTCGAGTTTTTGAGTCGAGTACACTTGTTGAAATTGATTTAATTGTATACGGTTGTTGTTGGTTTGTTATCGTTATTGTTATATGAGATTATTCTTACCTACGTGATGGCGCAAATGAGCATAGTAGTCGACGCGCCGATAAACAAATAATAATAATAGCAAATTATTTTTAAAATTTTTACAAATATTCATATAATTTGTTCCATTAAACTAACATATTCAATAAATATTGTTGATAATTTTTGAATTTTATAAAAACAATAAGTGAAATTAAATTAAAAGATACAATTACAAATTATCATACTTTTTCAATATTACTTTAATTTAAATAAAGTTTTAATAAAAAATCAAATTCCATTTGAAATATCAATAAAATGAATGATTTTGAATTAAGCATCATTGATAGAAAAGATAAAATATACAAAATGGATATTTCTCAAGTTCAAGCAGTTCAAATTGTGTGCCTAATTAATAAAGGGCTAAGTCAACAACAAGTGGCAATTACACTTGCAATAAGCAATAATTTCAATAAAGTATGGTTCCTTGTAAAAAAATTAAGAATAATTTACTATTTAATAAAGTTTTTATTGGTGGATCGATTTTTTTGCATTTCAGTGTATTAACTTCATAATCTTCATCAGAGCTAATGTCCTCAGAATCGATTTGATTTACACCTTTGGATGCCATTTCGATTCGTCAACTTCTTCTTCCACTAATAAATCTTGAACGTCGCAATTTTTCTTATATTGTTAGAACGAAACCATATTACAGGGTGTAGTGTTATACGAGGGTTCCGAAATTTATCCTATCGTGTTAGAACGAAACCATGTAAAATGCCGTGCTGTAGGATGGCTAACTGTATTCATCAGAAGTGCCACATCCCATATATTTCATTATCTGATAAAAAGAAAAGAAAGAAATTTAAGCTCTTCTCTTTTTCAGATTTTTTCACAGTGTTCTCTTTTTTTTAATTTTTCAGAACTTCTTCATTTCTATATACCTATTTAATTTGTATGTAGCATCTTATTTCGAATCCTTTCAATCTCTTTTTCTCTTCTATCGTTCTGGTTTCACATTCGTACATGGGAGCGCTCTATACTAATATTTTCACCAACACCTTCCTATTTTCTAAACTGATTGAGGAGGAACAAAATAATTTTTGTTTTCAATTGAATCCCGTTTTCTTCTTCTTTAAGGGCCATATCAGGTCTCCCTGACGTTTTGACTCCTCTCCACATATACCTGTGCTGAGTGTGTTTAGCGTTTTTACAAAGATATACGGGACCTACTTTTTAACGCCGGTTCCGAACGGCTAGTTTGGAGAGGTTACTTAGACATTTATACTCTTGGTAGGTTGCCATTGCTTTCCAAGAGCCGCCTCGGCTGCAAATATCTGCCGAGACTCAGTCTGGAACCAGCGTACTTCAGGCCAGCGGCCCAACACTCTAAGCACTGACCCACAGTCGCCTCATCTCGTTTTAGTTTAATCAATTCTGAATTCAATTTCTTTTTGCCTTCTTCCAACCTACCATTTTACTTCCCAGATAAAGAAATTCCTTGATTTCTTTTAAGCTCTCTCCGCTTATTTAAATACAGCTCTGGCTTTTGTTCTTTCTTTCTTTGTACAAACTAAAACCTTAGTCTTGTTCTTATTTATTTTCATTTTGATTCAATACTAAAATTTTTTTAGTTCCGTTCCTGGCCTGCTTACAATATATTAATATTTACATTATTCAATTACATGATACCATAAATATACAAAAAAAATCCATATAGTTTATTTTATCTTCCACTTCAGAAACCTTAGCTCCTAAAATTTCTCGAAAAGTTCTCGTTTAAATTTCTTTATACTTTCTCTTTTCTTTTAGTTTAATTTCTTCAAACCTCTGCTATTTTTTCGATTCCTTTCTGGAGAGCTTCCATTTCTCTTTGATATTTCTTTGTATTTTAGTTTAATAATCCCTCAAAATTTTGACTAAATAAATCTTCGGTTAAACGATAATTTTTCATCTCTAAGACTTGGATTATTAATTGGAACAGTTTTTTCGATTTTATTGAATCATATTCGTTCCTCTTGTTTCACCCTTCCATTATATTATAGTCTCAAGTATTATTTATTATGCTCATTATACTTCCAAATCAGTTTTAACACACTTCGCTTGTACTCTATATCTGTTTCACATAGTCCAGTCAAATTGTGTTTTTATTAGGAAAGTTTTGGGGTAGTTCTAATTAGTTGCATATGTATGTTTTTTGGGGCGCTGAATCCAAATCTGAGGTCTCCCACCAAAATTTCGTGACGCAACATTGTCGAAAATGCAAAAAAAGATGAAAATTTCCATTTTTTGGCGGTTTTTGCTTATAACTCGGAAACTATCAACTTTTCGTAAATATCCTTTCTATTCAAAATGAAAGTTCATAAAATTTCGTACAAATTTTATTATTTAGGTTTTTTCTCCGACCAACCGTTCGGGCTCAAGCGCAAAATCCAAGTTTTCGACACAGCCCCCCCCCCCAACCGATCACCCAAAAACTCGCACTTTTTTCGATCTTTTCCCATTTTGACCATGAAAGAGCACTTTTTCGACAAAGACCACTCTATACATTTTTAAACTAAATTAAATTTGAAACAATTCAAAGTTTCATCTTAATTGGATAATGTTAACCCGTGCCGCAATGAGATTGAAGTTTTGAAAAAATGCAATTCTTTGCAAAAAATCACAATTTTTCCTTCATAAAATGTAAACCACTCATCCTAGAAACTTGATTCTTAGGAAATTTTATTGACTTGAACGTTTACTTGTACTACTTTTTTGTTAAAATTCGTAGATTTATAGATACCAAGCATTTTCCATGACAGGATATGATCTATTTTTTCAAAAAATTGCAGTTTTTCCTTCATAAAATGAAAATCACTCATCCTACAAACTTGATTCCTATCTCATTCTCTAGGAGATTTTGTTGACTTGAACGTTTATTTGTACTACTTTTTTGTTAAAACTCTTAAGTTTTATAAATGTTTTCCCCTAAACTTTTCCTATAGGGCCTATATTTGAGCACATTTTGACTGGACTATTACTATTTCAAACATTTAAGAAATAAAACTTATATTTCTTCCAAATTTTAATTCATAATATCCATTTATTTATTTTAGATTATTTTTTGCGAAGATAGTGGAGTAATTCAAATTGTTACTTTGTTTAATGAAGAAGAAAAACAGAATTATCGGCTTAAACAATTAGCTTCTTCTTGTGAGCATGATGATAGTGTTTTGTCCCTCTCGATTTTTTCCGATAATAAACATTTTGTGAGCGGAGGATTTGATACAAGGTATTTTTCAAATTTATAAAAACATCCTTCGTGATTCTAATTTGCAATTTTTTTTATTTGTAGTATCAAAGTATGGAATATAGAATTCCTTCTTGCAGAACAAACATACCGCTGTGCTCATGCTCATACCGTTACAACTGTAAGTGCCAGACCTCTTTGTGAAAATACTGTTTTTGCCTCATCATCCCTCGATAAAACAGCACTATTATGGGATAATAGACAACATAAACCAGCTACTGTAATCAGTTTAAATTTTACATTTTCATATAAGAGTCATGTTCCTAAAGTAAGTACCGTTTTCAAATAAAAAAAAAAACAAGAGTACTTTTCATAACATTTTATTTTCACATGGAAGCCTGTATCTTAATCTACTTTTCGACATAGTTTCCACCAATATTAAGGGCAATAATTGTATCTTTTCGAGATTTAGTATTCCCTCCTCAAAGAAGTCTGCCTCCTGATTGGACATCCATTGCAACTTTCGATAATTTAGTCGTTCAGTCACACTTGCATAAAGAACACCTCTTGGCATTAGAGGAAACAAATCAGATAACGACGAAATCGTAAGTCTGTTCTCTCTCACTTTTTCGTCAACTTTATGCACCAAATCTTCAGTAATGACAGAAGGTTGCCACTTCGTGAATTCTTTAAATGTTCTAACCCTCATCTGATTTGTTTCCTCTAATGCCAAGAGGTGTTCTTTATGCAATTGTGACTGAACGACTAAATTATCGAAAGTTGCAGTGGATGTTCAATCAGGCGGCAGACCTCTTTGAGGAGGGAATACAAAAGCTCGTGGAAAGATACAATAAATTCCTTAATATTGTGGAAACTATGTCGGAATGTAGTTTAAGATACAGGCTTTGATGTGAAAATAAAATTGTTATGAAAAGTATACTTGTTTTTTTTTATTTGAAAACGGTACTTACTTTAGAAACATGCCTCGTACATTTTATTTTCATTTTTTGAAATAAATTCTCGTTTTAGTAATCCTCAAATCCGCTGATAAGGAGCTAACATCGCTAGCCTGGCATTCTTCATTACTGGATCAAGTAGTGATTGGTTCCAGCACAGGAGAAATATTAATACTAGATATACGCCAACCGAATATTACACAAAAAATATTTAAATCTTTTTCTAGGCCAATTCATAAATTAAAATTTTCCAATGATAGGTAAAATATATTTTTATTATTATTATATAACGGTACTACGATGTTTATATTAATTATTTGTTTTCAAATGAGGTAATTAAAACTATGAGAAAAGTTAACAGGTTCTCATAAAGAGAAAAAGACTGTTAAGAAAAACCCAAAATCTTCTATGTCCTTAGCAATTTTTTATTTAAAACTAACAGACAGTTTCGGCTGACACTTTCACGCAAACATCAGTCTTAAAAAGTACAAACACATAAACATTACAATTGCAATACAAATTAAGATAAAAAACAGTCCACTCACCCTCAGTTTTTTAATAGTACATTAGTAACATTAAATTTACATTTCTCTTGCAACACGAAATAAAATCTCAACACTAGTTGTTATAGAGAGTACAAAAACAATACTGGAAAAAACAATTTTCCTCCTTGCAAATACTATAAAACATTGAAAAAAATATATAGACATTCTGTCTTGTCACATCATCTAAAATTAGGTTTATTATTTAAAATATTCTCTCACCTTGATCATCAATAAAACTATTATCTTTGATCTTATTATAACACAAAAAAATTTCATAACAAATTGTTACATTTAATTACAATAATTTTAGAATTAATATATTAAAGAATAATTAACATATTAAAGAGAATTGTTTTTGTTCGCGTTTTTAAACAAGATATATATATCGCGAGACTACTGCTGGTTGAGGCTATTGGAGTCTGCTGAATCTTAAACAATTCTCTTTAATATGTTAATTATTCTTCAATATATTAATTAGAAAATTATTTAAATTCATTATTTCAACACAGAAATATATAAATTCGGATATTATTATTACTTAATATCTGACAAAAATCACCTGGATTCGATTCGCGATTGAATCAAATATAGGAAACTTATTATTAATTGATAGCAAACACGTGTTAACAGATCGAGCGCGCTGGACTGGGGGATTGAATATATAACATCTCAGATCACAAATCCATTTGGTGATCCATATCAGTGTTTGGTATAAAAGCGTCATGCGGGCTAATCGCGAAATGATGCTGGATCATAGCTAGATGGATTACATCTTTTTCATTCTCTTGGTCCAGACTTAAGATTCAGTAGACTCCAATAGCCTCAACCAGCAGTAGTCTCGCGATATATATATCTTGTTTAAAAACGCGATCAAAAACAATTCTCTTTATTATATTAATTAGAAAATTATTATAATTAAATGTAACAATTTGTTATGAAATTTTTATTGTGTTATAATAAGATCAAAGATAATTGTTTTATTGATGATCAAGGTGAGAGAATATTTTAAATAATAAACCTAAAAAGACCACCTCATTGGTGTAGTGGTTAGCATGGCGGCTGGCTGTCAACAAGGAGGTCTCGGCTATACTCAGAAATTTTTCTGTAAATATAGGGACTGGAACGGGGTTCACTCAGCCTCGTGAGGATAAATGAGTAGCTGCTTGATTGAGAAGCAGCGAATCTCGGTTAAGAACACTGAAACGAAGGTTGTAGAGATTGCGTTGAGCTAACCACTTGACCCCTCGGTACTGCTTCCAATTAGGACAGCAACCAATTCAGTAGGCCAAGACCCATAAAGGGTTGCCGAGCCACAGATTTATTTTATTTATTTATTATTATTTAAACCTAATTTTAGATGATGTGACAAGAAAGAATGTCTATATATTTTTTCAATGTTTTATAGGATTTGCAAGGAGGAAAATTGTTTTTCCAGTATTGTTTTTGTACTCTCATCTATAACAACAGGTGTTGAGATTTTATTTCGTGTTGCAAGGGAAATGTAAATTTTATGTTACTAATGTACTATTTTAGGAAATTGTGTGGTTAGAGAGTCGGGCCGCTGTTCTGAAGTATTGAGTCTCGGCAGATATTTGCAGTCGCCTCCTCTTGGAAAGCAATGGCAACCACCAAAAGTATAATTGCCTAGACAACCTCTCCAAACTAGCCGTTCGGAACCGGCGTTAAAAAGTAGGTCCCGTATATCTGTGTAAAAACAGCTAAACACACTCAGCACAGGTATATGTGGAGAGGAGCCGATACGTCAGGGAGACCTGATATGGCACTTAAAGAAGAGAAAATGTACTATTAAAAAACTGAGGGTGACTGGACTGTTTTTGATCTTAATTTGTATTACAATTGTAATGTTTATGGGATTCTACTTTTTAGACTGATGAAGGCGTGAAAGTGTCAGCCGAAACTGTCTGTTAGTTTTAAATAAAAAATTGCTAAGGACATAGAAGATTTTTTCTTTACGAGAACTTGTTAACTTTTCTCATGATTTTAATTGCCTCATTTGAAAACAAATAATTAATTATTAAATTAACAAATTTTTTATTTATTTTTTTTTAGATCTGACTTATTAGCTGTTTGTGCCGATGATTCTCAAATTAAAGTTCTTGATTGTTCTTCTGAGCACCCGGTCGAATTGTATGTTTGAAAAATATTCGCTAAATAAAAGGAAATCTCTCTAATATTAGTTTTAAATTTTAGATACTCGGATAATCGTCATCAAGACTTTGTAAGAGGTTTAGCTTGGCATCCGAAAACAAATAATCTTCACACATGTGGATGGGATAAACAAGTTTTTCTTCACAATGTATCTACATCAAAAATGGAATTAAACGGAGCAAATTCACATTAAGAATTTATTATTCGATTTCTATATAAAAATATCACTTTGTTTCAAGTGAGCTGTAAAATTAATTTTAATTTTTATACTTTCAAAAGCCAGTGGGCTTAATGGTGGAAGTATTTCATTTCGAAAATTGTATAATTTAAATTACCCTACTTTAAGCATTTCCTGACAAGAAAGACATCTCGAAAGGGCTTCGGTTCATTAATTAACATGATTTTAAACTATAAAATTTTCTCAATGAAATAATTTCATTTTAAATTTTGAGAAAAAAAGAAATATTAAATAAAATGAGCAATTTCTAAATTATTATTTTTCTTTCATATTCAAAATTTTTTCCTGTTGAATGTTTCTTACCTATTAGGCCTGTTTCACACCTACCACGCTGTCGTTTACCATATACGACGCCGTGTAAACGACTCTCGGGGTGAAAAGTAAATGAGAGACTTGATGAAAAGCATTAAAATACGCAGAAACATTTTTGTGTATCTATATATATATAAAATTAAGGTTTTGTCTGTACATTGGTCCAAATCACGCCAAATTTTGGTTGCACACGTTTCAAGCAAAGTTATGAACGAAAACACCCTCAACAAAATTCCTGCCTGTCTGTTTGTATGTTTCCGTCGTTTCCGAAAAGTTGCTCACGATTCGCGTAAAAACGGCTGAAGGGATTATTATGAAATTTCATATTTACATCAGATGTCTTCTAACTTACGTTTTTAGCTATATATCGTTTTGATATTTTGACCCCAGAAGGGGGTTTGGGGGGGCGCACGAATGAATATTATCAAATAACTACTAAACTATTAACTCTACGGCAAATTTTATTATGAGCAAAGTTGTAGGGGATATTTCTGACAACTTTTGTTTAAAAAAATTCCCCCAAAAAGGGTGAGAGGGTCAAAATATGAACAGCTTTTTTTTTCAACGTAAAATAAATTTCCTTGTAGCAATTGATATTCCGTTATAAAAATTTATTATTCTCTTTAAAAAAAACACAACACACTAATTGAAACGTTACAAAAAGCACAACACACTACATAATTGAAATTGAACTCTAAAATTAGCAAAACAAAGTGAAAATAAAACTGTATTAAAATTGCGTTGATTTTCAGTTAGAAAGAGAATCCCCGAGTTTTGATGGCATGGGGCAATTAGAAACAAAAGTGGTGCCATCTTTAAAAAAAAAAAAAATTAGACTCGAACCCAAAACAACGCAACAACGAAAATCTAACGACGCACAGTGAAAATTAGTACTAATTAAGCAGCGACGCAACTTCGAAAAAACGCAAAACGAAACGATGCAAAGCGTGGTATTGGTGTATATATATATATATATATTTTTTTAAAGGGCCTCCACATCTCCCCTTATAGCCCTCCGATCCTCCCACTCAGGATCCGGTTGAGTGGCTCAGGGTGTGGCCACAGCAGAACGGTGTGAAACCTTAGTATCCTGCGACCAAGAATAAAATAATAATAATAATAACAAATAAACTGCAACGGATCGTTGCTAAACTTTATCCAAATTCATTTGAAATATCAATATGTTTATTCCTTTATTATTAATCAGATATCACTTGCGATTTGCAGTTCATGTTGACTTTAATTCAAAAATAATTATCGATTCTCATTTAATAGTCGAGGAATAATCATTCTACATTGGATTTTTGAAGTTACGGTTATTATTAGTAACCATTGCTGAAAACATGGAAGAATCGACTTAAAATCAAGCTTGAGTTGTTTACCAAAAAAGAATTTAGTCTTTTTGATTTTAAGTCGATTCTTCCACGTTTTCAGTAGATGTTGCCATTAATAGTCAAAACATCAAAAATGGAATGCAATAAGGTTATTCCTCTAGTAGTAGATAAGAATCGATCGTTATTTTTGATTTTAAGCCGATTCCTCCATGTCTTCAGCAATGGTTACCAATAATAATCGAAACGTCAAAAACCTAATGTAGAATTTTTTTTTATTTTTTTTAATACAATCGAATGCAAGAAGGGGTGCACCAGTAAAGATGCAGCTCCTATGGATCTCGAAAGACCCTTGCATTACCGAAGAGAAGGGAAAGTTGATTAAGAGGGTGTATACGTAGGTGTCTATGCACTCCGGTTTTGAAGGTTTGAAGATTATAAGTGCTGGGAAAGATGGAGGCTGGGAGAGAGTTCCAGTTCCTTGAAGTCATGGAGAGATATATGTATTGGCGAATGAAGTGGTCCGGCACTTTTCTAATTTGACCGCGAAAGAGTGTTGGGAGTCGGCAAATCGCGTGCTACGTGCAAAGCATGCTTTGGGGGGAATTATTGATTTTATCTCATCAGAGCACCTGCCGTGATAGTATCTATAGAAAAGGGCAGAAACATTTCTTCGATGAGCCAGTGAGTCGAGAGAGTCGGTGATGGTAGAATCGTCAATTAGCCTGACGGCTCGTTTCTAAATTGCATCCAGGGTAGCAAGAGCATATTTAGAGGCTCCTCTCCATAGATGAGAGCCATATTCGAGACAGGGGCGGATTTGAGCCTTGTAGATGGTGAGAAGTTGTGGGGGTTTGTAAAATCGCTTGGACCTGAATAAGTAGCCAATCTTCCTTGCTGCAGATTTCGCCACAGAGGAGATGTGTTCATTCCAAGACAGGTCAGATGCTACAGAGACGCCCAACATGGATAGGCTGTCAGAATTGTTATTCCTCAAGTATTAGATGAGAATCGATCACTATTTTTGATTTTAACTCGATTCCTCAATGTCTTCAGCAATGGTTACCAATAATAACCGAAATGTCAAAATCCAATGTAGAATTGTATTCCTCAAGTATTAGATCGGAATCAATCGCTATTTTTGATTTTAAGTCGATTCCTCTTGTCTTCAGAAATGGTTACCAATAAAAACCGAAACGTCAAAAATCCAATATAGAATGGTTATTCTTCAAGTACTAAATGAGAATCAATCGCTATTTATGGTTTTAAGTCGATTACTCCATGTCTACAGCAAAGGTAACGGATAAGAAAACAACGCAGTTGCCATGGTTACTTATAAAATTTCCTCCCAAATTTTTAGCATTTCACAGAGAAGCCCCTCCACTCTTACTTAAGTTAGGTTAAATGAGCTATATAAAACGATCAAATGAATAAATATTAAAGAATTTAAAAAAGTACTATCTTACTCTAGAGTAAAGTACTTTAAAATATAATTTTACTAAAAACTTTATTTAAACTTTTTTGTGGTCTCCAAGGTACTTAATTAGGATATTAAATTTCATCAAAATTGGTTAACTCATTTTCAAGATATTTAGAAAAAACTAAAAAAGTACTAATGTTTGTGGGCCGATATGTACCAAAAACTAATCAGCGCTTCATTTTGTTAAACTAATGGTAGGTTTTCAATTTCATTTCAATCGGTGCAACGGTGTGGAAAAAATCGTGGGCCAAAAAAACGATAACGTACATCCATCCATACATCCTCCGCATGCACTAAATGAAAAAATCGCACTTTTTGGCCTCTCGACGAGACCCCATGCAATTTTTGGCAAAACCGTCACATGCTAAAATTCAACCTAATTGAATACTACAATTTGTGATTTTAATTGAGTTCATGGGTTCCGTAGTCTTTACCTGAGGACCCTTTGAAGTCGCGCTTGCCGCGAGACCGATTACAATACTTTCCCCATGCTTCGCATTGGATAAAGTAAAAAAAAGGGAATACCGCATGTCGTCCAAACAATAAAAATAAATAAATAAATACACTGGGACGAATAAATAAATAATCAATTAAATAAAACAAAAAATAAATAGAATATATCACTGGGTTTGAAGAAGTTGTTGTTAAATTATTTAAAAATAAATAAGTAGACAGGAAGTTGTCGTAGTCAAGGAATAAAAAAAAAATATGCAGGAAACCACCATGGTCAAGAAAATTAAATATTTGACTGGGAATATAGGCTACTGGGTAAAATATTAAATAAATAGATCAACGCTCAAAAAAGGGTTGGGCTGGGCCATCTCTCCAGAAAAAATCAATAAGGTGGTTATTATTATTAGCCGTCACGATACATCTGGCAATCGGCGATAGCACATTATAGAAAGCGATATGACAGAAATATTTTAATATGAATTTGGCTGAATAATATTGATAAAAAAATTTAAAAAATATCTATACATACATCCATAATATAATATACCTATACTATTCAAAGCCAGGGTGTACTAATAAAATCGGTGCCGGCTACATGTGAAAATGATCCACTAAGCCGGTTGTATGTCGCAAAGTAAATGCTTTTTACCATCTACCCTGTGTTAGTAGCATTTACTTTACGACATACAACCGGCCCTTAGTGTCGGCGTCGGCTACATGTCGTTTAAACGACAGCCGGGTAGGTGTGAAACAGGTCTTAGTTTCTATTTTATTATTTTTACCGTTACTATCTCATTGTTACGGGATTGGTTGAGATTATGTGCATAGTGTAAATGTAAAAATTACGGCTTTGAACCTAAAGTAATTAAGATTCTAGAATAAAGAGGAAGAAAATTAGAGTGAATTTTCCACTTCAAGTAAAAAAAAAACGAATTAGTCATCATTAAATGTTTTTGAGTCATTCTTTAAAATGACGGTTAGTGGTTTCGACCTAAAAGTACTTCTATTAATTACACCATGACTCGAGCTATTTGCTCTACAGGGCAACGTTTCGAGATCTCTAAAAAATTAAGCTCCACCATCCCCCACTAAAACTCAATGCTCGGTTTTCTCAAAAACAAACGTGATAAAATATAGCTTCACCTAGGAAATATACTTTCTAAGGGTACAAGAATGATTAAGATCACTTGAGCATAGTTTCTGAGATTGCTCTTATACAGACAAACTTTCGCTCTTTATAAAATTATATATCTATATATTTTGTAATGATATTGATACAAAGAGTTCACCAAAAAGGTACAAACTCTATAGTGGACTCTTGTATCGTGAAAATAAATTTCAGGGATTGGGTCGTAGTTGAAGGTACCTGTATCTACCAATTCAACCGATCAAAAAAATAATAACATGGAATATAAATTTGTAATGTAATTTTTTTTATAAAAATAATTAAGAGTAGTTCTGTTTTTAATTGTTAGTATGTTAATTTTAGACGATATTTTTATCTGTTTAGGACTTAGATATAATATTTAGTTTCTTCAATTTTTAACCGACTTCAAAAAAAGGAGGAAGTTATCAATTCATTTCGAGATTAGATCTAATAACACTGCTCGACAAAAATTTCTCCCCATAACCTAACAATGGATTCCAGTAGTTTTATACGCTGATTATTATGCAATTTCCCGATTTTTTACAACACGTCAGAGTTTTGAGATATTATATTATATTAAACGCCATTTTGACCTATTTTTGAGTCCCATTAAATATTAAACAGTAATATTTGAAATCAAAATGTTGACGTAATAGAAAACTGCTTTCTCTTTGATTTTCAAAATACCACTTGTTTTTAGTTCAATTAGAACTCGAGTTATAACTAAAAAACTAAAACTACGTGATTATAAAGGATAAAAACATAAGGTCTTAGTTTTTTAGTTATAAATCGAGTTCTAATTGAGCTAAAAATAGGTGGTAATTTGAAAATCAAAGAGAAAGCTGTTTTCTATTACGTCAACAAAATATTTTGATTTCAAATATTACTGTTTAAGGAGGTTCTTTCGCGACAATCCACACAAAAAGTTTTAGCCTCCTAACCACTCTATAAATATGAACGGAACTAAAATTTTAGGTTATCGTTTCCAAGTCATTGTGCTTTTGTATCCCCTCCACTAAAAATAATCGCCCAAATATGATTTTTTTTTTGTTTTTTATCAAAACTACGTGGTAAATAATTTCAATTTTTTTTTTTAATTTACTCCGAATATATTATTCTAACAAATATTAGTTTTTCATCAAGATGGTGAAAGTCCTTCAATGAAAAAAAATAAAATAATGATTATTTTCCCACCCTTTCCCAATCTACCATATGTAAAAATTTCATTTTTAATTGCAATTATTTCATGTTTGGTGGGGTAAATCGTTTTCAAATTTTAATATATGTGTATTATGATTTTAATGACTTATATTCCAAGTTTCAAAGACTTCTTGAATTTTTGCATTTGTGAAAGAACTACCTTAATATCTAAAGGGACTCGAAAATAGGTCAAAATGGCCTTTTTCGTCGTTTTGATCGATAATATCTCAAGACTCTTGTTGTAAAAAATCGGAAAATTGCATGATAATCAGAGTATAAACTCTGCTGGAATCCATTTTTAGGTTTACTGGGACAAATTTTTATTAATCAGTGTAATAGGCAGTACTTAAGAATATGATAGTAATAAATTAAAATAAAGAATTAAAGAGAAAGCTTATTTTCTTATAATAAAGTGAATGTTATATGAATATAGCATAAGAAAAACAAGTACAAAATTCATTTAACAGTGATTTTATTTATCTGTCAACAAAACCGCTCCCTACATGATGATAATGATATACGTCACTGATTTACTTATATGTTGTAAATCTCTTAAAAAAATGTAATCATTTAGAAGTTTTTCATATATAATATAAATTAATAAATGTAAAAATGTATCAGTCTCTGTCTCAATGACTTGGATTCTCCGACGATTTCGCTTTAGAGTATTAATATTCGTACAATGTTTAGAAAATTATGAAGGAAGAATCATTACTCTATAATGAATGTGACAGAGATTTATAGAGACATACATTTAATTGGTCATGATAATATATCAGTTCAATATAAAACTCATTTAAATTTTTTTTCTATATAAGTCTACATATACATATATATATATTGTATATTTATTTGTGGAAGAGATCGGTTTATCATTTTTTCCTGGATTTCTTCGGAATTACTTTAACTATAAAATGTCTTTTATTTTCATATAAAGTTCGCAAAGCTTGATTTTAAAAATATAATTGTCAAAAAATTTAAAAATTTTATCAGAAAAATGTTGAATAAGCCTAATTTTAATCACTAAATTTTGAATTAAATCACAATAAATAAATAAGACAATTAATAAACCATTTTAAACAAGATGTTCTTATTTAATTATATGTATATGTCAATTAGTTCAACTATAAACTAAAACCTCAAGTTATATTATTTATATACGATTTTTAACAAAATAAAATAAAATAAAAAAACAAAAAACTTTGCAACTTATGATCACATATTTTTAGTTAAGAATGGTTGAATTTATTCCAAAGACTTTGTGTTATTTCGATAGTCATTCAAAAGGCGTGTGGGGTAGGCAGGTCAGTGACGTGTTTAAGGGTGAGGTTAACGACCCAGTCCAAATTCTTTAGCCTCATCTTCAGTTATGTCGCCGTACCTCCATACGTTTTTATGCATTTTTTTGGCAGCCTCCTGGGCTTCTAGATATTCTTTGAGCTGTAACAAATAAGTTTATTATTAAAATTTCAATAGCTAGGAAAATATAATAAATAATTTATAAATAAAAAATAAACTGATGTGGCCATCCATATAACTTTACCATACACCTGCCCCTCTCTTAAGGAGGTTCTTTCGCGACAATTCACACAAAAAGCTTTAGCCTCGTAACCACTCTATAAATATGAACGGAACTAAATTTTTATGTTTTTTAACGTGACTGTCCACTCACACTACGAAATCTCTATTATGGATACACACATACTTGCCGGATCGTTTCCAAGCCATTGTGCTTATATCCCCTCCACTAAAAACAATCGCCCAAATGTGTTTTTTTGTTTTTTATCAAAACTAAGAAATAAATAATTTCAATTTTTTTTTTTAAGTTACTCCGAATATATTATTCTAACAAATATTAGTTTTTCATCAAGATGGGGAAAGTCCTTCAATGAAAAAAAAATAAAATAATGATCATTTTCCCACCCTTTCCCAATCTACCATATGTAAAAAATTTCTCTATTTTTGTATACATAAACTGTGGGGAGCTAGAAATGCAAAAACTGAGTGCGGAGGTTCGGGGGTGGAATACAGGTGTGGGGTGCAGGGGGCCCGGTGTGGGGTGCAGGGGGCCCGGTGTGGGTGTGGGGGTCCCTTGGCTAGCGGAGACACTCGCTTTTTTAAAGGAGGATGAATGAAATTCAATTGCTTCTTTCCAGTAATTTTTATTTTTACAAGTGGTTATTCAAATATTTCGAGTGCACTACAGCATCTCTTCTTCAGTGGAAACTGGATAAACCACTTGCAAAAATAAAAATTACTGGAAACTAGAAAATCATAAGATGGTGTCATTTATTAAATCCGATGGAATGGAATATTTTTAATTATATGTCAGAGGGGTTGTTTTTCACCCCCTCGGGAATCGAACCAGAGTGCCAGTAACAGCAATCTGGGCCATCTGGCTCACCTGCAGGATGCAAACCTCTCTGGCATATGTAATCGCGTAAAATATTTTACTCAAAGATTGTTATCTTAATTTGTAAAATTTCGCGATATAGTGATTCTAAATTTAAACATATAGCCATGCCATATAATTTAAATAAAGGTCGTTGAGTGTTTCAAATTTTGAAGAGATTCAAAATTCGAATGGCAATGGAATGACTTTTCCTAATTTAATATGAAAGATATTAATTTGTCTATGGTAATAGATTCAAATTTACTAGAAAATCATAAGATGGTGTCATCTATTAAATCCGATGGAATGGAATATTTTTAATTATATGTCAGAGGGGTTGTTTTTCACCCCCTCGGGAATCGAATTTTACGCGATTACATATGTCAGAGAAGTTCGCATCCCGCAGGTGAGCCAGATGGCCCGGATTGCTGTTACTGGCACTCGGGTTCGATTCCCGAGGGGGTGAAAAACAACCCCCCTGACATATAATTAAAAATATTCTATTCCATCGGATTTAATAGATGACATCATCTTATGATTTTCTAGTAAATTTGAATCTATTACCATCGGCAAATTAATATCTTTCATATTAAATTACTGAAAAGAAGCAATTGAATTTCATTCATGCTTCTTTAAAAAATAATATAATAAACAACCAATAGTTAACCTCTACATATCCAAACAATAGAATCTTCCCATCCAATTCATTTATTACTAATCTCCAGCTACACTTTACCACCCCACCAAACCATTCATTACTAATCTCCAGCTATACTTTACCACCCCACCAAACCATTCATTACTAATCTCCAGCTACACTTTACCACCCCACCAAACCATTCATTACTAATCTCCAGCTATACTTTACCACCTCACCAAACCATTCATTACTAATCTCCAGCTATACTTTACCACCCCACCAAACCATTCATTACTAATCTCCAGCTACACTTTACCACCCCACCAAACCATTCATTACTAATCTCCAGCTATACTTTACCACCCCACCAAACCATTTTCTTTTTTCTATTAAACAAAATTTTTCTCTTTGCCAATGTAAATTCCTGAGGATAGTCTCATCTCCCGAACTATATATCGAATCTTGCTCTTAAGCAATATTTCTTTTTTGTGAAACCTACCTAATAATTTATTTTTAATTTTATAAAAAATGAATATGAAATGATTTGCTTGATCTACAATACAATTCGCATCATTAAACAATAAATACATATTTGCATTTGAAAAAAATGTTATTTTCAAAACTAAAGTGCCACTTAAACACTGAACTAATGTAAACATATTAAAAATTTAATTGTGATTCTACTTGCTAATGAATGAAAATAAAATAATAAATAACTAAGTTTCAACACAAACATGACCGGCCTTTTTATTTTTATTTATGTTTAAATTATAGATTGTTTAAAAATATATGGAATTTTAATCCTCACCATTTTTTGAAGGCGATTTTCTTTACGCTTTTCAACTAGAAGAAAACCCTCGGAAATTAAAGATTTGGCAATATCTTCCTCCGTTTTAGAATCAACTAAAGATGCATATGGGAAATTATTGACACGATATTCAATATTTAAATTGAATGAGCGACCTTCAACCTCTTCCTTAAAATTTTGGAATGAGTCTTCTGAATAATCCGGATCTTTTGGCAATTGAATGCATGCCAAACCATACTCTTGAGCATAACCCTTTTCTGCAGTAAACGCAGGAGGTAATGAAGCCAGGAAAGTGGTTGCGATGTTCTCTCTGTTACCATAATCAATGTAGAAAACCTGCGCTTCACCTCCACTTATTTTTTCAACTCGAGCCCGATACCATTGTTTGTCTTCTGAATATAACGCAGCACAAATGTCTCCACGTTTAGGAGTATAAGCTCCAGGCAGTGGACTATTGACTGAAAAATCTTGACGAATCTTTGCCATCAATGATTCTAATTTTGGACCCTGTTCTTCCAACTGAGCATAGAAATGCAATTCTCGAGTAACTTCAATAACAAAAACCTTTTGATAATCTGGTTTACGTTCAACAATTCGATCATCTTCATTTTTGATTTCTTCATCAACTTCTTCAACATGATTTTTCCATAGGTTCAATTTACGTGCTTTCGCTCTATCTTCAGCAGATTTTAATGTTCTGTAATGTTCTGAACGTTCAGCACTAAAGTGCACGGTTGCAAGGCCTTCCTCTACTAACGCTACAGAAAGATTTGTATTATCAACCCATAACCAGCCAATAAAATTTCCTGCCTTATCCATACTTTCTACCTGAATTTCGACCTCACGTTGCATGCATCTATCTTTAGTAAAAACTAAAGCTTCTTCTCCATATTCTTGCCCTTCTGCCATTCCTCCACCAGGTTGTGGACGAGAACCTCTTGGACAATTGATTCCAGCGAGTAAGAAAGTTATTAAACAAGTTTCTTTAGGAACATATAAGCGAAGCCTCGAACCACTAGCAACAAATTCACAAACAGCCTCAGTTTTAATGGCTCGTTGCAGAGAAGATAAAAATTTTTTCGCCTTGTTCAAATCTCCAACAACATCTGAAATCCTATGAGTTGGAATGTCTTTCTTGGCATGAACCCCACAACCACTTTTTATAGCTTTATTTTCCGCAGCTAATAATTCTGTATAGTGAGAAGAACGTTGATCATCATCTTGACGATAGTGAATCACTGTACCCAATCCTTTTGAGAGCATAGCCTCAGCAACATTTCTGAAATAAAATAGAATTGTAACCTTTTGTTTTTAAACTGCTATTTTGAAAAGAAAAATAATAAACTATAATATAATATATAATAACACATAATATTTATACAAAAACTAAGAAAATATTAAGCGAGGCAACTTTGGATTTAATTCAAAAAGTTGATAAAATATTTGAAGTCTGTGGGGGGAGAGGCTCAAAATGAGCAGTTCCAAGAAGATTAAGGAAGCAAAAAGAATCTCATTTAAAATAGTTTGTGAATTTAAGGTAATTGTTTCGCGACAATACTAGCAAAAAGTTAATGCTTGAGTATATTGAACAGACAATAGGGATTCATAATTCATAAGCCCAAAACTTTTTGCTGTTTATGTACCGATTCTAGCCAATCCAGTGCTCGTTTGACAAATCTGGCAACACTGTGCGAGATTGTATATATTTTATCATAGAAATTTCAGATAAAGTACATTATAAAGGGAGATTTATAAAACAAAAAGTTCTTAATAAGCGATTGAAAGATGTTGCGACAATTGCTGAAGCGAAAAAACGTCAAAAAAATTACTAAAGTTAACCCACTTTTTAGGTTAAATAAATGCGTTGTTGTCAGCTGGTTTTTAGTGTAAATTTTTCATTATATATTAATTATTATCTCAGAAACTGTGTTGTAACTATGAATTAAAATTTTCTTAAAAAATGCATAAGTTATTGTTTAATGTTGGTTTAGTTTTTTATAACAATGGTAAGAAGAGTTTCTTAATTATAATTAAATATGTATGTAAATTTTCCGATATCCCGTATATTGCAATGTATAAGAGTCTGAAAAACTCTATCTTTGGAATTTATTATCTCCGGAACTATAATTGTTCATAAATTTCGTTTTGCCACCAATCGATGCAGAAGTATTTAAATTATAATCTGTCTAAATTTCAAAAATACCCTAAGAAAACCCATGTGGTGAAACAACTACCTTAAAGTGTCAAAATTTCCATGAGGCCTTTTAATTATGAAAAAGGGGGAACTATTCTAAATTAAAATAGATTTTTTTTTAATATTTTCATATTGATTCATTTAAATTTTAAAATTAGCCCCTTTGGTTTAAGATGAGAGCAAGCATGATCAGACTTGACAGACGCCTGGGACGGAAGTAGCTAGTAATTATTTATACTTACACTCCTCCAATAGTAATAGTGCAACATATTTTTTCCGGAAAGTTGTCTTTAGCAGCTTGAACATAATCAACCAAAATGTTAACACGTTTTCCAATTAATTTCTTTCTGAGAAATTCTCGTGCTTCAAACATCCAAGGAATATCATAAAGTGGACGGAAAGATTTAGGCCGATTCTGAATTACTGTATTGCTTTTCTCTTCTTCCGGTCCTTGAGGTGATCTATTTTCTCTTGGGGGCCGAAATGAAGCCAAGAAAACTTTTTTAAGTGTACCATCAGCAAGTTTAACAATAAGAGCATCTCCATTGACAACTTCAACGACTGTTCCAGTAAATTCTTTCTGTTGAGAGTGCGTTTCAATTGGTTTATAATCTTTCCATATACGTATTTTTTTTTCTTTAGCAGCACGTTCAGCTGCACGTAGCCTGTCGGCACCACTTTTCATTGAGGCCATTGACCAGTCTACACAACGTGCAAATCCTTCTGAAAGTAAAGCTTCAGCGATATTCCCTTTCTGAAAAAATTATATGAATAAAGAATAAATTTCAATTTTTTTTATTATTTTTTTTAAATATTAAATTAATGGGAAGGATCAAATTTAATTAAATAATTTTTATTGATAAAGGGACGATTCTTCTTTTTATTTTAAGACTTCTTCGGGCTAACTTCAAATTATTAGAATATATGATATTAATAATGCATTAATTTGGAGTGAGCCTGAAGAAGTCTTAAAATAAATAAACTGATGTTGCCATCCAGATAACTTTAGCATACACCTTATCAGTGGCGGATTAAGACAATATAAGGCCCTAGGCGCAAAAAAAAAAAATTAGGCCCCGGATAACAAAAATGTTTAAATATGAAGATTTAAAATATGATTATTTTAAACTACTATATATCTAAAGAAAGTCTTTGCTAGGCTTAATAGACTAGGAAAGCGATGATATCACGTTAACTAGTTCACTTTAAAAACTAACTTAGAGCTCTATTTAAAATATCTTGAAGTTTTTTTTAAATTTATTAAAAAAAATACAAAAGAAATTTTAAAAGATTTTTTAATGGAAAGTAATCAACAAGTATTAATCTAAAAGACTTCTCAATAGATATTTAATTTTTCCTTTATTACAAGGTCTTTTTTTTTGTATAAATATTTCAATTAATACTTTGTTCTCAATTATCGTTGAAAAATAATATCTAATAATATTTGGAACAAAAATGACTATTGAATTATGTTATTTGTCTTTTTACATAAAATTGATAGTAACACCTAATATGAGAGAAAATATATTGTTACAGGAAACATTCAAATAATGATTTAATTTCATAAGTCAATTGATAAATTTTTTATGAAATGAAATTTTATAACACGATCAAAATTAATATGATAATCAATTTTGGGGGCCCCCATATTCGAAGGGGCCTAGTGCGCCTTGCTTATGATCCGCCACTGCACCTTATACAAGTCATGTTCCTTGAAAAAAAAAAAAAAAAATCATACTTAAATAAACAATGAATTAACTAGTAATACAATATTATTTATCTTTACTATATACAAAGCGCTAGTGGTCGTAACCGAACAAAGCATAGTGGGCCTAAAGAGAAGAAGGAATGGCCCAAGACATTTTGCAAATCTCCAAGAACCGAAGGCCTATTAGGCAAATGATATTTATATAACAACTAATTGTTTGAATTGATCAACCTTTAAAATTATGAAGATGTTGAGGAAATGCCATGTTTTCATATTTATCTTAAAATTTGTGAATATAAGTATATATGAAAAATTGTAAAACTCTTATAAATTTGAGCTTTAAAGAATATCAAATAAAAGACCGTAGACTCGGAATTAAAAACTTAAGGTGTTATTTTTGACAGAAACCCTGATACTTCCTCAAAATCTTTATAATAAGTAATTTAAATATGTAGTATGTATTAAATAAAAATATGCCTAATTCTAAAATAGTATTCAGCTAAAACAAAGAATATATTTTAAAAATATTCCATGTTTAGAGGTGTCTAAAAGGGGGTTCGACATCCGAGGGGACAGGACCCTCTTAGATGCAATATAAACATAATATATCTACTAAAATCTTAGATTTGACCTAAATTCATTTTGTAATGTAATATATTTTAGAATTACATTGAAAATTATTCCGAATTAACAATTACCAATTATTGAAGGAGACAATAAAAGAGTGTGTCTTCTGCTGGAATTATAAATTTTATTTATTTATAACGATTATAAATCGTCGTTATAAATAAATAAAATTTATAATTCCAGCAGAAGACACACTCTTTTATTGTCTCCTTCAATATATAAAAATTCTGCTACTCTCGGCACAAAAACTTTCAATTTAATTACCAATTATCTTTAATATTAATATTAATTTATTAGTACTTACAGGATGAACAATAGTTCCCATAAAATTCGTTTTATTATGGGATTCAAGAATAATCTCAACGTCTCTTTGAAGAAGACGAGACTCGACGAAGAATTTTGCTTCTTCTGCATAAGGAGTAACATCATTTTTATCTGGTTTATTATCAGATCCAAGTTTAAAGCCAGGAGCCTTAATAACAATTTTATATTTTAAAATAATTATAAGTTTATAATGTTGATTAATAGTTTATTAAAATGGAATAAAAGAATAATAATTATTTTTATGTTTTTATATTTTTGTGATTAGATTTGCCAAATTGCAAGACGTGATAAGAGATTTTTATAAAATGAAAAAAATTCTTTAAGAGGCTTTAGGAAGCGGGTTAGGGGGTCAAGGGGAGGGGGTCCAGGGGGCGTTGCCTCTTGACTAGCAAGAGGCCTGCCGAAAGAAGGTATCGCAGCTAGTTTACTTACTAAGTAAGCCTTACTGTGAAACACCATCAACTCTTAATTCTTTAATTTGTAATTATAAAAAATTCTTTAAGAGGCTTTAGGGAGCGGGTTAGGGGGTCAAGGGGGAGGGGATCTAGGGGGCGTTGCCTCTTGACTAGCAAGAGGCCCGCCGAAAGAAGGTATCGCAGCTAGTTTACTTACTAAGTAAGCCTTACTGTGAGACATCTCAACTCTTAATTCTTTAATTTGTAATTATAAAAAATTCCTTAATTTGTAATTATAAAATGTTAAGGCTTCTCCTTCGGCTTGACCACCGGTGAGTGTATAGGACTTTCGGTTCAACCGACAGAAAAATTTCTCTCAGTTTTTTTTTTTGCAACGAAATTTTCTCTGGAGAGAGACGGACTAGTAGAAACTGGTTAAATATTTCTCTCAGTCATTATAAATTTTATTAAGTTTGAGGCATTGTGTAACATTCCTTGGAAGCCTAAATGTAGTGAAAGTTGATAGTCGATCCACAGAGTGGGGTGGCCATCTAAATGGGTCAAATAACCACTGTGCGGTCGGTTGGATCAACAAATTATCTTACGTCATAATACTATAAGGATGGATTTGCATAATTTGTAAGCTCTTTTATTTTATTATTTATAGTATAATATAATATGATAAAAAAAGGGTGGTCCTGGTCGAATATTAATAATGTGAAACGATTTAAAGATAAAAGTAAATAAATATTATATGAAATATTCATTTACGAGTTAAGATTTCTAGGTCACTTGTTTCACATTAAAATTAAAAAAATACAAGAGGTAAATTTTTTCAATATATATATTTCGAGTAAGTTCATAATATGAAAAAACCTAATGTTAAATTTGAAAAATTACGAAAAATTTTATGAAGCCATCCATTCGATGTAATTTTCAAAAAAAACGAAGAATAAAATAAAATTTTGAAAAATTAAGGGTGCTTATTTGGACAGCATCCACTGGTTAAAAATTCACCGTCCGCTACTGAATTATACTTTTCTATCAATATCTATTAGCACGAATCATTCATCTGGAACAAAACCCTGGAGGCCGGGAATGAAACCCTCGCGGTAGCTTTAGACATTTCAAAAGCCTTCGATATGGTCTGGCACAAAAATCTTCTTGCCAAATTGACCTCCGTCGGCCTTGCACCGAAACTCTGTAAGTTGCTCGAAAGTTTTCTTTCAGACCGTAGTATTAAGGTTGTCATCGATGGAATATCATCTTCCCCTTCCACACCAACGCTGGAGTTCCTCAGGGATCGGTTATCTCCCCTACGCTTTTTCTTATCTATATCAACGACCTTCTAAACTTGCCCTCCAATCCGGTACATTGTTACGCAGATGACAGCACCCTACATAACGCCCCTGCATCGCATAAAAACCGTGCAGACATTGCCTCTTCAATTAATTTAGACTTGTGCAAACTTAAAAACTGGGGATCCCAAAACTTAGTTAACTTCAATGCAGGAAAACTCAGTGTTGCCTTATTTCTAGGCGCGTCGACAGAAACCTCCCAAACATATCATTCGACTCAAACTCACTAGAATTCAGGGATAAAATTTCAATGCTAGGCGTAACTCTAGGGTCTGACCTTTCATGGAATGACCATATCTCAACCACTGCTAAAGCTGCAGCGCGCAAGCTTGGTCTCCTATTTAGGTCTAGACGCTGTTATACTCCCAGTCAACTTCTTATGCTGTATAAGGCTCAAATTCGTCCCTGTCTCGAATATGGCTCTCATCTGTGGAGGGGTGCATCCAAGCATTCTCTTGCAACACTGGATGCAATTCAGAAGCGAGCAATTAAACTAATAGGAGACCCGGCTCTAACCAACTCACTCGACTCCCTGGCTCACCGAAGAACCGTTTCTGCCCTTTCCCTGTACTACAGATACTATCACGGTGTCTGTTCAGTCGAGCTGAAATCTCTTATCCCCCCTAATGCCCTCTTTACGAGAAACACGCGGTTTTCTAACGCTCAGCACCCCTTCGCTGTCAAATTGGATAAAAGTCGAACAAGCGCTTTCGCCAACTCTTTTATTCCTATGACCTCCAGAGACTGGAACTCGCTCCCTGCCACCATCTTTCCCGCGACTTATAACCTTAAGCTATTTAAGACCCGTATCCACAGATACCTTCGACCTCCGCCCAACCCATAAAATTCTTTCTTCTTCTTTTCACGATGGAGGGGCCAATCGAGGCCTTTAGGGGTTGCACCTTTTTGGTGTAACTCCTTCTCTCATCATTATCATTAAAAAAAAAAAAAAAAAAAAAAATCTTTTAGTAGAATTATAAAGTAATAAGAGTTGATTTTTTATTTGAAAAACCACATAAATCTCAACAAGTTGTGACCAATTACTGATAAGCTATCTGATTTTTTTATTAAGAGTACTTTTAATTTACCAATTTTTTTTTTTAAGTTATCAAAAGGGGAGTCGGGTTAGCTCAGTCAGCTAACGCACTGGCCTCGCTTCGGCATCGATCGATTATGACGACGTTGGAGTGGAGGTCCGGGGTTCGATCCTGGCTGGCAAATAAAAATTTCTACCGGCTGAAAACTCGGCTCCCTCACTAATCCTACTAACACTCTACTTATGTGCTGTCTAAATGGGCTTTGTTCCCGGTGACATTAAATAAATAAAAAAAAAAAGTTATCAAAAACTGCTCGATTTTGAACAAAAAAAAATAATTGAAAACAGATTTAAGGACTAATACAAACTTATATAACAAACCCCATGAATAAGATTTCCAAGATATTAATTGTACTTGTAATCTGAGATACAAGACAAGACTCGTTTTATGTTTGAAAGATACTCTAAATGCCACTTTGTTGGATTCAGGGAATAAGGAAACAAAAATAATTTTTGAAAATCTGGACTTTGAATTTTTCTTCTTTCTATTTGTTGAATTGTTATGTAAATAAAATGTAAATAGGTAAATAAGATTAAATGAATTTAACAAATCTGAAAAATTTAGTCTCAAAAATATAAAATAACTTGGGAAAAAAATGATTACATATTCTCAAAACACATTTTATTTCAAAAATTACTTAAAATATAAATATAAATAAAAAATAAATTACCTTAATACCACTTATCATTAAAGTGATATGATAGAAGTCCGGAAGTAAAAATGCTCGAATAGTCGACCCATCTCGTACATGTTCAATTACAGCTTTAATTGGTTTCTTGGCACATTTATCAATGAAATTTTGAGGGTTGTCAATATTCCATTTAATATTTCGAATATGATCCTAAAGTGAAATATACAAATGCATTTAAGAAAATTTTATAATTAAACTATTTTAGACAAATTAACTTTAAGGACGTTCCCTAATATAGCTCAGATGCAATTCGCTCTTTCCCCTACCCTACATGCGCAGAAAGGCAAAAATATTTTCAGTAAGGATCTGGCAACATTACATCCTTACCGACGCTAAAGACAAAGAATAAAAAAAAGCACTTCATGAAACAGCTCAATGCGAAATTCCAGATGAGAACAGTATAGTTAGGTTGAGAGAATTATCTAAAAATCTCAAATGTACCAGCTGCAGAAGTTTTTTAGATATGGAAAAATTGAGTAATTTTAGTGCGATGTTGCCAAGTCGCCATCTCTCACTTGATACCCCATGAGAGAAAAAATGAAAACCATCAAAAGTAACTGAATTTTAACATTTTTCATACAAAACGAATACCGCTTGATAAAATTATTTTAACAAAAAAATATTTATTAAATCTTCAGTTAATGATTCTCAGTTTTTCAAAATAATTTCAAGAAAATTACGATTGTTATTTAATGAAACAGTCGCTTTAACATCAATCGGAATAGGGTTCGTGTGTTAAATATGCAAATTTCAATGGTCAATATTTACAAATTTAGTGCCGCAAGGACTATTGAAAAAAATGTCTACGTATAAAGGACACTTATAAGTATGTGTATTCAAAGTTTTAAAAGGATTGCAAGAAAATCGATTTATTAGGGAACGTCCTTAAACATTAGTTTTAATTTTTTTCTTGAAATAATTGAACCGCGAAAGTTAAAGAATCCATTATTTCTTATGTTAATTCTATATATTTAGAAAATTATTTTATTATTTTTTGAAAAGGAAAAAAATAATTTTCTAAATGAACTGCTCACAAATTGAAGTGGACCACTTACAAAAATTCAGATTTTTTAATGGTAATTAATTGTTCGATTTTAAAACCTTAATTATTCAATAGTATTGATTTTTGTGTTAAAAATAAAGACACCTGAACGAGTGTTAAAAGCAACAATTTACAAGTCGCAGTGGCGAAGCGAGGGGGGGGGGGGGGGGGCAAGGGGGCCTATCAAACCCCGGCCGCCACTCGCAGAGGGGCGCTCCAAATGGTCCCCAAGATAAACAAGATATAGAATATTTAGTTATATGGAAAATGGAATAATTGTATGGATGAATGAGTATAATTTTTTTTTAAATTTATTTATTGTCATCGGAACAAAGCCCATTTAGACAGCACATCAGTAAAGTGTTAGTAATATTAGTGAGGGAGCCGAGTTTTAGCCGGAAGAAATTTTATATGCTAGCCAGGCTCGAACCCAGGCCTCCAGCTTGAACATCGTCATCAACGATAATGAAGCGGAGCCAGCGCCTTAGTCAACCCGACTCCCCAAATGAGTATAATTGTTCTAATTTTAATTTTGTTTCATAGATGATCTTCTGTATGTCTTCAGCTGAAAAATAAGTTATGTTTATAGGAAGTAAAATGTATTTGGGATCACTGTTCCCATATGGAAACAACCTTTTGAAAGAATCCCACAATTTCAATTAATTCCTAAAGAAATTTGGGGTTTCAATATAAAAATAAATCACAGCAACACGGTACAATTTTTAATTTAAAAAATATATGGTAAAAACCGTGTAAAGAAATCTGTAAGAAATCAATAATATTTTTCAAAAAATCGTTATATTAAATTAATTGAAATTGTGGGATGCTTTCAAAAAGTTGTTTTCATATGGGAACAGTGGTCCTAAATGGGTTAAGTTACTGCATAGTTCCTATAAACACAACTTATTTTTCAGCTGAATACATACAGAGATCATCTATAAAATTAAAATTAGAGCAATTATACTCATTCATCCATACAATTATTCCAATGATGGTTATTCCATTTTGCATAAAACTAAATTTTTTACCAAAGGTTACAGGGTCAAAACTTTAAAGAATTAATGGTTGCTCTGTATTCAACTGGGATTTGTCCGAAGCGACGCAGCGTAACCATAGACAAAACCCCGAGTGATTCAGAGCATCATACGGACCGGGTGGTCTGTACTGTACAGGGGTTGGGCTATACGGGGCGTACGCCAGTTTTGTTCGCTACGCCACTGACAAATCGAACAATTAATTACCATTAAAATATCTGAATTTTTGTAAGTGTAACTCTTTTATTTCATGACCTCCAGAAACTGGAACTCGCTCCCAGCCACCGTCTTCCTCGCGACTTATAACCTTCAGCTGTTTAAGACCCGTATCCACAGATCTTTGACCCCTACCCAGCCCATACAATCCCCTCTTCTTCTTTTCACGAAGGAGGGGCCAACCCAGGCCTTTAAGGGATGCACCTTTTTGGTGTAATTCCTTCTCTCATCATTTTCATTAAAAAAAAAGTGGTTCACTTCAATTTGTGAGCAGTTTATGTAGAATTAACATAAGAAATTATTGAATATATTATTTAACTTTCGTGGTTCAATTACTTCAATTAAACTATTTATAGTATTCATAATACTAATAAGTAATTTATTTAATTTACATTCGGAGTAGACGTAGTTGACCATTTGCCTTTTCCATCAGATTTAGCTTTTTCTTCCAATTCATTCAAACGAGCTAAATCTGGAGAAGATAAATCTCCTTTCCTCACAGAAACTAAACCTTCAGCCACTAATAATTCCGTTACATTTTCTAAAAAAAATTTTAATTATGTTCAATAATATAGATTATATTTAGATTACACCATTCATTCTGAGATTAGAAAAGAAATTGAAATTCTCTAGTATTGTCAAACTCACAGATATTTATTTATTTGCAATGCCTACAAACATAGGACCTTAGGTCCCACCTAGTGTTTATCCAACATTTTAGTTACAATATTTTATAAAGTTGGCAAAAGAGTTTATACCAAAACACAAATTTTGAAGGGGAAGAAAAAAGTAAAGAAAGATTAGAAGACAAAGGAAATAAGGGTAAGGAGTAGGGGGTGCTCCTTATTTTGGATATTTACGCTGACAGGTGCTCATATGGTTAGAAATAAATAAAAAAAATATCCCCCAAGTTTCAAGTCCTAATCTCAATTTTAACCTAGTGCTACACAGCGATTAAGTTTCCCATCTAAATAACATGGGGTTTTTGGCATTGAAGGATCAATTTTTTTATTCCGACCAAAGTAATGGTTCAAAAATTTGAAATTCTGTAGACTCTTTCTGAAGGATAGCTACTATCATAAAGATAAAGTCTACAGGGTTTCAAATTTTTTGAACCACTACTTTGGCCGGAATAAAAAATTGATCGTTCAATTCCAAAACCCCATGTTATTTAGATGGGAAACTTAATCGCTGTGTAGCACTAGATTAAAATTGAGATGGAGACTTGAAACTTGGGGATATTTATTAAAAAAATTTCTAACCATATGAGCCCCTAACAATGTAAATATTCGAAAATATCCGAAATAAGGAGCCCTAGGAAGCAGTATCAGTTATTGGGATCCATAAAGAATGAAGACCTGAGAGCGCCAAGAATCTGGTTTGCATGAAATTTGAATAGAAGTTCATTCTAAAGCTTTGCACCCTCCAATTCGAAGGAATGAAAGAAGTGTTTAGTTTTATAGTGCACCTGCACTAGCGTTGTCTTCCTGGTGGAGCAACCGACGACAAATAGATTGTCTAAGTAAGACGGGGAAATGAATTTATCAGAATTTAATAGCTTATAAATAAATAATCACACAAATGATAACCAAGTACACTTATGTTATAATGTTGGAAAATATTGTAATATTGTTGCTATCACTGAAAGGAGAGACAAATGGGAACCGAGTTATATTCACCCATCAATAACTATTCAATACCCTGAAGAAGGAGAGAAAAAAGTCTCCGAAACGTCGGAAATTGAATAAAATTAAATAATTTATGGACTGCCTTTCATTATAACCTACTTATTTCGCTTAAAATTAAATAATCACACAACATCCCCAAGCGTAAAATTTAGATAGAAGTCTGTTTAGAATGAGTTTTTTCTTGATACGAAAGATGGCTACGTGGTTTTAGATTTAAGACATAGCGGGTACATGAATTTAAAGCTATTTCTATTCTTTTGACTGATTTACTATGGAGGGAGTTTGACAAAATTATGTCACAGTACTGAAAAAGGGGTGCTATTAAGGAGGTCCTTTCGCTCCAGTTGAGTCAAAAGAAGTGTAGTATCTAATTTAAAATAAAATAAGTTAAATGCAAATAAAAAATAATAGAATTAAAAAATAAATAGTATGAAAGCCGTAAATGTTTGAAATAAAAACAATTATAAAAAATAATTAAATACAAAAGTTACTTTGATTTATTCAAATCAGCTGATAATAACACTTAAATGATTTGGCAATGCGTTGTATGCGTTATATTTACTGTTTATGTTTACATCCAAACAGAATTTACTTATGTGATTTTTTAAAGTAAATACCTAAGTAAATTCATCGGTCAATGATATATTTTATTGCAAAAAAAGAAACCTGCATGTTTCAAAAAGCTAATTTTTAGTTTTTTTCTTAACTTTATCTATTCAACTAATAATACTAATATAATTCAAGTGTCAAGATCTTAATTTTTCATAAGACTCGAAGAAAATGTTTACATTTTCAAAAATTTGCTCGCTAATGTGTGATTGAAACTTCAGCAAAGCATAGATAGAGAGTTAAACTATTATAAAAAATTAAGTTATAGTTATAATCTAATATTTTTTATTTAACAATGGCGGCGAAAGGACCTCCTTAAAGACTTAGTTAAGTTGAGACGAAGACTATATCGTGAGACGAGGGGTGAACCGCGATTGGAATTAGGTGTACACCGTCTTTGGAATTCATTAAATAATCTATTGTCTTCCACTTGGAAATGAAAGTGGAAGTAGGTTTACACGATTTTAGGTCTCGGTTCACCCCTCGGCGTGAGATAAGTGAGTGAAGGGCCCCATACGGAATATATTATTTGTTTGAATTTTCCAAGATAAATTGCAAGAAATAGTTAAATCTCGATTCTTAGCTGAGCAAGAGAATGGAATATAATCGTTATTATAGATAATAGGAGATAGTAGAAAGGATTCTCAAATGCATATTGAAAATCAGCAGGTCATTGACATAGTGACTCGAGCTAAATATTTTCATTTGAACGGTTTTCGAAAGCAGAGGCGGAGCAGAATAGTAGAAAATTTTAATTTATTAAATTTAATTTCTAATTTTTGACAAAAACATTTCTAATGAAGATTCACACCAGAAAATTATGACAAATAGTGAAATAAGATAGATTTGAATTGTATTAAATACCATCTCCTTTAAGAATCACTCCGAATTCTCTTGAAGGAAGGGAAGATGATGTGGAAGCATTAGCTGTTGAATTTTTATCCGGGATAAAGGTGACCATTTCTCCAATGAGCTTCTTCCGAAGGAATTCTCTTGCTTCCCAAGCATATGGTTCATCTTTGCTTTCTTCAGTACTTGAAATGGAAAGAAAATAATCAAATATAATGTAATTTTGTTGATGAATGAAATTAAGCCATTGATAAATACTTATTGGAAGGAGTTGTTAATCTTCTGGCTAGTTTTGGGGCATTAATATTTGAGAGAAAAACTTGGATTTCAGGAGGCGCTTTTCCAATAGGTCTTCCTCGAATTATAACAGTGTCCCCGGAAAGGACCTAGAAATCGAATTGAATTAATATTATAAAATTTGCCATATGTGAGTTGGAGTCGCATGCTTTGATAGCTTCAACATTGCCAACAAGGCACACATTGGAATTGTTTAACGAAATATTTGCTTGTAGAAGAGAGAAAAAAAATAGGGAAAATAAATTCAAACTTTCAGATTGTTATTTGATGAATATTTGATTGGATTGTGAATTTCTAATATACCTGTTTTACTATTCCGCGTTTTTGGACTTGCTGTGGAGCAGTCATGTTGTTGAGGCCATGCAGTGTTGTGGTGGAAAAAGAGCGAGTCACGTGACGTCATCAAGTTCCTGTCGACGTCGACGCGATTTCCCAAAAGCGAACAAAGAGTGCGCTCCAGTCGATTTTAATTTACCCGGCGCTAATACTTAAGGTAGTTGTTCCGCCAAATGCATTTTCTTAGGATTTTTTTGAAATTTATACAGATTATTATTTAAATACTTCTGCATCGATTGGTGGCAAAACAAAATTTATGAACAAACGATATTAAATTTCAAAAATCGAGTTTTTCAGACTCTTATACATACATATCGGAAAATTTACATACATATTTAATTATAATTAAAAAACCCTTCTTACCATTTTTATAAAAAACTAAACCAACATTAAACAATAACCACTACATATTTTAAGACAATTTTGGTTCATAGTTACAACACAGTTTCTGAGATAATAAGGAATTAATAAAAAAAATGTATACAAAAAAAATTTAGACTAAAAACAATTTGGCAACAGCGCATTTATTTAACTAGCGAAAGATGCATTCGCTAGATTTTTCAAAATTAAAATTTTGATAAGGTGTAACGTAGGCGTTGATTACATTTTTTAAAAATAACAAAATTTATTGGAATCCTTCCTCCTTTCCTTTCAAACCGACGTTTCGGAGAATTCTTCCATCCTTCTTCAGGGTTTCAAGGGGTCATTGAAGGAAACAAATAAAATGCTTCCTTCCTCTCTTCACAACAGTTTTTAAAACTTTTTTTCTTCCTTAGCAGAAGCATAGAAAAACAATTCTTAAATAAGAAAAAGAAAAAAATGTTTTTCTATCCTTTTGCTAAAAAAGAAGAAAGTTTTAAACACTGCTGTGGAGAGAGGAAGGAAGCATTTTATTTGTTTCCTTCATTGACACTTGAAACCCTGAAGAGGGAAGAATCCTCCGAAGCAGTCGGTTTGAAAGGAAGGAAGGACTCAATAAGTTACGCTTATTTGGATATGTGTTAATTTTTTCTTGCCTTACTACCCATGGGCTGCCTTCCATTATTTTCAATTAAAAGTTCTACCAGTCCGCAGTGGCGAACTAATAAGCTTATACGCGGACATAGGCATACGAAAATTTGAGGACATTTAATTCTAAGAGACGTTTATATATATATATATATATATATATAAATGTGTGTGTATGTATACATATATATAGGATTTGGTGGACGGGCTTTTGATCAGAGAGAAAATTCAAGATTCTTTAGTTTGCGGAGTTTAACAGAAAAATGTTTTTATTTTAATATAATTTAATTTAAATTGGGTAAACAATTATTTTTATAGAGATTTGTTTGCGGGATTTAACAAAACAAAAATTACATTGATAGATTGCTCGTGAAGCAAGCTAATATAAAGCAGTAATAATAATAATAAGAACATAAAATAGCATTAAAATTTTTTTTTCGTATTTTCATGTCTGCGAAATTTTGAATTATGCTATCATGTAGGCTTCTTTTCGCTTTCTCAGGTTGGACAGAAGACAGTCAATGATTGGTATAAATACTGAAATTCTAAACTTCATCCTATCATCACATTCGAATTCGTTCTCCTGTGTTTCATCAGCTTGTAATTTCCGAACTCTTTTTCGACGATTTTTATTTTCAAAACCAGCTTGTGATAAACAAACATTATTGGCTTCCTCCTCAAATTTTTCAAATTGATTTCGAGCTTCTTCTACATATAGAACCAGGGATTCATAATATTTCATTACTTGGAGAACATTTGTATCAACAGCTTGCAATGCTATGCTGACTTTATTGAACTTCTTGAGTATGAATCCCCAGAAGGCAGTAAGAAAAGCAGTTTCATATTTTTCGAGTTGTCTTTTAAGACCATCAGCTTTGCTCCGAACATCTGATTTTAAATTTTTATTGTTTTTAACATCAGTTAAACACTGAAAAACAGCATTCCAAGATCGTGCCAGACTTTCACACGCCTCACTTCTAGAAGACCACCTTGTTTGCGACAAGGATTTTAACGCCTTCGCTTTGGATTTTTGTTTTTGCCCCTGTTCTTCCTTCTTAACTTGAGTGACTTGGCGTTGGTAATGTTGTAATTCTTCCCAGCGGCCTGTAGATCGTGAGAAAAAATTATACAACTCTTGTAGAAAATCAAAAAATGCAATAGCTACTGGAGAGCATTTAGCTGCATTTTCGCCAATTAAATTCAAGGAGTGTGCTGCGCAGGGGGTGAAGTACGCAAAAGGGCTAACACCTCGATTTTCTGTTCCGTCACCAGCCTGAAGAAGACTTTGTAGGCCATTGTACTTTCCGGACATGTTGCTCGCATTGTCATATGATTGGCCACGGCAATCACGCATATTTAAATTATATTTATTGGCCATTGTCACTATAGCCTGAAGTATCTCTTTAGACTTGTGGCCGGCATTAGCAAGAAATCCAATAAAACGCTCGACTGGTGTCCCATCTTCTCCAACATAGCGAAAAACTACACTTAACTGGTCGCAATGTGACACATCAGGAGTCGAATCAACGATGATTGAGAAATATTTTGCCCTTTTTATATCATCAATTATGTTCTTGAGAACAAGATCAGCCATAAGTCCTATGAGCTCTTCGTATGTAGTGTTTGAAAGATAATTTACTTTGCCAGAACCTTTTCCCCCAAAACGTGCTACATGGTCAGCCATAAAAGGGTCAAATTCCGCTAGTAGTTCAACGCACATTAAAAAATTTCCATTACTGGGATTGTTCAATTTTCCACTATGGCCTCGTAATGACTTACCTCGGGATGTTAATTTAATGATAATAGCAACAACACGCTTAAGAACATTTTTCCAATAAGTTATTTCAGCATTAACTTGGCAAGCTATATCCTGGTCAATTTTTCCCAACTCTTTACCTCGGATTGCGAAATTTAATGAACAATTCATGTGTTCTTTACCCCCTTCATGTTCTTTCATTCTTGTAGAAGCATTCTTCCAGTCAGAAACCCCATCTTTTCTACCAAATTGAGTGCAATCATTTATGAAGAGAAGGCAAGGACCACAGAAAACATTACCAGTTTTCTCTGAATAAACCACCCAATCGCGATTTACAAACTGCCCATTGGACAATTTTCGTTGAAACATTGACTCGGTACAAAAACGCTGCACTATATTTTTATCTTCACCAGGTGCCGTTTGATAAATTTTCCTACTTTTTTCAAAGTCATATTTCTTTCTTGGTAGTCCACGAAAAGCGAAGTAATCACGAGTAACTTCATTAATTTTCCATTCACTGGGGTCTTCACTGATGATTAAGTCAGGCACTTCGGTGTTTTGACTTTTAAGTACCTGGAACACCATCGGTAATTTTTTGTTTTAGTTAAAATTGAAATATCAATTAAATTGAAAGTTTTAGCCGAGAGTAGCAGAATTTTTTATTTTAAATGTTTCTGGAGGAGATTTTTAACAAAATCTTCAAGATAATTTTTGTTTCTATTTATGTATCTAATAACCTTGGTATGTATGTATTATGTAACTATCTATCTATCTAGCAATGTAATTTTAAAACATTTATTTTTATTAACATTTATATAAACAATTTTTGCTCGTTTAATAAGAGTAGATAGATAGATAGATAACTGAAATAGGTTCTACACTCACCTCAGAAGAATGAGACAGGGATTGGCTATTAACTGCTGAAATAGACTCCACAGTCAACTCTGGAGATACGCGAGGCTCAGGTATCTCAGGCTCATTCAAACCTATATCAGAATTGATATAAGTTGTTGGAAATACTTTTTTAAAAACCGTGTTTATTGCCCGTGTTCGTTTCACAACATCATTTTCGCGTTTTCTTTTAAGTTCACGGTTAATTTTGTCTTGGTAAGTATTGTGCCCACTTGGCCCACTTTTCTTACTCATTTTTACTTTTAATTACCTACAGATGGTTGAGATTTATAATTAAAAGGTAGACTTTATATATATATATATTTTAAAAGATTTCTATACAACACAATATCACAGGGATTCACATGACTAAAAAAACGTCATCTATCTGCATGTCAACAACTTAGAAAACTAAATCCCCTAGATAATTCGTTTAGTGGATTCTATTTTATACTAAAATAAATAGAGCGTTATATTTGAATTTATTTCCTTTTTCAACACAGATTACTTACAAAAACTTTCAACATAGATAAAAGATATACATGGACGGAAGTAGTAAGGTACCTAAGTCATTCCTGTCCTCAATAAAACATTTTAATTCGCCTATTATTTTAAGATGAATAAAACTGTTCGTTGGGCCATTGGCTCGTTTCCGTCTCTCCTGATATAATTTTTATTTTCTGCACACCGAGGGCGCGGACATTTTAACGCGCGGACATAGGCACGTGCCTATACTGCCTGCGGGTAAACGCGCCACTGGCAGTCCGTCTCTCTATAGAGAAAATTTCATCCAAATAAATAATATATGCCATATGGGGCCCTTCACTCACTGAAGCAACTCTCTTATCTCACGCCATAATATAGTCTTCGCCTCAACTGAAGTAAGTCTTTAATAGCACCCCTTTTTCAATACTGTAACATAATTTTGTCAAAATCACTCGATAGTAAATCAATCAAAAGACTAGAAATAGCTTTAAAAGGTAGTTGTTCCGCCAAATGCGTTTTCTTAGGATTTTATTTGAAATTTAGACAGATTATTATTTAAATACTTATGCATCGATTGGTGACAAACGAAATTTATAAACAATACAGTTCCAGAGATATTAAATTTCAAAAATCGAGTTTTTCAGACTCTTATACATTGCACACGTCGGGATATCGGAAAATTTACATACATATTTAATTATAATTAAGAAACCCTTCTTACCATTTTTATAAAAAACTAAACCAACATTAAACAATAACCAATACATATTTTAAGATAATTTTGGTTCATAGTTACAACACAGTTTCTGAGATAATAAGGAATTAATAAAAAAAATGTATAAAAAAAAATTTAGACTAAAAACAATTTGGCAACAGCGCATTTATTTAACCAGCGAAAGATGCATGCGCTAGATTTTTCAAAATTATAATTTAAGGTGCAGTAGGGCGT
This sequence comes from Forficula auricularia, assembly GCA_024734495.1. Lineage (NCBI taxonomy): Eukaryota > Metazoa > Arthropoda > Insecta > Dermaptera > Forficulidae > Forficula > Forficula auricularia. The sequence goes on from JALMQS010000153.1 coordinate 29,551,295, forward strand.
TGATTACATTTGTTAAAAAATATCAAAACGATTTTTAAAGAAATTTAAAATGTATTTTATGTCATTTTAATATAAAAATATTCAATCTCTTACAATGGTGCCAAATTTGCCAAACGAGCACGGGATTGGCTAGAATTGGTACATAAACAGCAAAAAGTTTTGGGCTTATGAACTATGAATCTTTATTGTCTGTTCTATATACTCTAGCATTAACTTTTTGCTAGTATTGTCGGGAAACAACTACCTTAACTTTTTTCATGATTAACAATTCATTATGTATGTTTCTTAATTAATCAAGATTGGAGAATAGACTTTTTCAAGATTAATATGCTCAGTGGCGTAGCAAGGAAATTGTCATGGGGGCGGGTCAATCCACAAATCAAAATATTTATAGTGGATTTTTTTTATTAAAACAAATAGTCCAGATAAATTGTTATTACCCGGAAAGTTTTGGGGTAGTTGTAATTTTTCGACCCCCTATGTTTTTGGGTGTGCCGAATCCCAAACTGAGACTTGCTAACAAAATTTCGTGACGGAACATTGTCAAAAATACAAAAAAAGGTAAAAAATCTAATTTTTTGGCGGTTTTTTGCTTATAACTCGAAAACTATCAAATTTTCGTAAATAACCTACTTCCTTTTCAAAATGAAAGTTCACAAAATTTTCTACAAATTTCTTCATTTAGATTTTTTTCTCCTACCAATGCTCAAGTGCTAGTTGGAAATTGGGTATTTTGATACAATTCAAACAAAGTTTCATCTTAATTGGATAACAGTAACCCGTGTCGCAATGAGGTTTTGCAAAAAAATTGCAGTTTTTCCTTCATAAAATGAAAACCACTCATTCTAGAAACTTTATTTTTGTCTCATTCAGTAGGAAATTTTGTTGAATTGAACTTTTACTTGGGTCACTTTATTGATAAAACTCTTTAATTTTCCATGACACTTTTGAGGAAAAATGATAGCAAATTTAATTTAGTTTAAAAATGTAAACAGAGATCTTTATCGAAAACGTGCTCCTTCATAGTCAAAATGGGAAAAAATCCAAAAAGTGCTGAGTTTTTGGGATTTGCGGAAACTGAAAAAATATGCCAATTTTCAACTAGCGCTTGAGCCCAAACGTTTGGTCAAAGAAATAAACCTAAATGATTAAATTTGTAGAACATTTTATGAACTTTCATTTTACAAAGGAAGTTTATATACGAAAAGTTGATAGTTTTTGAGTTATAAGCAAAAAAACATCAAAAAATGAGAGTATTTTTTACCTTTTTTCTCATTTTTGACAATCTTCTGACACGAAATTTTGTTAGCAAACCTCAGATTCGAATTCAGCACTCCAAAAAATATATAGGCTCAAGAAATCAAACTACCTACCCCATAACTTTCCGCGATGGGCCCTTTAGAGAACAATTTAACTGGACTTTGGTCTTCAAGAAATTAAAAAAGAACATAATTCTTGATTAAACATATGCAATATATTTAATTACGGTTAGTTTGCCATAAGAAAAGGTTTATCGTTGCCGTTAGTAATCCCATGAGCCCTGCCCTTGGGGAGGTGGGGGTATCTGACCCCGAAAACCCCCCCGTGGCTACGCCTCTGAGTATGCTTTCGGCAAATTTTAGTGAACTCGTTATTTTTTGTCAGCGAACTGTTCAATCGATCTAGTCTTTTGTCAGGGAGGGAGAGCAAGTTCTCCCCATCAAAATGCTAAATACAGTGAAACTCCTCAAATCCGAACTAATTGGTGCTGTTGCCTGTTAGGATTTTAATTTGTTCGGATTAGCCAAAAGCTGGTGGTTTGGATATCTTATTGAAGAAAATGGTTCTCTATCTATCCTTGAGAAGCTGAAGAAAGTTACAATAAAAGACATTATTTACTGGGTTGTAGAATCGTGGCAAAATACAAGTGTGTGAACAAGTTATATACTGTGCATTTGCGGCATATTTTGATTCTGAAATAACTTAATACTGAAAATGCAATGCGATACCGCTTATATCAGGGGTACTCAACCTTTTGTAATTTTTCCCCCAATTTGAATTTAAAAGTAGGAAATTAGATTAGTTTTGTGATCTGATTTTTTTTTTATTCGATTTGCTGAGCGACCAAAAACGGTCCCGCGATCTATGGATTGTTCACCCGTGGCTTATATGATGCGTTTAATGGTATCTTTCAATATGTAAATAGGTACATATAATTTACTCTTGGAAAGGAGGTATTAGGATTTTATAATTGCGTTGTACATAAAATGTAATATATCAAATGAACGATAAATAAGGGTTTATGACTAATATGTTTTTTTAATTTATGTATCTGAATGATATTTTCGCGATCCCAATATTTTGCTTTGCGGCCACATTTTTAGAAACGGTGATTTAGAGAGAAGAAAAATATTATTGCAGTTAATTATTATTAAATCTTTGTGCACAGTTTCCCAGGGCTGCGGAGTCAATAAAAAAAGACTTCGACTCCGACTCCTGATAATTTTAAAAGTACAACGTACAACTCCGACTAAATTAAATACTAATTCATTTAACTTAAAAATAAATAAATTATAACAAAACTTACCTCTGCTAATTATTTAGTCATGTTTAGTGGATGACAATCTAATAATAAAACTTGAGTAAGATACGAGGTAGGTTTCAAAAAAAGAAATAAAACAAAATTGAGTTTTGAATTCGATATATTTCGAGGGTTAGCCCATCATCAGGAGTCTAAGAAAACTGATTAAATATTGGAAAAATAGTTTTACAAGTAACAATTTTTAAATTTTTTTTAAATGTATGTGGTGAGGGAAAGTAGGGGAAGAACCATATACATTAAAAAAAAAAAAATTTAAAAATTGTTGCTCGTAACAAAACTATTTTTCAATATATAATCAGTTTTGAACTCCTGATGATAGGCTAACTTTCGAAATATATCGAATTCAAAACTCAATTTTGTTTGACTTCTTTTTTTTGAAACCTACCTCGTATCTTACTCAAGTTTTATTATTATATTAAAATGTTTCACCTAGAACCAACACCGAACTCCTTAAAAGTTATGGATAACAATCGACTATCACTTAAATAATAGCAGTGAAAAGTGAAAGCCTAGTGTCATGCTTTAAACACCGTTAACTATTTAGTAGTGATAAGTGAAAGTCGAGTGTTATGCTTTAACACCTTTAACTAATTAGTAGTGATCAGTGAAAGTCGAATGGTGTGCAGTAATTACGATTAAGTAATTTGTGGTGATTAGTGAAAATAGTATGACGTATTAAGATTATCTCGGAAGATATGCTAAGAATAGCTTGTGCTAATTTCTCTCGAAAGGGGAGAGAGATAGGGGCAATGGGTGGTATTTGAGGTGGGGGGGGGGATAGGGACAATGGTTGGGTGTATAAGTGGGGAGGGGCGAAGGGACCGTGGTGGGGGTATTAAGGGGGGGATAGGGATATGAAGGTATATAAGGGGGGAGAGGTAGGGAAATTGTGGAGTGAGTGTCAGGCAGTTGGGGATGAAACATCGATTGTGAATATTACAATATGGCCTTCCCATCTTCATCTTCCCTATCAGCTGACTCCACCCTTCACTAATAAACAACCTTTCATCCTTTATATTAATTATATTCATAGAAATAAAAAAAAAATCATGTCCTATACCTAATCCTATCCAAATTTAATCCAAGTCTTCAGAAATCTTTTTCCGTCGAAATCGAAATATATTGCGACTATATTTATTCTTGTGCGAGAGTGTCAGTGTGTTCCTGTGGGGTCAGACTATTCCAGGTCTATGCAGGAGACGTTGACTGTTAAGGTAATATATATCTATTTAATTCTGGATTCTTATAATGAAATAATTAAGAAATAGTCTAAATTGTTCATATGAATTTTTTCGAGTTTTTCAAAGAAATCAAATAAAATAGATAATATTTAAAATAAAATAATTTTATTGCGAATATTTTTATAAAAATTACTTTAAATTAACTATATTATTTTACTACTATCATGTTTTTTCTTTTTTCAGCTAGGTGCTCGTCTTACTAATACTAACATTTAGATTTAGTAGAAATAAATTAATTAATTAAAAAGAATCCCCACTGATATCGAAATATAAAAATATTTCTAATTAAATCTTAGGATTTGTCATAAAAATTAAATTTTTCTCTTAAAAGTTAAAATCGTTTTTTGCAACAGAAATTTTCTCTGGAGAGAGACGGACTGGTAGAAATTTTAATTGAATATAATAGAAGGCAGCCCAGAGGTAGTGAGGAAAGAAAAATTAACACATATAAAATAAGGTGTAATTTATTGGAATCCTTCCTCCTTTCCTTTCAAACCGACGTTTCGGAGGATTTTTCCCCGAAGAAGGAGGGAAAAATCCTCCGAAACGTCGGTTTGAAGGGAAAGGAGGAAGTATTCCAATAAATTACACCTTATTTTATATGTGTTAATTTTTCTTTCCTCACTACCTGGGCTACCTTCATTACATTCACTTAAAATCGTATTTATACTAAATTATTTTTAATACTGGGGTAACGGGTAGTAAGTTTTTGCAAAAAATACCAAATAAAATAGATAATATATTAAATATAATTTTATTTCTAATATTTGTATAAAATATACTTTAAATTCAATATCTTATTTTACTAATAGTATTTTTTTTTATTTTTCAGGTAGGTCCTCGTCCTACTAATACTAACATTTAGATTATGTATTTGGTTTTCTTATCTTATGAAAAATCAAATTCTTTATCTTCTGGGTAACGGGGAGGTGTGTACTTCTTTGTTCGTTTAGATAAAAAAGTACAGACCTACTTGAGGGCCAGGCATCCCTGCCCACGTGAGCTCATGATTCTTTTATCAAGAGAATCATGTCCCAACCCTAAGCCTAACCAACTTCAATCCCTAATTTCACAAATCCTTATCCTTTCGAAATCGAAAAGTTTCGCGAGTATATTTTTATTTGTGCGCGAGTGTAATAGTGTTTTCCTTTGTGGTCAGAGTATTCTTGGACCAGTCACGAGACGTTGGCTGATAAGGTAAGATATCTTTATAATACTCTATTCTAATAATTAAATAAGAAAAAAATAATCTAAATTTTTCAAGTACTTTTTTGGAGTTATTCAAAAATAAAGATCAATTAAAATAAATAAATAATATAATAAATACAATTTTCTGAGAGTATTTCTATAAAAAATACTTATTTAAACCACTATGTCCAAAAGACCTCAAAAAATTCCATCAATTTATCATCAAACAAGGGAAACTTATAAATTCTGGGAAAGCATAGTAAATGACCAACGATTAACAAATATAGAAGAGCATTGACTTGAGCAAGTTCGACAGTCATTGACTGACATGTCATGAGAGAGAGTGTGCATATCTACTGCTATCGAAGTGACTCTGAATAAACCTACACAAATACTGTTATATTCAAGTTCCGCAAGTCATTGACATGACATGAGTGAGGCGAATTGACAATACACATTCTATTATTATTAGCACAGCGAGAGAGCCAAAAGCTGCAACTTCTCCTGATATATAGTATATATGTTCTATATTCCTTTCTTCATCGAGTAACCTTCGTCATCTAAGGCCCAGTATTAATGGTACACGTTCATCGCTAATACCAGGACTTCCGGCATACAAGGCGCATACCGCTGATATATATATAATTATCTACATTGAGACCCGAGAAGCACACCTTCGAAGTCGGCGCTCAAACCCATTATATATATATTATTCTCACCGGCCGTTCTTCAGCAGCGACGAGTCTATCAATAATCCCGCTGGACACAAACGAGTTTGCCGTGTACGAAATTCTCTCTACTTCACCTCAACTAATTGTACTGCTAAGGAATAAAACTATATCATTGTCTATTATAACCGCTGGTCTGTATAACATTATTTATAGCATTAGTACCAGGAAGCCCATTTCCCTACATCCTTCACGCATCACCTCAAATTTCATTCTCCATTTCAGGGACGTGCCACTTGGATCAGTCACTGAGGGACACACCCGCCCCATCAACAAATAGCGAAGCAGATTAATTTAACAATAACGTAGAAAATACGCTGAATTTTTCAAGTACTTTTTCGAGTTTAAAAAAAAACGATCAAATAAAATAAATAAATAATATTTTAGCAAGTATGATCGCCATCTAAGTGCCCAAAACTTAATACTTATTTAAAAAATTCACTATATTATTTTACTAATAATTGTTTTTTCTTTTTTCAGGTAGGTGCTCGTCCTACTAATAGTAACATTTAGATTAAGTATTTGGTTTTCTTATTTTTATCTTAAAATCAAATTCTTTATTTTTGGGTAACGGTTAGGTGTGTACTTCTTTGTTCTTTTAGATAAAAAGTACAGACCTACTTTAGCGTCCGTGCCCACGTGAGCTCATGATTCTTTCATCAAGACAATCATGTCATATCCCTAATCCTAACCAACTTCAATCGCCGTTTTCACAAATTTTTATTCCTTCGAGTTCGAAATGTTTCGCGAGTATATTTTTACTTGTGCGCGAGTGTAATAGTGTGTTTCTGATTCCTGTATGGTCAGAATATTCCAGCTCCAGGCCCGAGACGTTGGCTGTTAAGGTAATTTATCATTATAATATCATTTTGTTATAATTAAATAAGTAGAAAATACGCTGAATTTTTCAAGTACTTTTTTCGAGTTTAAAAAAAAACGATCAAATAAAATAAATAAATAATATTTTAAATATAATTTCATCGCGAATATTTGAATAAAAAAATAGTTTAAATTAACTATATTTTTTTACTAATAGTATTTTTTTCTATTTTCAGGTAGGTGCTTGTCCTACTAATAGTAACATTTTAGATTAAGTATTTGGTTTTCTTATTTTATCGAAAATCATATTCTTTATTTTTGGGTAACGGTTAGGTGTGTACTTCTTTGTTCTTTTAGATAAAAAATTACAGACCTACTTTAGAGGGTGGCGTCCCTGCCCACGTGAACTCATGATTCTTTCATCAAGAGAATCATGTCATATCCCTAATCCTTAACAACTTCAATCGCCGTTTTCACAAATCCCTATTCCTTCCTGTTCGGAATGTTTCGCGAGTATATTTTTACTTGTGGCGAGTGTAATAGTGTGTTCCTGATTCCTGTGCGGTCAGAATATTCCAGCTCCAGGCCCGAGACGTTGGCTGTTAAGGTAATTTATCATTATAATATCATTTTGTTATAATTAAATAAGTAGCAAATACGCTAAATTTTTCAAGTACTTTTTCGAGTTTTTCAAAAAAAGGATCAAATAAAATAAATAAATAATATTTTAAATATAATTTCATCATGAATATTTGAATAAAAAATACTTTAAATTAACTATACTTTTTTACTAATAGTATTTTTTCCTTTTTCAGGTAGGTGCTCATCCTACTAATAGTAACATTTTTGGTTCAGAGTCAGAGTATACAGCTCCAGGCCCGAGACGTCGGCCGTTAAGGTAATTTATCTTTATAATACCATATTCTTATAATTAAATAAGTAAGAAATACTCCAAATTTTTCAAGTACTTTTTTCGAGTTCTTCAAAAAAAAGATCAGATAGAATAAATAATTAATATTTTAAATATAATTTCATTGCGAATATTTGAATTAAATTCACTATTTTATTTTACTAATAATTTTTTTCTTTTTTCAGGTAGGTGCTCATCCTACTATTAGTGACATTTAGATTAAGTATTTGGTTTCCTTATTATATGGAAAATCAAATTCTTTATCTTTGGGTAACAGTTAGGTGTGTACTTCTTTGATCTTTTAAATAAAAAAGTACAGACCTACTTCAGGGGCTGGCGTCCCTGCCCACGTGAGCTCATGATTCTTTCATCAAGACAATCATGTCATATCCCTAATCCTAACCAACTTCAATCGCCGTTTTCACAAATCCCTATTCCTTCGAGTTCGAAATGTTTCGCGAGTATATTTTTACTTGTGCCCGAGTTGAATAGTGTGTTCCTGATTCCTGTGCGGTCAGAGTATTCCATCTCCAGGCCCGAGACGTTGGCTGTTAAGGTAATTTATCTTTTTAATACCATATTCTTATAATTAATTAAATAAAAAATACTCTAAATTTTTAAAGTACTTTTTTCGAGTTTTTCAAAAATAAAAAAATGTCACTTAAAATAAATAAGTAATATATTAAATATCATTGTTTGTATAAAAAATTCTTTACATTCATTATATTATTTTAATAATATCGTTTTTTCCTTTTTACAGGTAGGTGCTCGTCTTAATAATTACTAACATTTAGATTAAATGATTAAGTAGAAATAAACAAATTTATTAATATTCAAAATTCTCTATATGCAATTTTGAAATCTTTTACTTCTTTCTAAATTTAATTTGAAATATTGGTTTGAAATAATTTCGCCTTTATATTTTCAGTTTAATAAAATTATTTAACATGGATAAATAATTAAATTTCAATTTTTGGTTAAATAAATAACATTTAAGAGTAAACAATAATTCACTTTGAATTATAAGCCCCTTATATTCCAATATTCGCCTCTAAACTTCAATGTAATTATTTTCTGTTTCTGATATAACATTAAGTCAATATCGAAATTTCTCTCATCATACTCAGATCTACAAATTATTATATATTTTTTTCTTAAATACAAATATTTGACAACATTTTTATACAAAATTTCGAATGTTTAAGACTTTGATTCGAAACAAATTGCAGTATTGGAGACATTATACTGGTATTTGAATTCGGAAAAGGTCTTTTAACAATTACTTATCTCAAGTGTAGACGTATTTTGGTACAAATACAATGTCTCCTATTTGTTCCAAAACACGTCTAGCCTTGAAATTTTCATTATTTTTGACTTTAAAATTTCAAATTGTATTTCTAAGTGTTTTATACATTTGAAAATAAAGGAAATATTTAAAATTTTAAAATTATCACTCTATTAGTATATTTTGTACTTTGCGATCAAAATTATATTGATGTAATCTCCTTTAATTATTATTTATTTATCTATCCATGTGGGGGTGGTGACAGCTGCCTTCTCGTGGTGCCCCCTGTTCTCGCTAAACAGCTGTCTATGTCTCTGTATAAATTATATATCGAGACATAATCAGATATTATAATTTTGTTTGCATAATTTTTTACATATACTACACATTCCCATTAATGATAATAACCATTTATCGAAAACGCAGAGATTATAATATAAAGGTACTATCGCAATTATAATTTCACTTTTGGTATGGATTTTACAAAAATAGAATACAAAATTCTTGTTTAATTTTCATAACTAAAATTCATTCAAAATTTATGCAAATAATAATAAATTATATATGAAATTTGAAGTATTTATTTCGACTGAAAATATAAGGGGTCCAGACACACGGCTGTAATGGTAAGATATCTTTATAATACTCTATTCTTATAATTATATAAGTACGAAATACTATAATAATTTTCAATTAGTTTTTTCGATTTAAAAAAAAATATATATATCAAATAAAATAAATAATTTATTAAATATAATTATATTGCAAATAATATTATAAAAAATACTTTCAATTCACTATATTGTTTCACTAATAATATTTTTTTTCTTTTGCCATATAGGTGCACGTTCTACTAATACCAACATTTTGATTAAGTAGAAATAAATAAATTAATTAAAATTAAAAATTATCTATAAACAAATTTGTAATCTTTTTCTTCTTTCTAAATCTAATTTGAGATATTGATTTGAAACAATATCGCCTTTATGATTTCAGTTTAATAAAATTATTTCACATGGATAGATAATACAATTTCAATTTTGGTTAAAAAAATAACATTCATGAGTAAATAATAAGTAATTTACTTTTAAAAATAATCCCCTTCTATTTAAATATTTTCTTCTAAACTTTAATCTAATTATTCTAATTATTTCCTGTTTATTAATATAATAATTTTACGATATTTACTTATCAAGGCTTTTTTGAATGCCAAAATGCCATGGTATCGTCTAATTTATTTAATCAAAATAGTTTCAGCCGTTTTTGAGATATTTCAAAAAAAGAAGCAAAAAAAGTCTTTTTTATGCACAATTATAATACTTGACCATACTCTGTATGATAAAGTAAAAAAATAATTGACAAATTCGCAGCAAATCCGAGAAGGTTATTGTTAAGATAAAAAAGTTATATAAGATTGAAGTATTATAGTTTTTGGAGACAGGCTGATAAGTGAATTGAATGGATTTTGATGAGGCAGTCCAAAGTTTAAAGAAAGAGAGATAATTTTAACTATATTTTTTTATTTAAAGCCGACGTTTCGGACGTTTATTCCCTCCTTCTTCAGAGTTTGAAAGGTCAGTGAAGGAAATACAATGTGACATTTCATTCTGTCTCCTCTCTCAATGGCAGTAACAATATAACTCAAAGTAACCATATTATACAGTATTTCATTAACACACAGCATGCTAGTACACTTTTTTCCTCACGCCCTCTTCCTTGAAAGCTGCCCTCCCTTAGGTGAAATCCTGGGCACGCCCTTCCATACCCTCTTAAAAAACGTTACGCCCACTGAGTGTCGCCTGCGAGTGTCAAGTATGCATTAGAAATGAACGACCTGTATTACGGGTTGCATTTATAGGCTCTAAATATTTATTAAAAAATACTTGGTCTTTAATTCAATTTTTAAAAAATCAAATAATATTTATCTTGGTATTTAAGAATGTAAAGAAATACATTCTTTAATAATAGTTTACTAGGGCGTCTCCGAGGGGTGAACCACGATTGTAATTAGTGTACACCGTCTTTGGAATTACTCTAGAATTCATTAGATATTGTTATCTAATGTCTTCTACTTTTTTAATGATAATGATGAGAGAAGGAGTTACACCAAAAAGGTGCAACCCCTAAAGGCCTGGGTTGGCCCCTCCATCGAGAAAAGAAGAAGAAGAATTTTATGGGTTGGGCGGGGGTCGAAGGTATCTGTGGATACGGGTCTTAAATAGCTGAAGATTATAAGTCGCGGGAAAGATGGTGGCAGGGAGCGAGTTCCAGTCTCTGGAGGTCATAGGGATAAAAGAGTTGGCGAAAGCGCTTGTTCGACTTTTATCCAATTTGACAGCGAAGAGGTGCTGAGCGTTAGAAAACCGCGTGTTTCTCGTAAAGAGGGCATTAGGGGAGATAATTGATTTCAGCTCGACAGAACAGACACCGTGATAGTATCTGTAGTACAGGGAAAGGGCAGAAACGGTTCTTCGGTGAGCTAGGGAGTCGAGTGAGTTGGTTAGAGCCGGGTCTTATATTAGTTTAATTGCTCGCTTCTGAATTGCATCCAGTGTAGCAAGAGAATGCTTGGAGGCACCCCTCCACAGATGAGAGCCATATGGAAATGGAAATGAAAGTGGAAGTGGAAGTAGGTGTACACAATTTTAGGTCGTGGTTCACCCCTCGGGCGTCTCTATCCTGAGAGCATTACGACTCAACAATTTTTCGCCTTTTTAGTCCAGGCAAATAACGATTTTAACATGAAATAATTCCCGGTAAAGATTTTATTGCTGGAATACCTTTATTGGTACTCTAATAATAGTACCCTAAGTTCCCCCCCAAATCTGTGTTGTGGAAATTTTTCTACGCGCCTCAAAATGAGAAAATTTCGGAGTTTTTCAGTTTTTCTTGAATAACTCTAAAAGGGCTTAACAAATCAAAAAGATATTTATTAGATAAATTAAGGCTTTTTAAATTACGCGTAAAATAATAACAATTTCATCTATTTAGGTTCAGTAGAATCGGTACTAGCGCCTGTCAAAAAACAGCCCCGGGATCACTTTTAGACAAAGACGACTCTATACATTTTTAGACTAAATTAAATTTGCTCTTCTTCTTCTTCTCTTCTTCATCTTCTCTATAGGCTTTCGCCTGTTCTTCCAATAAGAAAAAAGAATAAAGACGTTAGTTTCTTGCTGCGACATCTTTCCATCTTTTTTTCGGCCGCCCTCTGCTCCGTGTGCCACGTGGGCGATTTTCCTTCACGATTTTTGCAAGGCGGTCATCCGTCATTCGTTCCACATGTTCCCCCCATCCTCTCTTTCTCACTATCGATCCATTCCACTATATCCTGGATTTCGCTAAGTTCTCTTAGATCTTTGCTGCGGATTCTATCCCTTAATGTTTTCCGTGTATAGCCCTTATTATTCTCATCTCTGTTGTTCTGAGTAGTTGTTGGGTGGTAATTGTTGATGTTCTGGTTTCTGCTGCATATGTTAACACGGGACGTACGCAGGTCTTATAAATTCGTACTTTGCTTTTTGCTGACATATATTTGTTGACCAAACCATATTAGACATCCAGCTATCCTAGCTCCTTTTGTTACTTGGGTTTTAACCTCTTGGCTCAGATCTCTGTGCGCCGAAATCTCGGCTCCTAAATAGTTAAATTTTTCAACTTGATCTAATGTATTTTTTAAAGATAAAGGTAAATAAATATTTTATTTAATATGGATTTACTATGAGTTAAGGATACTGGGTCACTTATTTCACATTAAAATTAAAAGATTAAAAGATATAAAAAAGTTACTTTCTGTATTTCCTGAAGATGGGTTGATAGCCCGAAATATATATATTGAAAAAGAAAAAAATTTTTATATCTTTTAATCTTTTAATTTTAATGTGAAATAAGTGACTCAGTATCCTTAACTCATAGTAAATCCATATTAAATAAAATATTTATTTACTCTTATCTTTATTAAAGATGTTTCTACCTTGCACCAACACCACAATCTCTACTGATTATTAATGTATTTTTTAAGTTTGATTTCACACTTAAGCTATTCTTCGCTATCACAAGACATTTTGTTTTTCCAATGGATATTTCCATATTTAATCTTTCTGCCATTTGATCGAATTGTGAAGAAGAAGAAATTTGCTACAATTTAAACAAAGTTTCTTCTTAATTTGATAATGGTAAACCGTGCCGCAATGAGGTTGAACTTTTGAATTTTTTGCAAAAAATTGGAGTTTTCCTTAATAACATGAAAACCACTCACCACTTGATTCCTATTTCATTCTCTAGTAAATTTTGTTAACTTGATTTGTTTACCTAGACCACTTTTATGTTAAAATTCTTAGATTTATAGATATCCAGCATTTTCCATGACAGTAAATGATCCGTTGTTTCAAAAAATCGCAGTCTTTCCTTCATAAAATGAAAACCACTCATCCAAGAAACTTGAATCCTATTGCATTATCTAGTAAATTTTGTTGACTTGAATGTTTGCTTGAAGCACTTTTTGATAAAACTCTTAGATTTATAGATATTCTACATTTTCTGGACAGTATATGATCCGAATTCTAAAATGCTTCATAATATTGGATATCTATAAATCTAAGTGTTTTATCAAAAAACTGATTCAGGTAAACGTTCAAGTCAACAAAATTTGCTAAAGAATGAGATAAGAATCAAGATTCTAGGATGAGTGGTTTTCATTTTATAAAGAAAAAACTGCGATTTTTTTCAAAAAATTCAAAACTTCAATTTCGGCACGGTTTACCATTATCCAATTAATATGAAACTTTATTTAAATTCTTGAAAATTTAATCTAATTTAAAATTGTGTAAAGCCGTCGAAAATGTGCTCTTTCATGTTCAAAATGGGGAAAAATCGAAAAAAGTACGAGTTTTAGTGATATTCAAAAGTGATCCCGAGGGCTATTTTTTGACAAACGCTAGTACCAGTTCTACTGAACCTAAATAGATGAAATTGTTACCATTTTACGCGTAATTTAAAGAGCTTAAATTTATCTAATAAATATCTTTTTGATTTGATAAGCTGTTTTAGAGTTATTCAAGAAAAACTGAAAAAACTCCGAAATTTTCTCATTTTGAGGCGCGTAGAAAAATTTCCACAACACAGATTTGGGGGGAAACTTAGAGTAGTAATATTGGAGTACCAATAAAGGTATCCCATCAATAAAATCTTTACCGGGAATCATTTCCTGTTTATGCCATTTTTTCACGTAATGTGCCTGGACTATAATTTTTATCTTAGTATTTAAGAATGTAAAGAAATACATTCTTTAATAATAGTTTACTAGGGCGTCTCTATCCTGACAGCGTTACGACTCAAACATTTTTTCGCTCTTTTCTTCAATTTAAGGTAGTTTGTCACCATATGGGTTTTCTTAGGATTTTTTTGAAATTTAGATAGATTATTATTTAAATACTTCTGCATCGATTGGTGGAAAAACAAAATCTACACTGGAACAACGACGTGATTACAATGACATTTCCTTCCTGATTAAACTTATTTCTGGGAAAATCGTGTCCAAAAATTCTATCTACGCTAAATTTTAGAATCCCATCACATAGTATGAGATCTCAAGATATATTTGTAGTTCCACATCACTCGACTAATTTAGGTAAAACCAACGCCATTGACAGAATTCAAACACTAGCAAATAAACACTCGACCAATCTTGACCTTTCCAGCACAACTCCTCACCAACTCAAAAAAACCATCTTAAAACCATCACCCACATTGTAAAAACCACTTCAGTGTAATAAGTTTGTTTTTTCTCTCTGATACCTATCTGTTATTTTTTTATATTCATATTGTTTTAATATTGTATCCTGTATATGTTTCTTTTTCTGTATTGGACATCTTGTCCGTAAAACTAGCTAAACAGCTAAATAAATAAATAAATAAATAAAAAGTAAACCAACATTAAACAATAACTAATAAATTTTTTAAGAAAATTTTAATTCATAGTTACAACAGTTTCTGAGATAATAATGAATAAATAATGAAAAATGTATAATGAAAAATTTACACTAAAAACAAGCTGGCAACAACGAATTTATTTAACCTAAAAGTGTTTTTTTTTGGCTTTTCGGCCTTTCTAGCCATAAGCCTAATTACGATACTAGTTATATTTTTTTTAAATTTGTCTCTACCTCCGGAGGTCAGATTTTAGCTGGATGCCTCGAGTCGGATTCGAACCCGGGTCCCCTGGTTAGCTCGCAACAGCTTTCAATCGCTTATTAAGATCTTTTTGTTTTATAAATCTCCCTTTATAATGTACTTTATCTGAAATTTCTATGATAAAATATATACAAGTTCGGACATTATTGCCAGATTTGTCAAAAGAGCACTCGATTAGCTAGTAGTGGTACATAAACAGCCTATGAATCCTTATTTTCTGTTCTATCTTATATATATATATATATATATATATATATATATATATATATATATATATATATATATATTTAAGGTTTTGTCTGTACATTGCTCCAAATCACGCCACGCGTTTCAATCAAAGTTATGAACGAAAACACCCTCAACAAAATTCCTGTCTGTATGTCTGTCTGTCTGTATGTTTCCATCGTTTCCGAAAAGTTGCTCACGATTCACGTAAAAACGGCTGAAGGAATTATTATGAAATTCCATATTTACATCAGGTGTCTTTTAACTTTGTGTCCTTTATACCTATATAACGTTTTGATATTTTGACCCCAGAAGGGGGTTTGGGTCGGCGCACGAATGAAAATTATCAAATAACTCCTAAACTACTAACTCTACGGCAAATTTTACAATGAGCAAATTTGTAGGGGATGTGATTTCTGACAACTTTTGTTTAATAAAATTCCCCCCAAAAACCACCCAAAAAAAGGGGGGGGGAGGATCAAAATATGAAAATTCTTGCTCTTTGACCAAACTCAACCAAATTTTGTATACATAATCTGTGGGTCACTAGAAGCCTAGAAATGCAAAAACTAACCACCCAAAATGTGGGGGGGGGATCAAAAAATGAAAATTCTTACACTTAGAGCCAATTTAACCAAATTTTGTATACATAATCTGTGGAACTAGAAGGCTAGAAATGGAAAAAACTGGGTGCGGGGGTGGGGGTGGAGGGTTTAGGTGAGGGCCTAGAGGCGTAATGGGGGGGCTCAGGTGAGGGTCCAGAGGCGTAGTGGGGTGGTGCGGGGTGATGCGGGGGGCGGTGGTTGGGCACGGGTGCATGGTGCGGTGGGTGGGAGGTGCTGGGTGGGGTTCAGGGGGGGTCCAGGGGGGCTCCTGGCTAGCAAGAGGGCCGCCGAAGGCGGGCCTTGCAACTAGTATACTCTAGGATTAACTTTTGGCTAGTATTGTCGCGAAACAACTACCTTAATTTTGGAATTTCCTCTACTTGGCGATCCTGCTGACCTCTAGCGTGGTAAAATTGTAAAACGTATCCAATAACAAATTCAGGTGTTTAGTTTGTCTTCCATGGCCCTCATATTTGACATAACTTCATTTCCCAATTTCTTATAATTTATTATCCATTTTAATGGTATTTCTTATTTGAAGTATTTGGTTTCTTAATACTTTAAACTATATTTAAATTTTATATATATGTGCCGTGTCAAACAGTGATATAATCTTATTTTAAAGTTAATGATGCCAAAGTGTCTAATTTTATGATATTGTGATTTATTTATTAAAAGTGAACTGACACTATTTCTTTCGACTTAATATTTATAAATATTATAAAAAGTATTCTACAATGGAGGATATATTTCAATGGTGCAGAGAAGGAAATGCCATGCAAGTTCGTGTCTGGTTAGATGACACTGAACATGACATGAATCAAGGGTAAATAGAATATGTTAACTTAAAACATTTATTAATAATTAATATTTGTTGTTAATATCTGTTTTGTTTCTAATGACCACGCCTTTCTCTAACTTGATGGGTAGAGCTTATGACGTAATGGACCGCAAGTTCCCACTCCGAATGCGAATCTCATTACCTTATAAGGCGCCCCAAATAAATTACACTATATATTTATTATTTTAATATTCTTTTTTTT
Organism: Forficula auricularia; assembly: GCA_024734495.1. NCBI lineage: Eukaryota > Metazoa > Arthropoda > Insecta > Dermaptera > Forficulidae > Forficula > Forficula auricularia. Next base: position 29,568,112 of record JALMQS010000153.1, read on the forward strand.
TCAATTTTTATTCCCTCTGATAAGATAATTTTGTTTTTATATTTCATTTAAACACGTTTTATTTACTAAAAATTTGTTTATGGTTTCTTTTATTAGATATTTTTAACATATTGTCTCAACGCTAGAAAGTTATTAAGAGCGTTGACTAAGACGGGAGTGTAAAATTAAAAAAAAAACTAATTTAAATCGATAGTTTAATTAAAAATATCCAATACGAATTTATTTGTTTTGAAAAATAATTTAAAGTCTACTCAAATGGGTCCCTATGGGGAAAGTTTTTGGGTAGTTTTGATTTTTTGCATATATATGTTTTTTGGGGCGCTGAATCCAAATCTGAAGTCTCCCTCCAAAATTTCGTGACTCAACATTGTAGAAAATGCAAAAAAAGGTGAAAATTTCCATTTTTTGGCAGCTTTTCGCTTATAACTCGAAAACTATCAGCTTTTCGAAATAAAATTTTAAACTACAAATTTGAACTGAAATTGAGTTTATGGACCGTGATGTCTCAAATTGTCTCAAATGAGCGCCAGTGGGCGTTGGCAATTTTGACTTTTAGAACTTTTCATAGGTTCTATTCATCATCTCGGTTCATTTAGATAAAAAAAAATGTGTTCCCGAACAAACTTTGGAAGGTTCGGTTAAGATATATTCAGTTCGGCTCGGTTCGGATCGTATATCTTTGTTGACTAACCTAATAGCCTAAATACCAGCCCGAAATGAAGATATACGAGCCGAACCTAACCGAACTGAATATATCTTAACCGAACCAGCAACGACTTTTACATACTCGATTTTTTTTGGGTATTTACTAATTATTTTTTAATTAATATTAATTTTCTAAAAGAATCCGTCGTCAGTAGCGGCGCTTAAAAACAGCCAAATCTGTAATTACCGAAAAGGTAAAATGTTGTTCTAAACTAATAATTGGTAAAACTGCCAGTGCAGACAAGAGATCAAAATTCTAACAGAAATAATAAAGAGTGAGGATTACCTACCACATTTGCTAACAAAATTTCTTGACGGAACATAGTAAAAAATGCAAAAAGAGGGTAAAAATTCTCGTTTTTTGGCGGTTTTTTGCTTATAACTCGAAAACTATCAACTTTTCGTTTACTTGGACCACTTTTTTGATATAACTCTCAGATTTATAGATATCCAGCATTTTCCATGACAGGATATGATCCGAATCCTCAAAAGTGTCATGGAAAATGCTGGATATCTATAAATCTAAGAGTTTTATCAAAAAAGTGGTCCAATTAAACGTTCAAGTCAACAATATTTCCTAGAGAATGAGACAGAAAATCAAGTTTCTAGGATGAATGTTTTTCATTTTATGAAGGAAAAACTGCGATTTTTTGCAAAAATTTAAAAATGCATGGAGTGGTCTTTGTCGAAAATGTGCTCTTTCATGGTCAAAATGCGAACAATCGAAAAAAGCCAATTTTCAAATAGCGCTTGAGCCCGAACGGTTGGTCGGAGAAAAAACCTAAATGATGAAATTTGTAGGAAATTTTATGAACTTTCATTTTGAATAGGAAGGTTATTTACGAAAAGTTGATAGTTTTCGAGTTATAAGCAAAAAATGAGATTTTTTACCTTATCTTGCATTTATGACAATGTTCCGTCACGAAATTTTGTTAGCAAACCTCAGATTCAGATTCAGCACACCAAAAAAAAATTACAACTACCCCAAAACTTGCCAACACAATTTAACTGGGCTATTTGTTTTAATAAAAAAAAATTCCCACTAAATATTTTGCTTTGTGGATTGACCCTCCCTTCCATGAAAATTTTCTGCCTACGCTACTGACCACAACTATATATGAGGCGTTCATAAGCAGAGTGGACCAACCCACAAATCTCATTTTTGATAAAACTAAATAGACAGTGTGGTCCAAACTTCGTTTTTAAACGTCCTTCTAGATTACAGCACAGGCACTACTTTTGCCTCGAACCTTTACCTCTACTTTGCTGGATTTCTCATAAAAAAATCAAATGTGGGATGGTCCACTCTGCTTTTGAACGCTTCATATATATATGTAGATTTTGTGCAATATGTCCCATAAATATGTGCAATAAATAATATTTTCCTGAATATAGATCTATTTTACTTTTACCTATCCTTTGGAACTAAAACATATTTTTTTCCAAAAATGCTAAATTTTATGCTATCCTCGACTTACGCGAAAACCTTCGGAACCAATTAATCGCGTAATTTGACGACTTTGTGTAATAACCGTTTCCCTATTTATTTTTTTTTTATTCTAACTGAATATTAAAAAACATAATAATAAATTTTTAGAGATGATCATGGATTTAGTCCACTTCATTGGGCTGCAAAAGAAGGACATGGAAAATTAGTTGAACTTTTGATTGCAAGAGAAGCCCGAAGCAACGTTACTAATCGAGGCAATGATACTCCACTTCATTTAGCTGCTGCACATGGTCATAGAGACATTGTGCACATGGTAATAATTATTTATTATTATATTTAAATTAATACTAGCTATTTTGGATTATTCATAATAGATAATATTTTTTTACTTTAATTTTTCAGCTTCTTCGAAATCGCGCTGATATTAATTTCACCAATGAACATGGAAATACACCCTTACATTATGCCTGTTTTTGGGGGTATCAATCAGTTGCGGAAGATTTGGTAGCCCAAGGTGCTCTGGTTGCAATCGCTAATGAACATGGCGATACTCCACTAGACAAGGCTCGGGGCCCTCTAGCCAAACGACTTCTAGGTAATAAGCATTATTGGTAGAATTAGAGGATAGGTGGGGAATCTGCGGCCTCAAAGTGTTTCTTGTGTGGCCTCTAAGAGCTAGCTCTTGTATTAATTAATGTTTAATTATTTAGATTACGAAAACCTGAAAATTAATATAATAAAAATAATTTTTAGAAAAAAACCGACTTCAAAAAAATTAAATGAAACAAATAAAATAAGAACTCAAAAATAAAATAAAATGCACTAAAAGGTATAAAATAAATATCTAATTTAGTTACAACTAAACGACGAAATTTTTCCATGAAATCACTTTTTGAAGTCGGTGCTAAACAAACTATATAAGCGAGCTTACGCGATGTTGTCTTCATTACACGCCAAACGTACTAAGTAAGATCCGTCGAGTGCGATTCATAAAATGTATGATTGGATTGGACTTCAAAAAGGGATTTCATGGAAAAATTTCGTCGTTAGTTGTAACTAAATTAGATAATTATTTTATACCTTTTACTGCATTTTATTTTATTTTTGAGTTCTATTTGTTGAATTTAATTTTTTTGAAGTCGGTTTTTTTTTCTTCTAAAAATTATTTTTATTTTTCTCTTTTTAGTGATGTTTACCATGCATCGCAGGTAGATGGATAGGCCTTTTGTTCTCACATCCTTTTTTTATTTATAAAAGATTTTTCCATTATTTGCTCAAAAGAATTGAAGATTTCCGTTAATTTGTCATTGATCATATTCAGAACTTGACCAAATTAATATGGGACCAATCGGAAGGCACCCCCTTTCCAATAAAAAAAATCATCGAAATCGGTCCACATTGTAGGAGAGAAATCAATGAACAAACACAAAAAAAAAAGATATTCCGTTGAATGGATAACCTCCTCCTTTTTTAAAGTCGGTTAATAAATAAAGAATGCATAAGAACTACTTGGGTTAGTCAAATAAAACAAAAGATTAGTATATAACATTTAATGTAGAGTGGGAGTTAGATTTTTTCTTTACAGTAAACCAGGGATGGTCAACACGAGGCCCGTGGGCCTCATGCGACCCACTGGAAGCTATGTTGCGGCCCGCGTAACTGGGTTAAATGAACATAAATGTTAACTTTATTGTACATACCACCAAAAGAACATTACATCATGAGTCGTAACACACATTTAGTGACGTAGGTGTGTTGTTTTTGACATAATTAAGCAAGTCTTTGATTGAAGTTATTCAGCGCCGCGCCTGTAAATTGAAGGGTATGCATTCGAATAGAACACCCTGCATTGCGGGTTGCGTTGACAGGCGCTGAATATCTGACTAGTATATATTTTTCTCCCAGCTTTCTATGAAGCACATCAAATCACAAGTGAGAACACGAATTATTAATGTTCATTTAGAAAACTGTTTGCTTGTAGCAACATCAGTCAAGATCAATTTTGATGCACTTAGCTTTGCAAAACAAAGTCAGACGTCTCACTTTTAAATTGTCTAATAAATATGCTTGATTCTCAGTTATGTTTTATTTTCTTCAAAAAATTAAATACCTATTTCTTATTAGTTGAATAAAAGATTTCACTGTCGATGGTAACAGAATTGTTTTTATTTTAGGTTAAAAATAAAATAAAATGAGAGAGTCTTCTGTTTTTTAAATAAAATAATTTTTAATTATTTCTAGAGACTATAGTTTCGAAGGCATTGCCTTCATCATCAGTCTATCACAAATATTTCAAATTAGTTACAAATTAAGATTTATACATAGAAATTTTTTTTTTTTTAACCTACCTATTTCTTCTTTTTTTTTTTTACATTAGACCAGGCAAGTGTTTGGCCACGATCTAAATTAGGTGCTTGGCCCGACAGTAAATATTATTTCACCTGCTGAAAAAGTTGGCCATCCCTTCAGTAAAGTATAAAAAATTATTGCGGCCTCCTTTATTACTGCCTGATTTAATGTGGCCTTCAATGGTATAAAGGTTCCCCACATCTCTCCTAGAGTATTGTAGTGAGTGTGGAATGCCCGACATATATCAGAGCGTTAGAAGAAGAGAAAAGAGAACAGGATGGGAGTCTACAAAATAGCAACAACAGAGGGAATCAATTATATACATGAATGCTCAAAGTCTGATGGCGCATAAAGATGAAATTCAACACCAGATTATGAAGAAGATGAAGCCGGCGTTCTTGGCGCTTTCGGAGACAAGATTGATAGAGGACATTGAAGATAGTGAAGTGAATGTGCCGGGTTATAGTGTCGCTAGATGTGATGCGGAAAACAGGAACACAGGGGAGTCATGTTATATGTAAGAAACGACATAATATATCAAGTAATATTAAAAGAAAAAATAATATCTAACTGTTGGTGTATTGCGGTGGAAGTAAAAGTAATATGTATAAAGGAGTGATCGCGGTTGTATACCACTCGCCGAGTGCATCAGATGGTGATTTTATACGTTTTTAGAGAATATAGTGAACACTCTGATAGTAAAAAAAATGTATAGTGATGGGGGACGTTAATATAAACTTATTGACAGACTCATTTTATACGAAAAAATTAAAAACAGAAATGCTATGTTTGGGTATGAAACAATATGTTGATAAACCAACGAGAGTTACGAAAGATAGTAAAACATTGATAGATGTAGTTTTCGCTAATATTAATATAAATTGTAGGGTACATGATGAACCAAAGATAACAGATCATTCATGTATAAGCGTTGAATTTGTTATAAACAAAAAATATGAAAAATATAGAGAAATTACCAGTAGAGATTATAGTAAATTTCACATAGGGGAATTCCTCAGTACAGTGGAAACAAGTCTCGAACATAACGACGAGCTAGAATTAAACTTAAGAGCTGAGAAATTTGTTCAGAGTATAGTGAGTGCATTAGACACGACTGCACCTAAGAAAAAATTTAGGATACCAAAAATATGGGAAGGGAAGAAATGGTACTCGGAGGAGATAAGAATAGCTACGAAGAAAAGAGATGAATCATATACTACGGCGCTAAATACGAATACCGAACAAGCTTGGCTTCAATTTAAATTTGAAAGAAATATGGTAGTCAAATTGATTAGAAGGAAAAGGAAAGAATATTATGAAGATATGATAGACAAGAATAAAAATGATCCGAGAATGATGTGGAAAACTCTAAAAGAAATAATAAAAGGAGAAGATACGGGGACAAGGAAGATACATAATGTCGATTTTGAAATATTAAATAATACAGAGGAATGTGAGTTAGCAGATAAATTTAATTTATATTATACAAAGAGTATTAAGGATATAACTAAGACAATAAATAGAGAAAGCAACAGTCAAAAAACTATTTATACTATAGAAAACAAGGGAATGATAGAAAATTTTGAATTGGTTGATGTACACCAAGTTGAACGAATCATTATGAACTTGCCACACAAGAAAGGAACCGATGAAGGAATAAGTAGTGACTTAATGAAAGCAAGCGTCCTAGTTATAAAGAGAGAATTAATGGGTATAATAAATGATTCGTTAAGTAGGGGCATATGCCCTGAGGGATGGAAAACATCAACAATTATACCAATTCCTAAAATAGCAAAACCAAACAAAGCAAGTGAATATAGGCCAATAAATGTATTGCCGATTTATGAAAAAGTATTGGAATTGGTGGTAAAAAACCAAATAGAAATCTATATAGAAAACAACAAAATAATAACGGAACACCAATCGGGATTTAGAAAAATCACTCTTGTGAAACGGCAATACAAACTGTTATTGATGATTGGAAACTCACAATAAGTGAAGGAGAAATAATAGGAGTCATATTTCTGGACTTGAAACGAGCATTTGAGACAGTAGATAGGGAAATATTATTAGATAAATTATATCAATATGGAATGAGAGGAATGGTATTAAAATGGTTAAAGTCATATCTAAATAATAGAACGCAAAAAGTTAAATTTAATAACCAATGCTCTAAATCTATTATAACAGAGTACGGGGTCCCACAGGGATCTGTATTGGGCCCACTGTTGTTCTCGTTGTATATAAATGATATAATTCAGATTTGCCCAAAGGAATGCACGATAAAAATGTTTGCAGATGACACAATTATATATGTGAAGGGGTGGCAGTGCTGAGATTGAGACGAGACTGAATGAAGTATTACACATTATTGAAAAGTGGATGAATAATAATGGACTGAAAATGAATGCTACCAAGACGAAATATATGTTAATTAAAAGTGTGCGAAAAGAACTGAGGAAAAACACAATACTAAAAGGTTTAGATGGCACAGAAATAGAACGCGTGGAAAAGATAAAGTATCTAGGTGCTATTATCGATAGTGAACTTAAATTTGATGATCACTGCGACTACATGCTAAAGAAAATAGGGAAAAAATTAGTTTCTTAAACAGAATAGGAAGATAGCATATCTGACTATACTAGATGTATAGTCTATAAATCAATTATAGCGCCACATTTTGAATATTGTGCGACGTTGTTAGTGGGAATGGGAGAGACTCAGCTGTCGAAGCTGCAGATAATGCAAAATCGAGCTATGAGAGTAATAATACAGTGTAATAGGTATACTAGGTGGAAGAAATGCTACAAGTATTGCAATTTATGTCTATAAGGCAAAGGTTGTACTATAATGTTTGTATTTTTATTTTTAAAATTATAAAGGAATGCTGCCTATAGAATTAGGAAATAAAATAGTATTAGTGGAGGGTCGAACGAGGCAAGCAGACAATATTATGATACAATTTCGAAGAACGAAAAGTGCGCAAAAAGTTTATTTTATGAAGGCATAAAAATGTATAATGACATTCCAACAGAGTTAAAACAATGTGACAGTCTTATAATATTTAAGACGAAAATTAAAAGAATACATTTTACAAAGATAATAATCTTTATTAGCCATTGTAGCTATACATCATATTTTTCATTAATATGTCCTATTATATTGAAACTTGTTAATGTGAAGAATTATATTATTTGGTACCTAAAATTGTAAATTAATATGTCAAACTATATGTAAAATATAAATGTAAACTATAAATGTAAAAAAAAATAGCCGAGAAGGCTAATAATAAAGATCAATCAATATGAGCCGTTTATTTTGAAAGTGGCATAAGTTCATTGTTTGATATTTCGAGATATTTGTATTTATATTTTTCTAAATACATATATTTATATATATTTCGATACTTTTATTTTTACGAATTCATGAGGATATTGTACCGCCTCCTTGGTGTAGTGGTTAGCATGGCTGGCTGCCAACAAGGAGGTCCCGGGTTCGATTCCCGGCTATACTCAGAAATTTTTCTGTAAGGATAGGGTCTGGAACGGGGTTCACTCAGCCTCGTGAGGATAAATGAGTAGCTGCTTGATTGAGAAGCAGCGAATCTCGGTTAAGAACACTGAAACGAAGGTTGTAGAGATTGCGTTGAGCTAACCACTTGACCCCTCGGTACTGCTTCCAATTAGGACAGCAACCAATTCAGTAGGCCAAGGCCCATAAAGGGTTGTCGAGCCAGAGATTTATTTTTTATGAGGATATTGTACTCCATTGACTGAAATATAATAAATATAAAAAGAAGACATCTATGTCTAAATGAAACTGACATTAACTTATTTTTTCAAAATTGGAATTACGCGACTTTCAAAATAAACGGCTCATATATGTGTTCGAATTGAATGACGAATGTTTGAAGGATTATAATTTATTAACTACCCTCTGGCTTGAAGAAGGATACCATTGAAAAACATTGAAACGTCGGCGGAAGGCTGAATAAATATATTACACCGAAATTTCGGCCAGAATTTTATTTCATTCTCTACGTAAAGAATATAAAAAATTTAACGGTGTCTCCATCTTCAAAACAAATAATTATTGTGATGAATAATAGTTAAGATTAAATTACGGTGTTCTCTTCAGATTAATGTCCTGGGAAATTGTCCATTTATATGGTTTTTTCTTACCTTCTGCATTTGATAACACGTTTTTTACTGATTTTGTAAGAAGATGCTATACTTAAAAGTCGAAATTGACTCTATACACAAGGATTGAAGGAAAGGGGATAGTGATAGAATTTTATAAATGAATAAAAAGATGCCTTAATTCCAACCGAAAATTAGATCAAAGATTCATTCCAATATAAATAGCTCGTAAAATAATCAGTGTATTATTAATTTTATTTATTATTATTTACCTCTTGAAATGTGTACCTGTAATGTAATTTCAAATTGTGTGATTCGCACTTGAAATCGATAGTCAAACATGCTAAAAGCCTCTTAATAATAAAAAGTTAATCAATTTTTATTTAATTTATAGAATTAGCCCAACAAACTGGCCAAGATTTGAAGAAAATTAAGTTTAAAGATCAGAGTTGGCTTGGCCTTAAAACTAGAAGCTGTGATGGAACCCTGAGTAGACACAAAGGTATTCCTTTGGATGAATTGAGCCTTCAGAATCGGATTGCCAGCACACCCAGTGGGGAAACTTGGCAGGGACAATGGCAACGCAATGAAATTGTTGCCAAACTTCTTTCGGTTCGTGAATGTTCTGCAAGGTAAATTACAACTAATTATTGATTCTATCTTTATTATTTTTAGGTACCTTAACTTTTTACTTTTTTATAGCTATAATTCTTTTTTACAAAATGTGAAAATTTTTGCCTTTTGAAGGAGACAATAAAAGAGTGTGTCTTCTGCTGGAAAAATAAATTTTTTAATTAGTTTTTCCACACTCTTTTAATGTCTCCTTTAACAGATAAAAATTCTGCTACACTCGGCAAAAAACTTTCAATTTAATTTTTACCTATGTTTATATTGTATCGCAAAACCCACCCAATATTAACTTAACGTGACGGAATTAATTACTGGTCTCTAAAGCCTAGTTCACATTAGTGTTAGTAAAGTAAAGAGGCGAGTTTAAAAAAGCATGTACACCTCGACTAGTGTAAACAGTTGGTCAAATAAAAAGTCGAGTAAATAGGCGAGTACTGGGCGAGTCGAGCGGAGAGAATAGTAGGTAACTTAGCCCACTCACCCAGCGAGAGAAGCCATTTTGGCACAAAATGATATACAGAACATCTTGACACGGTACAGACTAAATAATTTTGTATTATGCTAACCTTAAAATAAAAAAACATAGGTTTAACGCAAACCTCTGGTATAAAGTTGGATATCGCGGGCTTTGAAACTGAAAAATTGTTGCAGAGAACGACATTAGTTTCCAGTAACCAAAAAATGCAAGGTCACTTCCAACTTTAATCGTGGGGGAATTGCATCTCTCATTTGAGTATCTTGTTTTTGAATTTTAGTAGCAACCATACCCAAAAGAGTGTCAAATTGGTGTGGAGTCATTCTTAAACACATACTGTACTCATTAACGACCTCAGTTGCAAGTTCTTGAGAAGAAGGGCAGAGGTAGAGTGCCTCTACCTAATTGGCCTCTCCTTCCTATCCAGCCACCTACCCACAACCTTTTTCTTCTGTTTTTTTCCTCTTCAATAGCATCATGTACTTGATCCAATAAAACATTATACACTTTTGATAAACAATTTTTAAGCCGACGACGTTGAACAGCACACGCCATTTCTTCTAAAGTCATACTAACACTAGCACCGTGTAAATATCTCCACAAAAATCGATGGTGAGTCGAGTACTGGGCCCAGTTCACTAGGCCCAGCTATCTTGAGTAATGTGAACTAGGCTTTAGGATTTAAACTTTTTTCATCGCACCCACTCTCTTAATCAAACAAATTTTTTCACGGCCCCCTCCTAACCATAAGACTCAAAGTTAGATTATATAAATAAATTTGAAGAAAAACTGAAAACTTTTTCCAGGTTCTGTAAGCTCTTTCTACTTATATGATGTGGTCTTAAAATTTCAATAAAATCGATGAAAAAATTATTTTTTCTGCATTTTCATACACTAGATTTAGAAGTTAGAGATCCCAAAATCTAATCAGTTTATTGCAATGAAAATACTACAACATATGGCATATAACGAACTCCGTTGCTAATGCAGGAAGAAAGGCACAATCTAAAATTTTGTATTGTATTTGTTCCGCTTTCACCTTTGGAATTTTTGCGATTTTCTCAATAATTGCTGCTTTCAAGTTTTTTAGACGGTTGTTGTACACCAAAAAGTATTTTTCCGAGAGTAACAGAATTATTCGATTTATGTAAATTTTTATTATATTATTTTTATAAGAATAAATAAATTGTAACTTCTATTCATATAGAAAAAAGTAAATTCATTATGACTTAAATTTTATTAACTTATCATACTTAATAAGTAAGTAAGTATTTATATTATACTGATACTTATATTATACTTATTACTCTTAGAATACTTATTACTCTTAGAAGAAAATATTAAACAAAACCAATTTACGATGTTCTACTGAACAGTTTTAATGAAAACAGCAGCGATATTGTATTCACACACCAGTTTAACTCCACATTTTAACTATACAATTGAATTGCTTAGTTAACTAAATCTTTTCGAATTAGCGGTTTGTTTATTGTATTTGTTTCAAACAAATAAGTTAATTACAATAAATTTGTATGTTCTATCATTGATAAACGATTGAATCTGCCATATTTTGATTTATATTTTTTTTAAAGAAAACTCCATATCAAATTTAGGGAACGCGGTGTTGGTTTATAGTGAAACATAGTTAAAATTAAATTAGGTTGGAGTTGGTGGTGTTTCACAAGGAGAAAAATTAAAATACAAAGATTTTTTTAGTTTACTCTATATATTTCGAGCTCTTAACTCATCGTCAGGAGAACATTGACTAAAAAAATCTTTGTATTTTAATTTTTCTCCTTGTGAAACACCACCAACTCCAACCTAATTTAATTAAAACTCCATATGTTTGTCAATTTAAATTAAATCATTTCTTTTCATTAATTTTCAGAATTTCTCGAGATTTCAATGAAGAATTCCCTAAACTGCGTATTTTTTCACATCCAAATGTTCTACCAGTTGTTGGATGTTGTAATGAACCACCTAATTTGGTAGTGATTAGTCAATATATGCCACGTGGTTCTCTTTTTTCAATCCTCCATGAAGGGGGCGGTGGGGTTGTGGTTGATACTGCACAAGCTCTTCGATTTGCTGTTGACGTTGCAAGAGGCATGGCCTTTCTTCACAGTTTGGAACGGATTATTCCTCAATATCACCTTAACAGTCGACATGTCATGGTAATTTCATTTTTTTTTTCAAATTCTTTTTTAGAATCGAAAATAGTGAGTTTATCGTATTTTCTACGGCGCTATAGTTGTAATTTACAAGCTATATGTGTGCTACAGTTGTAATTTATGAACTATATGTGTGCTACAGTTGTAATTTAAAAACTATCTGTGTGCTACAGTTGTAATTTACGAACCATATGTGTGCTACAGTTGTAATTTACGAACTATATGTGTGCCACAGTTGAAATTTACGAACTATGTGTGTGCCACAGTTGTAATTTACGAACTATACGTGTGCTACAGTTGTAATTTACGAACTATATGTGTGCTACAGTTGTAGTTTACTAACTATCTGTGTGCTACAGTTGTAATTTACTAGCTATATGTATTGACTTTCACAGAAATCAAAAATTCTATTAAAATTTAAATCTTATGATTTAGGAAGTGTCGAAATTTGTTTTGGGGTTCAAAATATACATTTTGTTTATCATTAATTCTTAGGTATCCCTATAAATATCTTTTTAAGTAAAATTAGATTTAATTTCATATCACTTTAAAATGACTTTGTGGGAGCTCTAAATTGCCCATTTTTAGATGATTTCTGTACCTGTTAGTAAATGGTTTATCTTAAAATTTATTATGACAAAATTATACTAATTTTCTCACACTCACCTTATCAACAACAAATAAGATCTAATTTGATATCTCAACTATTTTGGAAATTAAAATTCTGCTGCCTACCGGACTCTGGTCGGGCTCAAGTATCTAATTTACTGAGCGACGGGTCATTCAGCTAGTAAATATACTGTATACGGTATATTAGGTATCGAACCCTCGGTATGTGAGTTGGACTCGCAGCTGTCCGGCTTATTTTTAACCGACTTCAAAAAAGGAGGAGGTTCTCTATTCGACTGAATTTTTTTTTTTTTTTGTGCCTATGTTACCTCATATCTCCGCCAATTGTGAACCGATTTTGAAAAAAATTTTTGCATTGGGCCCAGTCTAGCTTCCGATTGGTCCCATTTTTTTTCATAGGTATTAGACCTTTTTTGTTAGGTTTGTTTAGGCCTAACTTCTTTATTTATGAACCGATTTCGATGATTCTTTTTTTATTGGAAAGGGGGTATTTTAGGGATGGTGCCATATTAATTTGGTCAAGTTCTGATGATATGATCACTATTAATAACATCACTAAAAAGAGAAAAATAAAAATAATTTTTAAGAAAGAAATAAAACCGACTTCAAAAAATTAAATGCAACAAAAAAATACACTAAAAGGTATAAAATAATTATTATCTTATTTAGTTACAACTAAACGACGAAATATTAACATGAAATTACTTTTTGAAATCGGTACCAAACAAACTATATCTATAAGCGAGCGTACCCTCCAAACGTACTAAGTAAGATCCGTCGAATGCGATTCATAAAAGGTATACCAGTTTGGCACCGACTTCAAAAAGTAATTTCATGTTAATATTTCGTCGTTTAGTTGTAACTAAATAAGATAATTATTATTTTATTCCTTTTAGTGTATTTTATTTGTTGCATTTAATTTTTTGAAGTCGGTTTTATTTTTTTCTTAAAAATTATTTTTATATTCTCAGAACTTAATTTACAAAAATAAATTTACTATGGGTTCATTGAAGAGCTCTAACAAGCATTCTCAACAACTTTTTAAGACAAGACAAAAAATCATTTTGTTTATTGATTAATCGTGCAAATCATTACCATCTATCTTCCCAGAGAAGACCTAAATCTCGAAAACTACCTTTTTTTCTTTTTTAAATCTTATTATTTAAATATAAATTTATATTTTCAGATTGAGGAAGATCTAACTGCAAGAATTAATATGGCTGACGCTAAATATTCGTTCCAGGAAAAAGGGCGTATTTATTATCCTGCTTGGATGTCTCCAGATGGTATGAAATTTTTAATTTTTAATAAATATTTATTTTTCATTTTGAGAAATATTTTCAGTATCGTAGAAATAATCAATTTTAAAATTTAAAATTAACATATTTGAATCATTTTCTAATTGTTTCACCGTGGATGAAACATGGCTTGATCGGGAGAGCGATTACAGGATGAATTATTCTTTAAACCCGGGCTGAAAATAACTCTAAAGAAATAGCGGATAGGCTGGATAGCTTGAGGTGGAATAATAAATAGTACCTATATGGAGACAAGTTATATAATACACTGCCTTTATTTGAACGCCGATTCAATAATATATACAAAAAAATAGAATATTAGAATATAATAATCACGAGAAGGATTATTGCGGTATGAGAGTTGAAAGTGGCTAGATATATGCTTGGTTGCATAAGCGGGGAATGGCCGATAGACCACGCGGGGAGAGACGGGAGTATAGCCGCATTCACACTACGCTGACGACACGTGTTAACACGTCAGCTGACGAGTGAAAAAAAATTAATCAATTATTTTAATTGGGAGTGTGCCCATTAGGCTGACGTGACGTGACGTGTCGTGTCGGGTCGCGACATAACACGCTCGCTGACGCGTCAGCTCTAAATATAAATTCCCAGAACTCTTCAAGCCGTCAGCCATGATGAACATGGAAGAAGAGCTCATCGACCATGTCAAAAAAAACCCAATTTTATATGATCAATCCGAAAAGGATTATAGAAATAAAAAAAAATACGCAATGAAGCGTGGGAGATTGGAGGACTGCTGGAAATATCAGATAATTTACATTTATTTACTTATTTATTGCAAGGATAGGCCGTTTGATTTATTTAATCAATATTACAAATACTTATAAACATATTTATAAATTTAGTGTTTCATTTAAATTTTAATAGCAAAAAATTTGTTTCTTTGAAATTATTAAATTTTACAAATTATGTTTTTATTAAACTGGCGGCAATAGTTTGTTACTGATCTTGTAAAATGCGGGGGTGAAAAGGGCTGATTTAAGATTGTAAACAGGTGCTCGTACCCTCTCTTTATTTCCAATTTCCGTTTTTTAAATAGCAAAAATAAAATTTATAAAGGTGAATCATCTCTTTGGCAAGAAAATATTTTTGTAATTTATTTATTTGAGTACATACCCTGACCGATGGAATGAGTGGAAAATAAAAAATAAAACCGACTTCAAAAAAATTAAATGCAACAAATAAAATAATAATAACTTAAAAATCAAATAAAATACACTAAAAGGTATAAAATAATTATATAATTTAGTTACAACTAAACGACGAATATTAACATGAAATCACTTTTTGAAGTCGGTGCTAAACAAACTATATAAGCGAGCGTACTCGCCAAACGTACTAAGTAAGATCCATCGAGTGCGATTCATAAAATGTATATGTTTGGCACCGACTTCAAAAAGTGATTTCATTTTATTATTTCGTCGTTTAGTTGTAACTAAATTATTTTAATAAATATAATATATATATATAAAAATATATTTTTTCTAGGTGGGTTTCACAAATAAAACAAATATATGTTTTGAGTTTTTATCTCGATATATATTTCGGGTTATGAGCCCATCATCAGGAGTTACAAAATAAAGCTCTTTTCTTTTGTAACTCCTGATGATGGGCTCATAACCCGAAATATATATCGAGATAAAACTCAAAACATATATTTGTTTTATTTGTGAAACCCACCTAGAAAAATATATTTTTACTTATTATCTATTAAAATGTTTCATCTAGAACCGACACCAAATTCTTTAAAGATTTTAAATTATTTTATACCTTTTAGTGTATTTTATTTTATTTTTAAGTTATTTTTATTTTATTTGTTGTATTTAATTTTTTTGAAGTCGGTTTTATTTTTTTTTTATAAAAATTATTTTTATTTTTCTCTTTTTAGTGATGTTATTAATAGTGACTTAATATAATACCTGCATGCATCTTGTAAGGAAAGCGTCAGGCGCATGAATCAGAAAATGATAATGAAATTCAATTCATAAATATCAGTCAGTTAAAAATAAAAATGATTTGCATAAAAATATAGTCCTTATTTCCCGATACCAACTTTAATAATTTAATCGATGGACATAACTAATTAAAATAATTGATATTATATTTATTGCTTCAGCTCTTCAAAAAAAGCCTTCGGATCGTAATTGGGAAGCGAGTGATATGTGGAGTTTCGCAGTTTTATTATGGGAGTTGGCGACACGTGAAGTCCCATTCGCTGAATATTCTCCTATGGAAGTTGGAATGAAAGTGGCACTTGAAGGTCTACGAGTTACAATTCCACCAGGAATTTCGCCTCATCTCGCAAAACTTGTACGTATATGTATGAATGAAGATCCCGGGAAAAGACCTTCATTTGATATGGTTTTACCTATTCTTGACAAAATGAAACGTTAAAGAATATAAAAGTGAAACATAAGGTTTGAAGTTTCACTGCCATTTGTTAATTTATAATTTAAAAATTTTTATATTTATATTTATATGTATATTTATCAATGTTAATTGTTGAAATTTATAATCATGTAATTTTAAATGCTTTTAAAGTGCCTGACGTTCTTTTAAATTAGATAAAATATATATATATAAGTATAATAAATATTTATAAGCATATAAAGTATTCGAAATACAAATATTTTTATATTAAAATATATCCAAATATACCGTGTGTTCTCATCTCAAGTGAGCACTATTGCTAATTTTGTTATTAATTGAGCTATCATACTAAGTCGGTTAAATAGGCAAGTAATATTTTTTTTTTCTAAGGGGTGTTGGAGTGGTGAAATTATTATAAAAAGAATTAAGTTTCGCATTTTTAAATTATTTAAAAAACAAATAAATAAACAAATAAAAAATAAACTAAAAAAACAATTATGTGTGCTTAAGAGCACAAGTGAAACCTTCTATGGGGATCGTAATAGATTCAAAGTGATATATGACGCGCGTGTCTGTGTACGTTTAAGTATTTAAGTGTATTTTTGGATTTGTATGTGCAGGGTCGGTTCTATACACTGAAAAAACGATATATTTATAGTTAAGAAATTATATTTGATATGAATAGATGGTGAAGTTAATTATGGCGAAATCGATCTCCGTGCAATATGAATAATATACGTATTTTAAGTATTCTCATATTTTTTGAGCAACTCTAGATATTGAAGGAGACAATAAAAGAGTGTGTCTTCTGCTGGAATTATAAATTTTATTTATTTATAACGAGACTATAGTTTCGAGGGCTTTGCCCTCTTCATCAGTCTATTTCAATTGATTCACAGGAATTAATTTATGAATTCTGCTACTCTCGGCACAAAAACTTTCAATTCAACTCTAGATATATTAATAGTTAAGATGCCGCCATTTGAACCAAGCACCAATAAGTAAATTATGAAAATATTGTTATTTGAGTAAAATAGTGGAATAGGTAAATTTAATAGTTGGGTATTTAAATGGAATAATATGTAATTACGACAAGAAATGATATATATCTTATATATTATATCATTTGATGTAGAATTTATATTCAAATGAATCATTTAAACATTTAATTTAATTTTTAATTTGGTTGAATTAATAAAAAAAAATTAATTTAATTTAATTTTCTATATTTATAAGGGATCTAATCTAATTTTAATATATATTAATATTTCTTATAATCTTATAGTGGGTTTTAAAATTAAAAAAAACAATTAATAATGTAAACAAAATTTGTGTTAATTTTTTTAAAAATTCTTAATTATTAAGATATCACTATTTGCAGAAAATCTAAGTCGTTTTATGATAAAAAAAAACATTCGCTTAGATATAATAAGAGAGGTTTCACTAGAAGTAAACAAGACATTCATTTGATATTAAGAGATATCTAATAGAATAAAATAAATCACTCAAGTATGTAATATATTTGGATTAAATACCTAAAAATTTGGTCATATTTGGAATGATTTCGATATATTTTGATTATTAATAAAATATCTTTGGAATAAATAAGAGCTCATTAAAAATGCTCAACTCTATCATTATATTTATTATAAAGAAATTGTTTTTTTAGTGTACATTTTATAAGTGTAACCGAACAATATTTTGGCAACCCCTCCTCACTGTTAATAAACGTGTATTATATTGTAATATGGACAATTGTTTGGCCCCTTCTGCAACCACGTGGTACGCAGGATTCAAGGTCCGGCCCTGTGTATGTGGCCAAACCTAACCTGTTCTGCCTCGTGTTACAAAAATAGATTGAATGAATAAATTGATTATAATTAGAATTTTACAAAATAACACTTCTCTTATGAGAATAATTTTCTTGAACAGCTGATTCACTATTTCTCTCTGACTTTGTCCTAAAAACCGAATATAAATGAAAATTATTACAAAATAACACGATTCTCTCTTTCCCTCTTATATCCATGGTCTTCTGCTTATGGGGGGTGGACTAGAACAGCGCCTCTTAATCTTTTTTCATTCGCGACCCTATTTGGACTGAGGGATTTCTTCCCATTAAAGAAATTTTCCCTTCAAGAAACGAATATATTACAATCCACTGTTTAATATTTTTTCTGTTTTCAGCATTGGAATTGCTTTAAAAATTGTTCTTTTTTACTATTTAACCGATTTTTTAGCTTAAATATTAATAGTCTGCAATGATGCTCATTTGAGTTAATACACAGGATATACCTATATATAATATATATATTGTTATATATTATATGTTTTTTAATAAAAGATAACAAACAATTAATAGTATTTTTTTAGATCTATTCTTTCATATTTCTATGAAAATTACTCATGTATAGATCGATTTTAATTAGTTAAATATTAAGAAATTTATACCGTATTAATTAATCCTTGAATTAGTGTAATAAAATAATTTATCTAATTTTTTATTTTATAAACAAAAAAATGAATACATAGCGCATCGTTCAGACAAAAATCTTCATAGTTCGTGTGATCGTTAATTTAGAAGTCTGCACCCACACAGAGATAAATGTGGCTTTGTCGGTGGTGTTAAAAATATCTTCACTACTCAAGTCTCCATAGTCTTACTCCCAGGCTTTTATTTATTCTAATTTAACAGAAAAAATACTTCACCATACTCCGTATGATAAAGTAAAACAATTTATATGTTTAATTATTTGTGGAAAAATCTACTGAACATAACATATTTAATTCCCATTCAAGATAAACCTTTATGCTTTAGATTATCAAACGGAGTATGGTGAAGTATTTTTTCGGTTAAATTAAAATTCTTTATTGCTTGCGGCCAGTGGCGGATCATAGGATAAGCGGAATGAGCGGCCCCGTGCTTGTAAGGGGCCCCAAAAAACAGTCGCCCCGCAAGACCAAAATTTTATGTGGGCGAGGTAAATTTTGCGAGGCCCCCCTTCCATGGTGGCGCAATTTTACATAGAGAAAAAAATTTGGGTGGGGGTTTTGGGAAATTTCTTTTTTTTTAACAAAGGTGAACAAAAAAAACAATAAACTTTTCGTTCGGGGTCCAGGTGGTTACAAAATGTTGCTGTTACTAGCCTAAAGAAAACAAATTTGGTATGTCAATATATTTATCGTTTTATAATGAATAATTTTTAATTTTTACGTTGCGTCCGAATTATGCTTATTTGCGCTGCGCGAGGCCCCTCAGACCGCGACGACGTAGGCGGTGGCCCACGCCTAACGCCAAAAAACACCGATTGTGTTAAAGTGTTTTCTTAAACATTGTTTTATAACACTTGTATTCAATTTTAGAAACGTAACAACACCTCGATTTTTTTTAATTCACTTCTAAATAAGGATTGTTTGTTTCAACAATCCAACTGAACAAATTTATAATATATTTTATGAAAAATTATTTGTGTGTGTGAAAAAAATTAATGTTTTAATAAGTATCAAAATTTGGATATAATCGTTCATGGTTCAGAATTTTTTTTAATTTTTATTTAATTGATTTTGAGGGCCCGGTTATTTTACTTCTTAGGGCCCTCACTTGACTTGATCCGCCACTGCTTGCGGCGTAACCTGGTTGTCTATAGTTTCAAATTTATACCTTACGTTTGAAAACTTTTTTGAAATTCGAGTTACTTAACCGTTTCTTATTAATTTATTTACTTCCATCATTAATTAATTCAGAGTATAAATTAAAAAAAAATATTAGATGGAAATTTTCTGTATGCCGTCTTTTTTAAAAAGATACCTATCTGTGCCGCAAGTCAGATTCTGCGTAGATAGAAAGAAGTATTGTCTGAGCCGGGATTTCGTACAATGAATATATACGAGTACATGTTGTATTTTTTTAACCATCATTATTTGATGTTTTTAGTTTGTTTTTCAAAAAGTTACTCATGATTGCTTGCTCTCTTGGGCAATAAAAACTTTATTGCACCCTACCCATGACAAGTAGACGAAATAATTTACTGCAGATATTTAATATTGTTCAATTTTAATTGATTATATATATATTTGTATATATATAATAGATAATTCATATATAGAGTATAAATTTAGAAAAAATAGTATACTCGTACATAGTGTTATTGCACTTGACAGGTTGCTTAATTCTGCTTAAAGACTTTTTTGGACAATTTTCACTAGTCATGGGTAAAGTTAGGGGTCGGAGGACAATGGGGGCAATGCCCGCCTACAAAACCCATTGCCCCTTCTAGAAAAATCGAAACTCCATTATTACGAGATATCATTTATGTATTTCTCATTAAACTATTTCGTTACTTCCAAAATGTATCAATTCTACTAAAAAGTTATTTGATCTCTAATCGGATTCCCGAAATTGAAACCGTGTTGACTAAACAGCTTGCCGTCTGCCCCCTTAAGAAAACTCCCTAACTACGCCAATGCGACTAGTTTAACATTATCTTTGTTATCATTCATAAAAAATTCTATATTTAAGAATATTATTAAATAAGTGCCATTATTCTTTACATTTTTCTTGCCTTTCTAAAATGAATTATTTTTTATCAAATAATAAATTATCATATATATGTTAATATGTATAATTCTATTTTGTAATGTTGGAAGATAAAGATCTAATATTTTCATATAATTTATAAATAAATAATAAATGTTATACTAATATATTGCTTTACCAGTCAAATAATTAATTATTAATGTCACATATGTTATATTAATTTCTGTTTTATGTTAGAATTTAAATAAATATTACAAATGTTTTATTCTCAGGAAATTTTCTGTTATTAGCCATATAAAATTGTATAATATTTGAAATTCCTATATTTTAAACTTGCTCGGCACTAATTTAGGGAACTGCTTTTCTAGACCAATATAAACAAAAAATTTTAAACAAAAGCATGTCCTAAACTTATTAGTAGAGACCGGATTCCTATGCAATTGCATATTTTGTTTGCCGCCACATACGACATTGGGAATCAATTATCTATACGATTCATGCATCTAGGATACTGTGGGTTAAATTTCATAATGCATATTTTTGCATATTTGAGTAATATTGCATAAAATTGCATATTTTAAGAATTTTTTTTGTCAAATATTGTATATTTCGCGCAAAATACAGATTTTTTAAAAGTATATTTTCGGAGAAAGAATGAAAAAAATGAAGAAATATATATAAAACAGGGGGACACCAATTTAAATTCGAAGAAAACTGAAATAGGCCTCAACGACAAATAGGAGCTTGGATTACAAAGGATGTGAATGTATCTACAAAACAGCAACCCACTCATTTTTCTTTTTATACAGTTGTGCTTTGATTTGACTAGATACTTTCCTCTCCACAAAAATGACGAAAAGTTTTCAATATTTTTGTTCCAAAATAAAAGTGGGGGTTTTAAGTTCCTTTAAATTTGCTCCCATTATGTCTCTGGATGTGGAGAAATCAATTTTAAGTGACCATAGACATAAAGATATTTAGAAAAATACTTGTAAACATAAATTATTCACAATTACAATCAAATTTTAATTATTTTTGAGATCCTTTGTTAATTATTTCTTTATTTTTTTTTAACGGCCTTTTGTTACTATAGCTGATTTTGGCCATTGAGTGTTCGTGTGTCTATGTGGAAGTGTGTGTAAATTAGTGTGGAGATCAGATTATAGCCGGTCAAATATTTGAATTATTTTATTAGTTGATGACTATGTTCAAGCGGGAGGCCCGGGTTCGAGCCTTGATAGCATATAAAATTTAGACCGGCTAAAAGCCGTCTCCCTCACTAACACTACTAAAACTTTACCGATGTGCTGTCTAAATAGACTGTGTCCCCGGTGACAATAAATAAATTAAAAAAAATATATATATGAGAATTTTGTGCAATTTTTTTCGTAATAAAAGTACATATTTGACACTTGGTATGTATAGCTTACTTTATCAGTTTATTTATTTCATAGTACTCCTTCAAATTATACTCTTTTTTTTCTTTAATTTTAATTTTTTAGTGCATAAAAAAATTTATTTTGCCAATTTTTACTGCATATATTTGCATATTTCAACGTATTCTGCATATTACTTGCATATTTTGGCACTTTTTACTGCCTAAAAATCCGGTCTCTACTTATAAGATATTGGTATATTAAAGAAATCGTTTAACTTTAAAACATTTTAACTATGGTTTCGAGATGGTCACCATATGTTGATGCATTTAGCCATATTTCTCTTACACGTCTTATGACTTAGGATTATTCTTGATCGTTGTTAAAACAAGCCATAAACATTTCAACTACTGAATTTCTTACTAATAAATAAGTTTGGGATAAATGTTTATATAAATATTTTGTTTTATTTAAGCTAGAAAATTTTCCTCTGCTGCCATGCAATGCTGTAATATCCTGTAGTTTTGTTATTGAAAAATTTATTTTCATAAATTCACTACAGCTCTTTTTTTAAATATATTTCTTTACATGAATCAAGTATTATCATTATCATTTGAATTCATCTTATAAATCGCACTAAAAAGAACAAGCTTTTTTACTTCCATAAAAATTATTATTATTGATAAGTTTATGTATATCTAACGTAGAAAAATATAAGAGTTTCAATTTTTAAGTTAAATTATATATGAAAATTTAAAATATTTGTTAGTAAACTATAAATAATTTTATTCTAATATAATGGTAGGAATAATTTTACATAATAATCTGTTTGAATAGTTTGATAAAAAAATGATTTATTATTTATATCATAACATATAATAAAATAATAATAAACATTAAAAACAATAAAGTTTTATGTCATGTTTAATATAATTGTGTTGTTTTTAATACTAATATATTTTAAATAAATTTAATTCCAAAACTATTTTATATACCATATATTTATAAATATATACAGGTTGAGTTTTTTATTTTGAGACAGTCTTATAACTTATAAGACTACAGCTTTATACTTACTCATAAGACCACAGTATTATAGCTTATAATATTACAGTCTTACAACTTATAATACTACAGTCTTATAACTTATAAGACTACATACAGTCTTATCACTTAAAAAAACTCACCCGGTATATATCATTTAATTTCCCTGCAATAATCACTTAGAAATCTATTTATATTATATTTGGTCTTTATAATAGAAAAAAATAAAATATTTTCAAACAATATATATTTTTAATTAAATCGTATGAGACGCTTAACATCAAAACTAGTTCGATCTACCATATGAAATTTCAGAAGAGAGCCAAAAAATACCCGTAAAGCTTGGATCCAGCAGTTTTTGATGTGTAGGTGGACTTTTACTATCAAATTTAAAAGGAATTTATATGGTTTTGATACCATTCGCACAGCTCACTTATAAAATAGACAAAGAGAAACAAAGAGGTTGTCCTCTGCTTGATGAAAATAAACATACACTCATATATATCGAAATTATATATCTGTATACATATTATTTATTTGTTTGAGACTATAGTTTCGAAGACTTGGCCTTCATCATCAGTCTTTTTTAATTATAAATATTATTTTTCATGGGGTCAATACTGTATGGATATTGAAAATTTTCGATCTTTATTTAGCTGGGAGCCAATTAAAATTAAAATCAACTTCCAGTTCACATTCATATTTAACCATGTCTTCGAAACTATAGTCTCAAACAAATAAATAATAAAGAGAAACAAAGAGGTTGTCCTCAGCTTGATGCAAATAAACATACCCACATATTAGTATCGAAATTATATATCTGTATATATATATATATATATAATATATATAATTATATGATATATAATTATTTATTTGTTTGAGACTATAGTATTATAGTATAATTTTAACTGGCTACTAGCTAAGTAAAGATCGAAAATTTTCAATATCCATACGGTATATTGACTCCATGAAAAATAATATTTATAATTAAAAAATGACTGATGATGAAGACAAAGTCTTCGAAACTATAGTCTCAAACAAATAAATAATATATATATATATATATATATTTAACAAAAACTTTTCAATAAAATACACTAAATACTAGCGAAAAATGCAATAAAACAATTTCTGAAAAAATTAGATCGACCGGGTTTTGATTATTAAGCTCCTCATAATAAATTAAGTATACACTTTTTATTTCAAAAATGAGGCAATTCATCAAAAGTCTCTGCAACCAATTGATCTTCATTTTCATTTCTTTTTTGATGATTATTTGTTGTAGATATTTCAATATAATCCTGAGCATCTTGTGGTATTTTAATAAGATTAGTTACTTCCAGGTTTTTGCTTGAACACATTTTAGATGACCATAATTTAATCACTTCACTATTTAAATTCTTCCTAAAGGCCATACAATGAATATGAGCATATTTTTGATAATATACTCTACTAAAACCTATTGAAGCCAAAGCTATTTTCCAATTTTTCATTAAAATTGAATTTGCGTTTGAATGATTTGAATCTGGGGTAATAATAAATAGAAGACCTTCTTTTTTTAAAAGCTCATAAGCTTTTAAACAACATGAATATCTTTGGGTTGGACTTGGTAAATACTCAAGAAGAAGAGAAAAAACCACGATATCAAATGAATTTTCCGTGAGAGATAATATATTACTGTTGTATTTAACAATTTTATCTTTAATGATTTTAAGAGAGAGGAAATCAGCCTGATATACATCGGGTGATGCGGGTGCTAAATCAATAGGCAAGACATTCAAAAATGGATATTTTTTGAAAGGATTATAACAACTTCCAACATCTAATAGAGATAAGTTGTTATCATCTAAAATAATATAAGATTTTGTTTGACTGTCTTTTATATTACCTTTCATTATATAATAATTCTCTTTATTTATTTCTTTGTCTCTTTCTTTAAATAAATTTCCTTTTTTAAAATATTCTTCACACTTTTCTACTATCCATTCAACGCGATCTACTACTAAAGAATCATTTTGTGAATTTCTAGTCCAATATTCGGTTGCCAATTTTTGCATTACTTGAGCATATTCCCCAAGCAAATTATTTTGTTTAATATGAAGCTTCCATGCTTCTTCATGTCCAATTAGTTTACTTTTTTTTCTCAAATTGATATGAACACTTTTAATAAAATTTGAAAGATCTTTTTGTTCTTCTGTTATCATTTTGATTATTATAAATTTGCACTTTTTAAAGCATTAAAAGCAATATTTAATTTGTTTTCTAATTCATGTGAATTATAAATTAGATCATTTAGAATGGATAGTTCTAATTCTAGAAGCATTCCAGTTAGTCTTGAAGCAAGCTCAGGTTCTGGATGATATTTACTAACAAGATCAAAAAGTACTTCTCCTATTTCTTCTCGAGATTTGTACAATTTTTCAGAGTTATATTTTGACTGGAACAAAAACATTTCTTATAAACAAAAGGTAACTTCAATAATTGACAATCAATCAATATCATAGTATTTTCAAAAATCATGATCGATGAAGTTACATAGTAAGTATTTTTAAAAAGTATTTAAATTATAAATTTGTATCTATCCAACATCTAAGCTTATGAGAAAATGGAAATAAAATCGAGCACTGGGGGGAAACTTATATGGGTCTATGGGGCTAGTTAATCATGATTTTTTGAAAATAGTATAAATCATTATAACATTATATATATTAGTAACTAAATAAAAAACAAAAAAAATGGAATATTTTGTCATCTATTAGTTTTTAAGGCTTAAAGAAATATAAACTATTAACTCAAGAAAAAAATATA
This sequence comes from Forficula auricularia, assembly GCA_024734495.1. NCBI lineage: Eukaryota > Metazoa > Arthropoda > Insecta > Dermaptera > Forficulidae > Forficula > Forficula auricularia. The sequence continues at coordinate 29,594,121 of JALMQS010000153.1, forward strand.
AACAGTGAACTGCTTCTCAAAGGGCTAATCGCTTCAGGTGCGTAAAACAGGAGGTGTAGGAGTGAGAGGGACCAGCCCAGCAAAATGACTTGACAAACCATATACCGGGTGAGTTTTTTATCTTGAGACAGACTTATAACTTAAAAACATTGAATTATATGAAAAAAGTTTATTTTTATCAGGGGGGAAACTAAACTCCGCTATTGTTTATCGACCTAGAACAAGCGTTCAAGGGTATTTCTCTGAACTGTGTCAAAATATTATTAAATTTATTTCAAAATAGTTTCTGGTTCAGTGAAAAATGTTTTTATAAATTGTTGCTATATACATGTGATTGTAATGAATTTTGTGATGTATCTGTATTGAAGATTTGGGAATGAATGTTTCATCAAATTCCGGTTCTTGAACGAGATAACTACTAAGGTGACCAACTATTTTTTGTTCAAAAAGAGTACACTTTGCAAGATTTCATAGGTGAAAAAAAGAAGAAAAAAAGATAAAAACTTTATTTTCTTTTAAAAACATATTTTTCTTCGGAGTGGATTTTTTTGCTAAATGAGGATGTTCGTCTAATAATGTAGCCACATCCGAACAACTTTCATTTTGCATATTAAATTTGACTGTTAAGACGGCAGATAATGTTTTTACAGAAAGTTGCGACTTCTCACTGCTCCATAAATCATTCCCTAGTGAAAATACCCTTTCAACAGCAGCACTAGTGCCTGGACAACATAAGGAAATTTCTATTAAAACTTTTAAATTTTCATGTGGGATATGTTCTACTCTAAAATGCCGAAAGATTTCTACCCATCTTTTGTCAAGTTCTATTTTCTCATCGTTCCATTTCTTCAATTTTTCTTCATTTAAATATAAATTTACTCTTCGAATTTCTTCAAAGAGAAAATTGTCATTAATAACAATATCTTTTACTTCATTCATTACAAATTCGACTGCTGAAGAAACTTCTTTCCATTCAATTTTACTATTTAGAAGGGTCCATTTGAAACAATTTAATGCTCTAAAGTTCACTATCCATTCTTCGATATATTCATAGAAAATTTTATAAAAAATTTTAACTTCTTTTAAAAATTAATTTTTTATTCCGGGATTGGAAGCTTCCAAAACGGTCAGTTTATTCTTTAGAATTAGTGGTAAAAATCCATCATTAAATGTTTTAGAAATACAAATGAGTATAAAATTATACAAATGAGTATTTTCAGAGTACAGGATTTGAAAAGAGTTTGCGAAAAAAAGAGTACAAAATTCAGTAAATGAGTATAGTTGGTCACCTTATAACTACTGAGGATGGTCAACCAGTGGTGACCGAAACTGTATAGTTTATCAATTAAATAAATCAAATAGTTATTGAAATTATTGTTTTATTATATTTGTGACAAAAACAACCCTTCAATTTAATAAGAAAAATTAAATCAAGTCACTTAAGTTCTGGAAGAATTTTTAATAAAAAAAAACTTAATAGAAAATATTTATCACCAGAATGTATTGAAGATACTCTGTTTTCGCCCTTTTGACTGCTTTTTCCAATTCATTTTTATTTATTAGAAGATTGGATAACGTTTCTATATCCAATTCTAAGAGCATTCCAGTTATTTGTCCACATAGATGAGATTCAGTTTTGGCAATAATTTTGAAAATTTCCTCTCCGATCGTTTCTTTATTTATAGTTTTCCTAGTAGTTAAATATTAATATTAATTAAATGGAGAAGAATAAAGGATTTAATTTTAAGGTTACCTTAGGATAATGTCTTTAGAAATTTTTTCTAGATGTTGATCATTTTGTAACAAGCTTATTATTTCATTATTTGAAAGATTCTTACATATTTCGTTGGAAATTTCTTCTACCTTAAAATCTTTGCAAAAATGTCTTATTTTGGCTTTTAAATGTTCACTTAGAACTTTTCTAGTTTCAAATATAGGTAATCCTAATTCCATTAATTTTCATTAAAAAACAATTATTAAATAAATATATATTAATAAGAAAATGATACTAATACTATTAATTAAATGAAAAAATTATAATATAAATATTTCAAGATTTAAATCTACAATTGAAAATGTCATCTACAATGACACGTGATTCTTGCTTACGCACATTTAGCGGCAAAAATTCAACTATTCCCTTTACACATAGTCCAGTTAAATTGTATTTTTAACCGGAAAGTTTTGGGGTAGTTTTGATTTCTTCCATCCTATATGTTTTTTTGGTGTTGAGGTTTGCTCACAAAATTTCGTGATAGAACATTGTAAAAAATGCAAATAAAGGTAAAAGATCTCATTTTTTAGCGGTTTTTTGCTTATAACTCAAAAAATATCAACTTTTCGTAAATAACCTTCCTATTCAAAATAAAAGTAGGTAAAATTTCCTACAAATTTCTCCGTTTAGGTTTTTATCTCAGGCCAACCGTTTGGGCTCAAGCGCTAGTTGAAAATTGACATATTTTGACTGTTTCCGCAAAATCCCACTTTTTCCACTCTAAATTTATAATTTATTATTAAAGTGTGTAATTAAGTGAATTCCTCCTAGTTTTAAGTTGAATACAATGTAGACTGGTTTCAATTGTTATACCTCCAGTACTAAATAAGCTGACGTGTTCTGATGTGGCCATCCACTTGACTTTACCATACAACCTGGCCCTCACTTATATTTAATATTTAATAAAATTATTTATAATCATGTAGGGGAGGGGGTTAGTTTTTGCGTTTTTCGACTCCTGGGGTCCCACTGATTATGTATACAAAATTTGGTTGAGTTTGGTAAATGGCCAAGATTTTCATTTTTTGATCCTACGCCCCCCCCCCCCTCCATTTCGTGCAGTTATTTTTTGCATTTCTAGACTTCTGGGGTCCCACTGATTATGTATACAAAATTTGGATGAGTTTGCTCAAATAGCCTAGATTTTTAATTTTTAACCATCCACCCCCTTAATTTTGGGTCGATATGCACCAAAATCTAATCAGCTCTTAATCTCAATGGACCAAAAGTACAATAGGTGTGAAATTTGGTTTCGATGTTCACTCTAGTTTTTGAGCTAGCTCGTCCACAAAAAATTGGTAGCCCACAGACTAACGGACAGACAACCAGACAGACTAACTAACAGACATTTTGACAAAACAATTGTTTTCTCGAAAAATACAATTTTTTCCATGCTCACTTATTAGGGCTTTTTGTAGAGGGAAATGCCATGGTTTCGCTCAATTTTTTTAATCAAAATACTAGAAGGAAAAAAAAACACTTTTTTCATGCACGATTACAATACTTGACCATACCATGTATGGTAAAGTAAAAAAATCATTTTCAAAATCACATTGTATTTAAATTTTATGCAAATATAATTACGATTTGTTCAGGGAGAAGTAGGTTCTAGGTGAACCATATTTAATAAAATTTAAATTTAAAAAATATACATTACTAGGTAGGTTTCACAAATAAATTATTCCTTCCATTCGACTCCTTCACAGACGAGCCAAGGCCAACTACGGTACCCTGTACCAGCGTTCCCAGCCTCGAGGCCCTTTGTATTGTTCACAAGGTGCAGTGCGAAGGGAGTAGTTCGGTGTTAGAATCCAACGACAACACCATTCAACAAGTTATGTTTACGCGTAGTGTTAAAAATGGCTTCAAACGTGTGTTTTATTTGTGATGAATTGCTGGATAATGATGAAGAGAAGGTGACTACGGTGCGGGAAAAGATTTGACAACGTTTATCGAGCCAAGTAAGAAGAGGAAGGATGGTGATCATGTAAAAGATCAGCTAAGTAAACAATCTGCATTGTAGATGTCATGAGCGATGTGGTAAAAACTACAGTATTAAAGAATGATTGCCGCTCTTTTGAAGAAGGTGGAGCAGGGCAGGGAGCAAGTCAAAAGACGTTCTACTGAAGCACCTTTCAGTTTCAAAACTCATTGCTTTATGTGTAGCCTCCTGGGTTTATAGAACAACAAAGAAAAAAGAAAACCAATCGCAATATTGTATATCAGGTTCGAGTTTTGAAAGTCAAGAAAACTATCATAAAAAGAGCTGAAGAACCGCGGTGATGAGTATGGACAAGCCATAATCAAACGTCTTTTTCCTGACTCAGACTTGGTGGCCTCTGATTGTCAGTACCATAGTTTAAGCATGAGAAAAATATAAAATCGCTCAAAAACTCAAGAAAAGACAAAATGAGGTCAAATGATTTTGAACCAGCAATGGAAGATGCCTACACTTGAGAATATTGATGGAGAGTGCCGGTTTTTGCTCGACGAGTTGATGGACCAAATCAAGGGTGATTAATTACATACTTGTGTTAAAGGAATCCAGACAAAAAAACAGGCAGAAAAATCATGTTTAAAGTGATTTTTATTTAAGTTTCAAACATTATTTCTAAAAATGATAAACAAAAAAAAGTTTTCAAGTGAATGCAATGCTTTGACTTCAGAAAAAATGTAATTCACCAAAATTACCAGGATACACTTACATACAACTTTTTTAAACTCTTTTCTTTTATTTTAACATTTTATCGTTATATTTAATAAGTCGCTTAATTAAATAATAAGTAAATATTTTGTTTTTATGATGAATTTATGTTTGTATTTTAATAAACAATAAAATAAATTTTATGCCTGTTATTTAAGTGATGTACGTATTACACAGCTACCTAACAATTTTGTTAATATTACTGCCACAAAAAGTCGTCACCTTTATGATGTCCACCCGAGCACCAAGGAGACGATTTGAATGCCTATTTAACAGGCGGCGCGGCGTTAGTTGGCTTTCCTATAAATATGTCACATAATGTCCTAATTAATCTCATATATTGTGATCATGCCTCTTTTGGAGATACCAAACCCTAAAGATCAAATAACTTAAGCTTAGTTCAAGAATGTTTTTGCTTCCATTACAGATATTTGCTTAGATTTTAGCCTCCAAGCTTCCAGATGAAAAATGCAGAAGTTCAAAATAATATATTATCTTTATACTGGGAGCTTTTGAAGAGTAGCTGTAATAAGTAGTAATGAGTTGAAATTAGACACCTCTTTTTGTATTGAATAGGTACTTTATTGTATCAATTTACTGTTTTCTATATCAAACGGCCTATACTCGTACAATTTTTAAGCATTACAGACACGTATAGATCTCCCACGAAGGGATGTCGTTTACAATCTGCTTTTTAAAACTATTCATTGTAGTTTACAGATGAAAAAATTATTATTAAAAGTTTATTAATTTTTAAAAAAATCAAATCAAAATACTTTAATTTTAATTTTTATTTATTTCATTTGACAATTTCATTCGAAGATCTTCAATTTGTCTATCAATAATACGTAAAAAGAGCATTACATTATATGGTGTGACCAAAACTTCTCCTTCTAAAAAATTCATACATTTTTAAATATTTTGATTATTTATGTCCATCGATTAAATTAATAAAGTTGTTGTAGGGAAATAAGGACAATAGCTTATGCAAATAATTTTTATTTTTTCCCAACGTTTCTTCAACTTTGTTGACTTCCTCAGGGCTCAAACAATTAACTTCCTTGCATATTTGTCATTTTATCAATATTCCTTCTTAGCAACCAATCATCAAACAGATTGAAAATATTTTCTTTTTAAATCTTAAAATATCTCTCTTTGTTCATTTCTATATACCTATAGGTACATTTATATTATTTTTATATATAGAAAAGAACAAAGAAAGTATTTTAAGATTTAAAAAGAAAATATTTTCAATCTGTTTGATGACTGGCCTGATATGTTTGCTAAGAAGGAATAATGATAAAATGACAAATATGCAAAGAAGTTAATTTATTTGAGCCTTGAGGAAGTCAACAAAGTTGACGAAACGTTGTCAAAAAATAAAAATAATTTGCATAAGCTATTGTCCTTATTTCCCTACAACAACTTTATTAATTATTAAATATATTTTTACAAGAAAACAAGCAAAAAAAGTAAATAGAAATTAAATAATTACCAAGTAGATGTAACAAAGGAGCATTATAACATCCAAGTCGATCAAAAAGACGTCGAACTGCACTTAATAATGTATCAAGAGAAATTCTACTTTGCTGTAGCTCTAAATGTACTCTATCAATTTCTAGTGTTGATAATTGAAGAGTTTCCTGTAATTGATCTACCGTGTCCTGCTGTTGTTGCGCTCGAATTCTGGAGGCTTCTTTTTGGGTTTCCAAATGAGATTCTAATCTCGCGACTTCTTCCTCAATACTTTCTAACTAGATATATTAAATTAAATTAATAGTAATATAAAAATAATTCAATCCTATTAATAAATTATTATTCTTACCTCTGAATTCTGTTCACTGACATAATTAAATAAGGCAAAATTTTCTTCTTCTTGTTTAAGAAAATGAGCAGAAAGTCTGTCAATATCAGATTCTCCACAACTTTCCCTTATTTGCTCTAAAGTCGCTTGATAATTAATTATTAAATCATCTTTAGCTTCTTTTTCTGATTCTGAAATCGAAGATATATACCTATGTGTAAGTTATATTATTTTACTCTTAAAATTCAATCTTCTATTTGACGCTTAATATTTATTGAAATTATAATTAAGATCTTTTTTTTTTTTTTGCCTTTCGGGCTTTCTAGCCATCAGCCAATTTACGATACTATATTATTTTTAAATTTTGTCTTCTATCTAGGGATCAGATTTTAGCCGGATGCCTCGAGTCGGATTCGAACCCGGGTCCACTTGGTTAGCAGGCTGACACGCTACCCCTAGCCTAACCCGACCCCCAGAATTAAAAAGTTCATAATTAAGATCTTAAATATGAATTGCTGAATAACAATTAATACCCTAAAAATGTGTGACAGCCTATCCATGCTGGGCGTCTCTGTCGCATCTGACCTGTCTTGGAATGAACACATCTCCTCTGTGGCGAAATCTGCAGCAAGGAAGATTGGCTTCTTATTCAGGTCCAAGCGATTTTACAAACCCCCACAACTTCTCACCATCTACAAGGCCCAAATCCGCCCCTGTCTCGAATACGGCTCTCATCTGTGGAGAGGGGCCTCAAAATACTCTCTTGCTACCCTGGATGCAATTCAGAAACGAGCCGTCAGGCTAATTGACGATTCTACCCTCACCGACTCCCTCGACTCGCTGGCTCATCGAAGAGATGTCTCTGCCCTTTCCCTTTTCTATAGATACTATCACGGCAGGTGCTCTGATGAGATAAAATCAATAATTCCCCCCAAAGCATGCTTTGCACGTAGCACGCGTTTTGCCGACTCCCAACACTCTTTCGCGGTTAAATTAGAAAAGTGCCGGACCACTTCATTCGCCAATACATATATCCCCATGACTTCAAGGAACTGGAACTCTCTTCCAGCCTCTATCTTTCCCAGCACCTATAATCTTCAAACCTTCAAAACCGGAGTGCATAGACACCTACGTCTACACCCTCTCACTTAATCAACTTTCTCTTCTCTTCGGTAATGCAAGGGTCTTTCGAGATCCATAGGGGCTGCATCTTTACTGGTGCACCCCTTCTTGCATTCGATTGCATTAAAAAAAAAAAAAAAAAAAAATAGAAATAAAAATCAGAGGAAAAAAGGAAACAATTAAACACCGTCTTAAATCATACGACCAATCGCAACGTTTTGCTAATTTATAGTAGCTTCATCAGGCTCTTGATCAAATTATTTTCAAACACTTGAAGGTGTACGGTTGGTCTGGTTCCATTGCTACTCTAAACAAAAAATGGTGTTATATAACAAATGAATTCTGATTGTTTTATACATGTATGTATATGTATTCAAATTGGCAAGAAAAAAATTGAATGACAAAGTGTTTGAAAATAATTTGATCATGAGCTTGATGAAGCTACAATAAATTAGCGAAACGTTGCGATTGGTCGTATGATTTAATATGGTGTTTAAGTGTTTCCATTTTTCCTCTGATTTGTTATATATTATCTAATCAGAGCCGAATTAAGCCATGTAGAGGCCACTAGGAAATGCAAGTCTCGGGGCCCGTCTCCCCTTTTGTAGGTAGGTCTCTAAGTAGGTAAGTAGCATTTAAACCTTATAACATCACCAAATTGAAATATCTCGGTACTAATAAATGTATGTGATTTATTAAAACTAAAAATATTTACAGATAATATTATGTTATTCAATTCATGCAGTACTTACACAGAAAAAAAAATTTTTGATTGGAAACTATTCAAATATTCAATCATATTTACAAAACGTTAATTTTCCTCGGTTTTTTTGATGTGAATTCTTTCAATAAGTATATCTTGAAAGTCTATTTTCTCCAATATATCATATTCAATAGCTATTACCATTATTGCTAAGTGCATTTAAACGTTTTTGAACCATTAATGATCGAAGACAGTTTTTGATAAGTTTCAATTTAGAAAAGCTTCGTTCGCCTATAATTATGACTTATTTTTCTCACGGGTTGGGGGCCCATAAATGGCATGGGGCCCATAAGCGGCATGGGGCCCATAGGCAGGTGCCTATACATTGCCTATTAGATAATCCGGCCCTGTATCTAATACTGATTATGGAACTGAACAATAATAATAAATTCATTTAAGTTTTTCGTTCTTTAAATCTATATGATCTTTTCTAATTATATTTCTTCTTAAATCGCTTCCCAGACAGAAGGGAATATTGCAGCAATATTAAACCTTGCAGAATATTGCAGCAATATTCCTATGCCCGCCTCTTTTACATTGCAGCAACATTGCCAATATTTTGCAAGGTTCGCAATATTGCTACAATATTCCAGTCTGTCTGGATTTTGGGTAAACATTTTTATAAACACCACTATTAGTTAATATTTTAAATATATATATTAATTACTCTATATGATATTATATATTACACCAGCTTAAATATATATTTTTAATTCAAATAATGTTCATAAAGCCTACGTTTTCGCATTGCTTCTTTTGCTTCAAGATCAGCCAAAATTCTTCTTTGGCCTTTGGTAGACAAAAATTCGTGCAATTTTGTTTCATGTTCTAAGGTCCATTGCATTTTTTTATTTCCCTACGATGTGCAAAATCTTCATTTTTTTCTCGAGTTCGTAGATTTTGAAGTTTATTTTGTGAATCTTCTCTATTAAAATAACATCAAAATTTTTGTTAAGATATAAAACAATATATAATTTATTTTATTTTTAAACCTTTGATCATAAGCAAGATTTGCTTGGTCAACTAAATCAACCATAATTCTTTTTCCAGAATTTAAACGATTTAACATGTGTTCATAAAGATAATTAAATCGGTTTCGTTCCTTAAGCAAATGATCTATTTCTTTTCGAAGATATGAATTGTCTGAAAGAATGTTATTAAAGCGAACTGTTACCTGAAAACAAATCAATATTTTTTAAAATTAAATAGTCAGGATTTTAATTTTCTTTTTCAATTTTTAGTTTATATTTATTATTCGCTTTCGTCTATCAATGAAATGGACAATTTTGCACTATTTCTCCTAAAGTGTGCGTCTAGTACAGTGTTTCTCAACCTTTTGTAGAGCGAGGAACCCTAGAGCACTTATATTTATTTCTGAGGAACCCCTTAGCACTAAAATATGAGATATTTAATTTTTCGTCAAAATATCACCATCATGCTACTTTTATAGATTCCAAATACCTATAACATACTGTTGGATGATAGGATCAAGTTTGAAATGCATGCAAGGTATAAATAAAATATCTAGGCTAACTCACCTATTAGGTAGATTGGGAAAAAATTTGTCATTCAATACAAAATTATTGTTATATAAATCTCTAATAGAGCCTCACTTCACTTATTGTTCAACAATATTAAATATTATTCCTGATTTTCTGATTAGAGAGTTGCAATTAAAACAAAATGTGTGCATGAGAATAATTTTAAAATGTAATAGATACACCAGTATTAATATGATGTTAAATACGCTGAATTTTCTCAATGTAAAAGAGACTATATATTGTAATTCGCTGATTATGATCTTCTGATAAGGAACGGTTTACAGGAATATTTAAGGGAAAAATTAAAATATACGAACGAAAGTGGTTGTTATGATTTGAGAGGTGGGGAGAATTTCAGGATTGATATTTGTAGGACAAATAAAAAATTTAGGACTTTATTTTATAGGGGTTTGTCCGATTACAATAAAGTGCCGAGTGAGATAAGAAATGTCACAAAAATCCAGGAATTTAAGGAGCGATTGTTAGAATTCGTAATTTCGAAAAGATAATCTTGTTGTGGAATCTCCACCAAAATTATAATGTTGTATTGTGATTACTTCATTATTGTATTGTATTGTTAAATTGTATTGTTTTCTTTTGTTTTTGTGATATTATCATTGTGTATTATTGTTTTTGTGATATTATCATTGTATATTATCATTGTATGTTCTTGCATATTATTATTGTATATGTTATAGCTGAAAATAGCTAATAAAGATTATTATTTATTTTATTTATTTATACCGCCGCCGATGATGATGTTGGCACATTTTGAAAATTTGCTAGATTTTAGAGAAATTGGGTACAATAAACGTGCATTTTAAATTACAATACTTAACATTTTTATATTCATGATGAATAATATTTTTATTAAATTTTTTGGTAATATCATTGGGATACCCATTTCAGATCGGACAGGTTTTTTTTACTATTCAATGTATACTCATAAATAATATTCTCATCTATTTGAAAAGCAATATTATTTCAAACGTCATTAATAATAAAATAATAATAAAACAATTTAAATCAGGGGTCGGCAACCTTTTTCGGACGACGGGCGGAATGCATCTTACCCTAAAGGTATCGGCCATCTTACCCCAAGATTGGGGTAAGATGCCGAAATGAAAACGTTTACAAATTATTATTTTTTAGTTAAAAAATAGTTTTTCAAAGCGAAACTTATTTTTTTATTAATTACAAAAGTATATATATTGTTAATAAAATGGTTGGTTGAAAATAAAACCAATGTACTATTTTATATAAAATAAAGTTAAAAACTAGGTAGGGCGTCTTCCCCCAGTCTATTATATATTTTTAAATAAGAAACTTACTACGTCAAGTCTATTTTCTAGAATAGATACAAATTTACTTTCATCTTTAATCTGACTAACATAGTCGAAATCATTAATATCTATTTTCTTTAATTTGGAAATTTTCTTTTCCAAATTAATTATTTGATTTTCCAATTCAGTAATCTGAAAATAATGTAATATGTTAAAAAAAATATTATAATAGAATTAAATTTCAATATCATAATTAATTCAAAATTAATCTCTTCTATCATAATAAGAATAAATAAATAAACATCTTGGCTACGAATTTTTTCATGAAACTAAGATATTCATTCGTATTTATAATACCTATTTGTTGTAACATATATAATGGAAATAAAAATTAAATGATTAATAATTAAGTATAAAAGCCGGGATCGTAATAAAAAATTCTTTGATAAGGTTTTGTTATAAGGGGCCATCCATGTTTGTTAAATTGCTGTAGTTAATTTGTATTGATGTTTGTTAATTTATTGTAGTTAGATTGTATTGATGTTTGGAGGACCTAGCCACCGAGGACTTGCGCCTCTAAGCAGGTCGAGGAATAAAGATTTATTTATTATTATTAGTTATAAAAATTACGTCACATTAATTTCAAGATTTTTAGACCTCCCTCCCCTATATCACATTCTGTCACATTTTCATTGAGCCCCCTGTATTGTGACGTCACTGATTTTACCAACAACATTTTCAGCTTTTTTTTATAATGATACTAATACAAGAAGAAGTTGCACCGAAAAGGTTCAACCTCTGTAGTCCGCGAAGGACCTTTGTATCTTGGAAATAAGAATAGATTTAGGGATTGCGTTGGAGTTGAAGGAAGAGAATTCCAGTCTCTAGATGTCATAGAGATAAACGAGTTGGCGAATGCGTTCGTTCTGTTAGTATCCAATATAAGCGCATAGAGGTGTTGAGTTCTAGAAAATCGTGTATTTCGTGTAAATGAAGTCTTTGGAGGGATTATTGATTTTATCTCTTCAGAACAAAAGCCATAGTAGTATCTATTAAAAAGAGAAAGGGCGGAGACAGATCTACGATGGGCTAGGGTAGGGAGTCGAGAGGGTCAGTCAATGATGGATATCCTATCATTCTGATAGCCCGCCTCTGAATTGATATAAGGTATTAAGAGAATGCTTAGAGGCTCCTCTCCACAAATGCGAGCAATATTCGAGACAGGGGCGAATTTGAGCCTTGTAAAAGATAAGAAGTTGAGTGGGATTGAAAAAGCGTTCGGAAATGAAAGCCAAGCTTATATGCTGCAGCTTTTGATACTGAGATAATATGGTCATTCCAAGAATGGTCAGAACCTAAGGTGACACCCAACATTGATATTTTGTCACGAAATTCCAATGAGCTCGAATCAAAGGAAAAGTCAGGAAGGTTCCTATCTTCGCGACTAGAAATTAGATAGCATTGCTTTTTGCCAGCATTAAAGTTTACCAAGTTGTGGGATCCCCAATTTTTAAGCTTGTTTAAATCTAAATTAAGCGAGGAAGCAATGTTTGCGCGATTGTTTAGTAAGGATTGAGCATTATGGAATGTGCTATCGTCTGCGTAACAATGTATTGGATTGGAGGACAGATTTAAAATATGATTGAAATAGATAATAAAGAGTGTAGGATATATGACAGAGCCCTGAGGAACTTCAGCATTAGTTTTGAAGGACGAGGATGATATTCCATCAACCTCGATTGTAATAGAGCGGTTTGAGAGAAAGCTCTCAAGCAACTTGCAGAGGCTCTTGGGAGGCCAAATGCAGGTAATTTGGCAAGAAGATTTTTGAGCCAGACCTGATCGAAGGCTTTTGAAATGTCTAAGCCTATTACGAAAGTCTCATTTCCAGTCTCTAGTGCTTTATTCCATATATGAGTTATACTAGTATATGCTAGAATATCACCGGTAGACCGAAATTGCCTAAAGCCTTATTGTCTATTATGGATTAATTTATTAGATTCTAAATGCAGAAGAACTTGCTCATTATTTACCTTGTTTACAATTTTTTGTCTAGATTTATTTTACCAACATTTTCAGGTTGGAATAATAATAACATGAAATCTAAAAGATATATTATAAAATTTTTAAAAAATTTTAATTTGACTTTTGTAACATCACAATTTTTAAGATCACTGGGCCCCACTCTGTCACATTTGTCACAAATCTGAGATGCCCCTCCCCCCTTACTGTGTAAAGTAATTTATGGATGGCTCCTAAGTTATAAGAACTTAATTTACTAGAAAATACTTGCAAAAAACTATCTAATTTTAATAACATCTAAAAGTACCTACCAGATTCTTTTAATTTAGAATTTTCACTTTTGTTAAAAAACAATTACCTCTATTTTTTCATTTTTAATTTTTTTCTCAAATTTTAATTTTGTTTCTACTAATTTATCAATTGTTTCACCATATTTATGATCTTTTACTTCATTAATTTTTGAGGTGATTTTATTATATCTTGTTTGAAGTTCGTTTTTTTCCATTTCCAAAGATTCTATTATATTCCTTATAATGATAAAAATAATTTTAATAAAATTATTTAAAGACAATTATTTTTTGTTTAATAAAACAACCACCTCTGCTTTTGAAGGGTAACATTCGTTTCCTCTGCATAAGCTTGCCTCTCTCCTTCCATAATTCTATATTGTCTTTGTAATCTTAATAATTCACCTTCAGCTATATTATCCATATCCAAATCGTCTCGGGGAGACATTTTTTTATTCATTTTTAGGAATTCAATTTTATTTATAAAATTGGAACTAATCAAATGTTAAACGTTAATGTTTGAACTCTCTTTAAACCTTTAGTATTAATTATTGTGATTGTTACCATGGAGATGATTTTGATATAGATATATAGGGGGGAGGCTTAGGGAATGTTGGTGATTGATATAGGTATATATGGTTAGGTTCAGGGTAACCTGTTTGTTTTATCGATGTTGGAGAAATGTATTTTATTATTAAATATATTTTTTATTGAATGTAATGGAAGGCAGCCCAGGGGTAGTGAGGAAGAATCATTCATTGACCCTTTGAAACCCTGAAGATGGAGGGAAAAATCCTTCGAAACGAAATTTTTTCTTTCCTCACTACCTCTGGGCTGCCTTCCATTACATTCAATTAAAATTTCTACCAGTCCGTCTCTCTCCAGAGAAAATTTCGTTGCAAAAAAATATTTTTTTATTATTTTATTTATAGCTTAGTAAATCGCTTGTCGTCTCAAAAGAACCAATTCGCTGCAAACTTGAATTCAAAAATAGGATGGTTGAACAGGTAATGACATTCAAATATCTTGGATGCAATGTCACTAGTGATCGCAACCTGTATAATGAGGTAAAGGACCAAACAATTAGAGGTTCCAGGATATCAGGATGCCTTAAAGACATTGTCTGGAGAAACAAATTTATGAGCACGGAGGCAAAGGTGAAGATCTATAAAGCAGCTGTAAGACCTATCATCACTTACGCTGTTGAGACCCGAGCCGACACAACAAGAACAGAGCAGCTCTTAAGAACAACGGAGATGAAGACGCTAAGGTCTATACTGGGCCTAACACTATGGGACAAAATAAGGAGCAAGGATATCAGAGAAGAGAGTGAGATCCAAGATATCGTCAAATGGACAAAAGATCGCCGTCGGTACTGGAACGAACACGTGGATAGAGTCAACGCGGAAGGACTAATCAAAATAGCCCGGGATGGAAGGCCAGCATCCAAGAGACCTAGGGGCAGACCGAAGAGGTGGAAAGAAAGCTGGGCGTCCTCTTCCACTGAGACGTGAGGCGTGTGTAGAAGAACAGGCGATAAGCGAGAAGAAGAGGAAGAAGAAGATTTAAAGCTAATAGTCCAGTCAAATTATGGTCAAATGGGCCCCTATGGGGAAAGTTTTGGGGTAGTTCTGATTTTTTGCATATATATGTTTCCAAATATAAGAATCCAAATCTGAGGTCTCCCACCAAAATTTCGTGACGCAACATTGTAGAAAATGCAAAAAGGGTGAAAATTTCCATTTTTGCCGGTTTTTTGCTTATAAATCGGAAACTATCAACCTTTCGTAAATAACCTTCTTATTTAAAATAAAAGTTCATAAAATTTCCTACAAATTTCATTATTTAGATTTTTTCCGACCAACCGTTCGGGCTCAATCGCAAAATCCAAGTTTTTGACCTCGACAACCACTCCGATCACCCAAAAACTTGCACTTTTTTCGATATTTTCCCATTTTGACCACGAAGGATCACGTTTTCGACAAAGACCACTCTATACATTTTTAAACTAGATTAAATTTGATACAATTCAAACAAAAGTTCATCTTAATTGGATAAATGGTAATCCGTGCCGCAATGAGGTTGAAGTTTTGAAAAACTGCAATTTTTTGCGAAAAATCACAATTTTTCTTCATAAAATGAAAACCACTCATCCTAGAAACTTGATTCTTAAAACATTCTCTAGGAAATTTTGTTGACTTGAACGTTTACTTGTACCACTTTTCGTTAAAACTCTTAGATTTATAGATATCCAGCATTTTACATGACAGGATATGATTCGAATCCTCAGAAGTTTCATGGAAAATGCTGGATATCTATAAATCTAAGAGTTTTATCAAAAAAGTGGGGTTTTTTCGCGTATGTCTCTGGACCCCATAACCCCTACCCCCCTTATATACGCCCCTGAACGTGCCAACTTAGTGCTTTAATCTTTATTGATTTTATAATATAACAAGGAATAATAATCCAAACAAGGAAGAAAAGTGAACTAACAAGGAGTTTTTTAATAGAAATCGGAAATTTAAAAATTTTAAACAAATAAATGACTAAGGTCAAATCAAAGATCTTTGTAGATAATTATGTATACCTATATTATATGTCAGAGGGTTTAATACATACATAATTTTCTACTAAGATCTTTGAACTGATCCATACAGGCGCGGATCCTCTGGTTTGTAGGGGGGAGAGACCGGCAGCGACCATGTTTTACCATATGTTATAAATTGAAGAAAATACTACTCTAAATTTTTTTTTTTAAATTTCATTGTGCATTTTTATTTCAGTAGTTGCTAGCTCTCCCCCCTCCAAATAACTAGCTCAATAGTTTTAAATAAACCTGTGGCATAGCTAGAACTTAGTTCTGGGGGGGGGGTTCTACGAATTAGTTTTTTTTTTTAAACAAAATGTTTTTATTTATTTCCAAATTAAAATTTACAATTATTTGAGCATCGAGAATAAATGCTCCCTACCCATGTCCATATTTACAACAATGTTTTTTTTTTATTTTAATCATTTTTTTAAAAATTTTAGTGTTGAAATTTTGAAAAATCCACGACTTGAATACTATAATAGTTACCATAGTTAAAAGGATATATAGTCCAGTATATAGGGGGGATTTCAGCTTACATTAATTGTTTATGCCAAATCGTAAGTGTGGGGACAACTTTTGGTGGTGAAAAAACCTCGAAATTTTCGGACTTTTTCCAGTTTTTCGCTTAAATCTCGAAAACGGTCCATATTTTGTAAATAACCGCCCTTTAGTAAATTAAAGAGGACAAAATTTTGAGTCGATTAATTGGTCCAGTAGTTCGATTTTTTATGGGGATCCAAAAAAAACCCTTGATCACTTTTTAATATCCCAAAAACTCGCACTTTTTAGGATTTTTTCCCATTTTGACAATGAAGGAGCACGTTTTCGACAAAGATCACTCTATACATTTTTAAACTAGATTAAATCTGCTACAAGACAAACAAAGTTTCATTTTAATTGGATAATGGTGACTCGTGCCGCAATGCGGTTGAAGTTTTGAAAAACTGCAATTTTTTGCAAAAAAAGTATTGTAATCGTGCATGAAAAAAGTGGTTTTTTCCTTCTTTTTTTCGAAATATCTAAAAAGCGGCTTAAACTATTTTGATTAAAAAAATTGAGCGAAACCATGGCAATTCGCTCTACAAAAAAGCTCTAATAAGTGAACATGGAAAAAATTATATTTAGAAATAATAATTGTTTTGTCAAAATGTCTGTTATGTTAGTCTGGTTGTCCGGTTGTCTGGTTGGATATTCGTTAGTCTGTGCGTTACCAAATTTTTGTGGACGAGCTAGCTCAAAAAACAATTTGAATATCGAAACCAAATTTCACACGTAGTTTTGGTCCATTGAGATTAAGAGCTGATTGGATTTTGATGCATATTGACCCAAAATTGAGGGGAGTGGAGGAGGGTTATTAAAAATTAAAAATCTAGGCCATTTGAGAAAAGTGGACCCCCAGAAGTCTAAAAATGCACAAACTAACCCCCTCCCCTACATGATTATAAATAATTTTATTAAATATTAAATATAAGTGAGGGCCCAGGTTGTATGGTAAAGTCAAGTGGATGGCCACATCAGAACACGTCAGCTTATTTTTTAGAATTTTTGAAAAAAAAATATATTTATTTTTCAAAAATAAAACACTCAAATATTAAAATTTTTAATTAATTTCATTATTTTTAACTAAATTATACAAAATATAACTTTGAAATCATTAAATTATATTATGTACTTATTTTTACGTTAAAATATAGGTACCTATATTTAAAAAATGTTGAAATTCGCGGTCAAATTATGATATTCAAAAAAATGTTGTTTTTTTTTATCTAAAATCATTATATCTATAATTAGTATTATAAATAAATGATTAATTTAAATACAAAATAATATTTTATTAAGAAATATAGTGAGGGTTAATAATATCAATATATTTTAGCACTGAATTGACTAGACATATTTCCTGCTGCTTTCCAATTTCCACACTCGCTGTTTGTTTCTTTCTCTATCATATTTTAGGTGTTGCAGCATCTGGAATATCGTGTACGTAAACATTTTATTTTTATATATTTATTATATTATTATAATTACTTTATTTCTTTTCAAAATATGCCTTATTATTTTTATTTATATCTAAAATTGATTTTAATATATATAATTTAATAGAATTTGATTGTAAAATAATGTTTTTACACCACGTGATTATTCTTGCTATCAATTCTTAAATAATTTAATATGAATGTGTTTAATTAATAATTGTTTTTAAAAATAACTCGTGGATTCAAGAGGATAATATATTTATTTATAAAAAAAACTTTCTTTTTCTTAACTAAGAATATAAATTCTTAACCAAGAATATAATTCTTAATCATTGAATATAACCTCAATAATTATGGTTTAATCTATTGCTTAAAATAAAATTAAATAAGGCATTTAAATGATGAATTAACTTAGCACCTTCTGAGATTTCAATGAGGACACTCTCATTTACCACTACCCACTACTGAAGCCATTATAAAAATGCTCACTTATCGAAATGCACATTTTTTTCCTTATATTAATTTAAATTTTTTATTTTCAGGTTAAGATGTCGGCCCATTTACATTGGATGATTATTAGAAATAATAATGCTTATTTGTTGAAAAAAAGGAACATCCCCAAGCCATTCAGCACTGTAAGCTTAAAAAAACGACATTTAATTTACTTATAAGGTATTAGCAATTACAGGAAAAGCTCATTTATCTATTATTTATGCCGCAATAATCGGAATAAATAAAGCATGTAAAATGGGTGATCATTACCCAGGATTTTTCACACTCATCAGTTAAATTTTATACACATGTAGTAAAAAATGAAACGTTTAAGCTTTGGGGGTTGAATAATTTAGTAGAAGACTTAATCATAAGTTTCCTATATTTGATTCAAATCCAGATGATTTTTGTCAAATATTAAGTGAAAATAATATCCGAATTTATATATTTCTAACTGGAAATAGTGAAGTTAATTTTCTCATTAATATATCAAAGAATAAAAAAAATAATAAAGAATAATTAACATATTAACGAGAATTGTTTTTGATTGCGTTTTTTAAACAAGATATATATCGCGGGTCTACTGCTGGTTGAAGCTATTGTAGTCTTCTGAGTGGGCCAATCGTGAAATGATGCTGGATCATAGCTAGATGGATCACTTCTTTTTCATTCTCTTGGTCCAGACTTAAGACTCAGCAGACTCCAATAGCCTCAACCAGCAGTAGTCTCGCGATATAATCTTGTTTAAAAAGCGCGATTAAAAACAATTCTCGTTAATATGTTAATTATTCTTTGATATATTAATGAGAAAATTAACTTCACTATTTCAAGTTAGAAATATATAAATTCGGATATTATTTTCACTTAATATTTGACAAAAATCACCTGTATTCGATTCGCGATCGAATCAAATACAGGAAACTTATAAGAAACGTTTAAGCTTTGGGGGTTGAATAATTTAGTAGAAGACTTAATAAAGGACCACATTATACACATATATTTATTAATACAACATGAAACTCGACGTTTCGATCACTAGAACTGGGCTCGTTTTCATGTGAGAGATCTCGGCGGCGCTCTGAAGCAAACATTTTCACGGATCTAATGATCGAAACTTTGTGTATTTGCTTGTGTATGTATATATTACTGTGCACAATGTGCAAGGGGTGCACAGCAACCAGGCCTCAAAAATGAAAATAGATTAAGAAACTCTTCTTACCATTGTTATAAAAATTAACCCTATAATGTCTGATGAGGAAGGGCGGCAGATATCCTTGGTTCGGCCCTGATAATGTGGTTCTTATCAAACTTTTCTATTAAAAATGAATTTAAGGTAGTTGTTTCACCATATGGGTTTTCTTTTTTTTTTAATGATATTGATGAGAGAAGGAGATACACCAGAAGGTGGATCCCCTAAAGGCTTGTATGGGCTGGCCCCTCAATCGTGAAAAGAACAGAGTAGAAGGAAAAGAAGCTGGGATCACGAGCCAATCTCAGAAACTTAGATACAATTCAATATCCAATTTATTAAGGTTTTAGGGGCTTCGAGCAGTGGTAAATTCTCCGCGCGATAAATTCGGTTAAATTTATCTCCCACTTCTTGGGATTTTTTCAAATTTTAGACAGATTATTATTTAAATTCTTCTGCATCGATTGGTGCAAAACGAAATTTAAGAACAATATAGTTCCGAAGATATTAAATTCCAAAGATAGTTTTTCAGACTTATACATTGCACTATACGGGATATTGGAAAGTTTACATACATATTTAATTATAATTAAGAAATTCTTCTTACCATTAGGATAAGAATTTACGGAAATTTAACTCACGCATTTACTTCTGACCTACTCGTATAAGGGGTACAATTATTCTTGGATAAAAATCAATGTTGAGTTGTAGGGTGGAATTTTCATTTTCCTATTAACTTTCTTTCACTGATTCCTCATCGTCGTTCTAATTAGAATTTGGAACACAATAATTAGAAATATGGTATCAATTGAATATGTAATTTCGAAAAGGGCATATTTTGACAAATACACTTTTTCATATAAATGTAATTTAAAAGCTTCCCTGCACCTTCTATGCTTGAAAAAGGGCACAACTCTGGTATACTGCCTCCAAAATAAATTTTATACTACTTTAGAAAATAATTAAGTTTTTTTTTCATTCCTGAACATTTTTAATTTTCAGACATGTGCCTTTTCGAAATTGCATATTCAAATATAAATCGAGGTATTCCTGTATATTGCTTTTACTTATTCCTCAAATAAAATGCTATTCAAATGATGATAAACTTATTCCTAATTTTCAATGAGGACACTCATTTACCACTACCCACAACTGAAGCTATAATAAAATAAATGTCAATGTTTCTTTTACTTATAATATCGTATATATCTAATTAATTTAATTTATTTTCAGGAACCTAATAACTTGAACAATCTCTCATCATTCCGGTACAATGGTCTTATCCATAAAAAATCCGTTGGAATTGTTTCAACTCCTGATAATAAAGGCTTCACTCTTTTGCGTAAGAGAACCAGATACAACGTATGTATATTTTATCGAAATTTAGAATTTCTTTTAAGATATTATGATGAATACTGTTATTTTGAAAATGTTTGATGACACTTTTATTATCACTACCCACTACTGAGGAAAAATAGTTTACTAGTTTTTGTCCTTAAAAATTGAAACATTTTGTTTTAAAGTGATTTTATTTTTTAGAACAAACCCGCTAAGGTCACCCTGAAATCTACGATGAAAGATGGCCCCAGACGATCCCTTTATAAACTCAAACGAGTTTTAAATGCTGATAAATACAGAAGGGACTTGATTAAGGTAAACCTTATTTTTTTAATCAAACAATGAATTGTCGGTGTATATGCACAAAGGAATAACTAATAAGTATAATATGTATGAAATTCTTTATTTTAAATAACACTGTCAGGTCTATTCTCTAAGCAAAAACGTTTACTTTTAACATCCGAAATCAGCGTTAATTCATTTTAACACCTTGCCTCAAATTTCTATTCTGTAAGCAAAAACTTTAACACCAAAGCGTTAATATTTAGTCAAAAGTGTTAAAAATTAAAGTCACGCCAGAGGGTGCCTTTAGTATTTTAAAACCGTGTTTAATGCACAAACCCGGCGTCTTTAACCAAAAAGTAAGGTTGATTTTAAGATAAAAGCAACACATTTCAGATCCATTTTATCTGTGATTGTATTAAGATTTCTATTTGTTTTTTAGTAGTTTTTAGACTTCTCAGCTTTTTGCTTTTAAAATTAGATTTATTACAATTTTTAGGATATGTTTATTTTTGGAGTAATATTTATACTTTCAGTTTTGAGACATCATAAAAAATTATCCTCTTCTAAATAATAATAATTTCATAATATAAAAATTGATATTAAAAATAAATTAACCAAGCGAGCTGTCAGATACTGATCGAGAATAACAAATCAAGTTAGTAATGCGCATGCGCGAGAGGCTATCGATGGCTGTAAAAACACGAACAAGCAGAAAACGTAGCTATCTTCATATAGAGCGTTAACACCTGGTGTTAAAAAGTAAAATGTTAACATCGCTGATAAAATTTGGTTTAGAGAAGAGCATTTTTTAATTTTACTTTTTAATACCCAATTTAGGATGTTAAATTTTAGACCTGTGTTAATAAAATTTATAAAAATTATAATTTTTATACAAGCATCTTTATATTTTATACCTTTTTGCAATTCCACCGGCCAAATCATATAATTAAAAAAAAAAATATTTAAAAGTAATTATATTGCTTTCACTTATTTCTTAATAAAAAAAAATGCTATTTAAATGATGAAAAACTTCTTGATCCTTAATTTTTATTGAGGACACTCAAATTACCACTATCCACTGCTGAAGCTATAATAATATAAATTTCAATATTTCTTTTACATGAAATATCGTGCAATTAATTTATATATATATATATTTTTTAGGTCGCTGTACGACGAGCAAGCGCAGTTCTTCGCGCACAAAAACCCGCTCCCGTAAAGAAAGCCCGAACAAAGAAAGCTGATTAATAAATTTGTAAATCATTTAATAAATAAAAAAATTAAAATCTATAAATATTTTTATTGATTAAAACATTAACTCTACATAAATGGACGGATATTAATAATATATAAATATATATATCATTAGGTTTCTTCAGACTTTTCTGGAGATTTAAAATTTGATGGTGTATTTCTACAAAAAGGACAGTATCCTAAATCAATAACTTTTAGTTCAAAATCATCGGTATAAAATGCCTAAAAAAATTAATGTAAAATAATTATTTATTAAATAAAATATATTTTTAACATAAAAATGACCATCTAATATAATTGCATAAAAAATACATACCTTAAAGCAAAATTGGCAAACAGTAATTTGCATTTCAGGCATAAGATTTCTATAGAATTGATATTTTAATGGCTTGGGCCAACGATGTACAATAACTCCACTTGGATCGAGCTTCTGTAGTGTAGTTCTATTTACAATAAATGGTACAAATTGATCTCCTTGAGCCTTAAGAGAAAAAAAGAAAGTTAAAAAAATCTTAATGGGCTATTATAATATACATGATTTTAAAAAAGACCTCAAAGTCAACTAAATTAGCCAAAAATGGGTCATTGGATTGATCTTCGAAATGCATAGTTTGGTAATTTTCCCCTGTACTTTGTTTCCAGCCATTGCCATTTTCTTGGCCGGGTCCTGTTAATTCAATTAAACGAACAGCTTCTTCATCACTAATTCCTTCCTCTAATTGAAATTCAACTAAGGGTAGTATATCTAAAATATATAATTGAAAAGTTTTTTTTTCCCGAGAGTAACAGAGTTGTTGATCACAAAGAGAAACAAAGAGGTTGTTCTCTGCTTACCGTATGGATATTGACTCCATGAATAATAGTTATAATTAAAAAAAGACTGATGATGAAGACCAAGTCTTCGAAACTTTAATAGTTTTTATGGAATTTGGTGTTGGTACTTGGTGAAACATTTTTTAAAATTATTGGATAAAAAAGACATTAATGTGAAACCTACCAAGTATTTTTTATCCAATAATTTCGAAACTTAGTCTCAAATAAATAATATATATATACAGATATATAATTTCGATATATATATATATATGTGTGTATGTTTATTTGCATCAAGCAGAGGACAACTTCTTTGTTTCTCTTTGTAAAATATATAAATATTTAAATTGAAAGTTTTTGTGCCGAGGGTAGCAGAATTTTTATATATTAATAAAAGAGTGTCTTCTGCTGGAATTATAAATTTTATTTATAACGTGACTATAGTTTAGAGGGCTTTGCCCTCTTCATCAGTCTATTACAATTGATTCACAGGAATTAATGTATGAATTGTAATATTCTGATGAAGAGGGCAAAGCCCTCGAAACTATAGTCTCGTTATAAATGAAATTTATAATTCCAGCAGAAGACTACTCTTTTATTGTCTCCTTCAATATAAATATTTATTATTTAAAATTAGTTGAGAGTGGAGTATTTTTTGATTAAAATTAAATTACCGAATGTAACAAAAGAGAGAATGAAAGGTTCCCGGCAGTTTTGACAGTGATTTCCTCCGTTAATTAATAGTGGATTATATGAAGAACAACGATAACACATAGGCTGTAATTCTTCATTATCAGAATAGGATTTTCCTTTTATCATCATTGTCATATAATCAACTTGATCCTATAAAGAGAAATTACTTTTTAAGTTTTTATTGTCCTTTATTTAATTTAAATAAATTTTACCTGTAAATTCTGAGGTACTCTTAAAGATTGTATTTTATCTAGAACTTGTCTCGCAAGTTTATAAGCCCCAAGAGTCTTTGCTTGTTTAGAAAGTGTATAAAGAATTGAACTTGGTTAAGTTTAGGAAATAATTCACTTTTAAAATATGTTATTACAATATTTTCATAAATAAGTATTATTTTTATGTATACCGGGTGAGTTTTTTTATCTTGAGACAGTCTTATAACTCAAAAAACAGTGCATTACCGTATATGGAAAAAAGTTTCAAATAAAAGTTTGTTTCTATCGAGGGGGAAACTAAACTACGCTATTGTTTGTCGACTTAGAACTAGAACAAGCTTTCAAGGTCAATGTCAAGTTCTGTTTTTTAAATGGAAACCTATATTTTTCTATATGTCTACTTAATCTACAAAAATAAACTGCAACGGATCGTTGCTAAACTTTATCCAAATTCATTTGAAATATTAATATGTTTGTTCCTTTATTATTAATCAGATATCACTTGCAATTTGTAGTTCATATTGACATTAATTCAAAAATAATTCTCATTTAAGTGTCGAGGAATAACCATTCCACATTGGATTTTTGACATTTCGGTTATTATTGTAACCATTGCTGAAGACATAGAGGAATCGACTTAAAATCAAAAATAGCCATCGATTCTCATCTAATACTTGAGGAATAACAATTCTACATTAGGTTTTTGACGTTTCGATTATTATTGGTAACCATTGCTGAAGACATGGAGGAATCGACTTAAAATCAAAAATAACGATCGATTCTCATCTAATACTAGAGGAATAACCTTATTGCATTCAATTTTTGATGTTTTGACCATTAATGGCAACCTCTATTGAAAACGTGGAAGAATCGACTTAAAATCAAAAAGACTAAATTCTTTTATGGCAAACAACTCAAACTTGAGTTGTTTACCAAAAAAATTTAGTCTTTGATTTTAAGTCGATTCTTCCACGTTTTCAATAGAGGTTGCCATTAATAGTCAAAACATCAAAAATGGAATGCAATAAGGTTATTCCTCTAGTATTAGATAAGAATCGATCGTTATTTTGATTTTATGTCGATTCCTCCATGTCTTCGCAATGGTTACCATAATAATCGAAGCGTCAAAAACTAATGTAGAATTGTTATTCCTCAAGTATAGATGAAATCGATGTCTATTTTTTATTTTAAGTCGATTCCTCCATGTCTTCAGCAATGGTTACCAATAAAAACCGAAATGTCAAAAATCCAATATAGAATGATTATTCCTCAAGTACTAGATGAGAATCAATCGCTATTTTTGGTTTAAAGTCGATTTCTCTATGTCTTCAGCAATGGTTACTAATAAAAACCGAAACGTCAAAAATCCAATATAGAATGATTATTCCTCAAATACTAGATGAGAATCAATCGCTATTTTTGGTTTAAAGTCGATTTCTCTATGTCTTCAGCAATGGTTACTAATAAAAACCGAAACGTCAAAAATCAATATAGAATGATTATTCCTCAAGTACTAGATGAGAATCAATCGCTATTTTTGGTTTAAAATCGATTTCTCTGTCTTCAGCAAAGGTAACGGATAAGAAAACAACGCAGTTGCTATGGTTACTCATAAAAATTCCTCCCAAATTTTTAGCATTTCACAGAGAGAAGCCTATCCATTCTTACTTAAGCAAGGCTAAATGAGCTATATTAAAACTTTCAAATGAATAAATTTTAAAGAATTTAAAAAATTAAAAAAAGTACCATCTTACTCTAGAGTAAAGTACTTTAAAATATAATTTTACTAAAAACTTTATTTAACCTTTTTTGTGGTCCCCAAGGTACTTAATTAGGATATTAAATTTCATCAAAATTGGTTAAGTCATTTTCAAGATATTTAGAAAAAACTAAAAAAGTACTGAAATAAAGTACTAATGTTTGTGGGCCGATATGTACCAAAAACTAATCAGCGCTTCATTTTGTTAAACTAATGGTAGGTTTTCAATTTCATTTCAATCGGTGTAACGGTGTGGAAAAAATCGTGGGCCAAAAAAACGATAACATCCATCCATACATACATCCATCCATACATCCATCCGCACGCACTAAATGAAAAAATCGCACTTTTTGGCCTCTCGACGAGACCCCTTGTAATTTTTGGCAAAACCGCCACGTGCTAAAATTCAACCTAATTGAATACTACAATTTGTGACTTTAATTGAGTCCATGGGTTCCGTAGTCTTTACCTGAGGACCCTCTGAAGCCACGCTTGCCCCGAGAGCGATTACAATACTTTACCCATGCTTTGCATTGGATAAAGTAAAAACTGAACAACTTTCATAAGAACTATTTTTTTATACGACATCAAATAAACAAAATACATGAATCAATTAGATCTCAAAAAAATCTTAATAATTATTTTTAACAATTATTTAAATAAATTATCAAATAATAATGATTAAATAATTAATTATTAAATAAATAATCATTAAATCGAAAAGTCACAACAATGAAAATAAGGGTTTATAATGATATTAAAACTTCGTTATACTCAGATTTAAGAGATTATTTTCTTCTTAATAGAACTGTTAAAATTCTTGAGTTTAAAAAAGTTTATTTCTCGTGTCAATCTAGTAGATAGTTATATTGTATTACTATAATAAAAATGGAGTATTTTTTGTTGAAGACAGAATTGAAATGGTCATAATTTATGGTGAATGTGGAACAAGTGTTATGGGGCTGCCTTTGAAATGGATGCCGAGCGTTTTCCTGATAGGAATACCCCCCCCCCCCCCCCACAAGCTTCATTTTATTGTGTTGTAAATCTATTAAAAAAAAAAAAAAAAGGAAATGTAAAGGCTATGAAGAAACTTATAAGGCCAAAATAACGAAATTGGAACTGGAATACATCCAGAAGACTTGCGATACCTACACTCTGAAATGTCTCAGAACAGTGACGTAAAATTATTAATTTATTAATTATTATTAAATTATTTATTTAATAATTAAATATTGATCATTATTATTTGATAATTATGTTAAATGATTATAAAAAAATTCTAATAATTATTTTTTGAGATATAATTGATTTAATATTTTTTATTATTTGATGTATAAAAAAATAGTTTTAATAAAAGTTTATCAGTTTTTTTTTTTGTAGATTAAGTAGACGTATAGAAAAATAGGTTTCCATTTAAAAAACAGAACTTGACATTGAAATACCCTTGAAAGCTTGTTCTACGTCGACAAACAATAGCGTAGTTTAGTTTGCCCTTCGATATAAACAAACTTTTGTCCATATATATAATGTATTGTTTTTGAGTTATAGGACTGTCTCAAGACAAAAAAACTCACCCGGTATATGTGTATATGTTTTGGGAAAATTTTTTTGGTAATTTTCCAACGACACTAAAATAGAATTTATTTTATTATTAGGTAAAATTTGATATACATAAGGATACAATTTAGATATTCCTTTTAATTCTAAATCTTTACTTTCGTTTAATAAATATCTTGAAATATTAAAAAGAGCATCGGACATATATGATGTAAACGGTTCGTCCTAAAAATAAATTACAAAAACACTGAATTATCAACTATTAACTATTTTCATTTTATCAAGAAATACATTTTTTAAATATCAACATTTTTTCGAATAAAGTATTCAATATATTTCAATTTTGGGGAGTTGGATGAGCTATCTTCTGCATCGTGTTCTGATGACTATGTTGGAGCAGTTCAGACCTTGCTCGCGGCAGAATAATAATTTAACCGGTTAAATCAAGACTCTCTGACACACTACTAACTTATGATAAAAGTATCGTACTGAATAGAAACTGGTTATAGTATCCGTAGTCCAACCAAATAAAAAAAAAAAAAAAATTTTTTTAAGAAAATAAGTTAACAAAATGCTATAAATAACTAATGCGATGTAATTTTTATCTCAACCTGCCTTTCTAGCCTTCAGGCGGCCCCCAGAATATGTATACAAAATTTGGTTGAGTTTAGTCCAACGGGCTAGAATTTTCATTTTTGACCCCCCCCCATTTCGAGGGGTTGAAAGATAGAAAGTTTGGATTTTTGAAATTTTTCCTTTGTTTCTGTCCCAAACTCTACTAGCAGGCGAAATAACATGATGCTGGGATGATTGGAAGTACCCTATAGGTTTTGATGACCTGTCAGTGAGTGAGGGAGTGCCAAAATTAGTTATTTTCTCAGGTCCATATCTCAGAATCTATTTAAGCTATATTATGAAATTTGGTACTCTCCTCAAGATGGATTATATAATTACATGTGAATAATTTCAGCACCGTATCTCAAATGAATTCCAAGCTACAGAGGGGGTCGAAATGGGCTCGAAATGGTTCGTGTAAATAGCGTACAGCGTGTATGGCCAAGCAATACTCGAACTTGGCCTGCGCACGCTGTGCGCATTGATTTAAAATCACTCTAATATTAATGGTTGCCAGCACTGAAGAGAGAGAGACTTAAAATCAAAAATAATTTTTTCAGAACTTTATGAGGATGAATTAAATCTGAAAAAGTACAGTCAATTAAATAAAAATTGACTGACTCCAATATTAGTAAAAAAACTTTATATTTAAGATTTCATAAATCGGGGTCAAAGCTCTAGAAAGATTTAAACTAAGCCAGCCAGTGCGAGTCGGACCGAAGATTACTACTTCCAAAATACTTGAGATATCAAATTCATTCACAATTGAATAAAAGATTTCACTGTCATTCACAATTTTTATTTGTCGTTGTTAAGGAGAGAGTATGAGTGAATATTCACAAAATTTTAAGTTAAGCCATTTCTAAACGCAAGTAAAAATGACCAATTTGGTCATTTTTTAAACCCATGATAAAAAAATATTTTTTATTTTTGACCCTTCGAAAAATTCGACTTTCCTCAAAATATTAATTCAATTAAAATTTTAATACGATTTTTGACTTGAGGGAAAATAAATGCACATCAATATTAATTTTCAAGTATCTTGATGGGTTAGGACCTTCAAGACAGACAGAATAGGAATACTAATATGATCCCGTTTTACTTTTTTTTTTTCATAATGATATTGATGAGAGAAGGAGATACACCAAAAGGTGCATCCCTAAGGGTTGGCCCCTCTATCGTGAAAAGAAGAAGAGGGGATTTTATGGGCTGGGCCGGGGGTCGAAGGTATCTGTGGATACGGGTCTTAAACAGCTGAAGGTTACAAGCCGCGGGGAAGACGGTGGCTGGGAGCGAGTTCCAGTATGTTGAGGTCATAGGAATAAAAGAGTTGGCGAAAGCGCTTGTTCGATTTTTATCCAATTTGACAGCGAAAGGGTGCTGAGCTTTCGAAAACCGCGTGTTTCTATCAAAGAGGGCTTTAGGGGGGGATAATTGATTTCAGCTCTACTGAACAGACACCATGATATTATCTGTAGTACAGGGAAAGGGCAGAAACGGTTCTTCGGTGAGCCAGGGAGGTGAGTGGGTTTGTTAGGGCTGGGTCTCCTATAAGTTTAATTGCTCGCTTCTGAATTGCATCCAGTGTGGCAAGAGAATGCTTGGAGGCCCCTCTCCACAGATTAGAGCCATATTCGAGACAGGGACGAATTTGAGCCTTATACAGTGTAAGGAGTTGACTGGGAGTATAATAGCGTTTAGACCTAAATAGGAGAGCAAGCTTGCGCGCTGCTGATTTAGCAGTGGTTGAGATATGGTCATTCCAAGAAAGGCCAGACCCTAGAGTGACGCCTAGCATTGAAATTTTGTACGGAACTCTCAAACTGCAGTATTAAGGTTGAGGTTGATGAACTATCATTCTCTTCCTTTTATATTAATGCTGGAGTTCCTCAGAGTTCTGCCATTTCCCCCACACTCTTTATTATCTATATTAATGACCTTTTGAATTTGCCCTACAATTCAATACATTGATACGTAAATGATAGCACCCTGCATAACACTTAATCCTTGCAAAACAATCGCGCAAATATTGCTTCCTCGATTAATTTAGATTTAAACTGACTTAAAAATTGGGGATCTCACAACTTGGTAAACTTTAATGTGGGCAAGAGACAGTTTTCGAATTTTTAGGCGCGTAGATAGGGACCTTCCTGACATTTCCTTTGATTCAAGCTCATTGGAATTATATGACAAAATATCAATGTTGAATGTCACCCTAGGGTCTGACCTTTCTTTCTTCACAATTAAATTAGATACTAACAGAAGAAACGCATTCGTTTATCCCTTTAACTTTTAGAAACTAACTAATTTCTCCTGTCCGTCTTTCCGGCTACATGTAACGTTAAGTCTTACAAGACCCACTTACACAGATATCTTCAACTCGGACCCAATCTTTCGATAGAGAATTTTTTCAAAAGTAGTATATCAGATTAATTATTTTTTTGATGTATAATGGAAATAAAATTAAATATATTTACTTTAGAGAGCAGAGCTAAATTTCTTTCACCAAATCCTTAAACAAATCTCCATCATCTACAAGCTCAAAAATAAAGATAACATTATATGATTTAGTTCTAAAAAGATGGCTTACCAGATATTTATGAATGACATCGTAGGCATAATAAATACAAGCTTTCCTTTCATATTCATGATATTTCTTTAAATGATCACTTTCAATATCTTTTTTTTCAGTAACAATATCTAAACATTGTTTTGCTAAGATCCAAAAATACCAACTTGCATCCTGATATCTTGCTTCATTTATTGCATTTGCTGTTAATTGATTAAGGACGTTGGCTGCCTGAAAGTAGATAAGTCTATATTGAGTATTATATTAAAACAAATTATAGACGGTGTTGTGCGCGGCGAGTATTTTTTCCTTAATAATAAATATTATTATTTTAAGGGTAATATTTATAGCCGGCGGCCGGAGCCCTTTGATGCCTTTTTGACAATAGACGAAATATATTTCCCACTTCCTGAACCTCAATAAATGTAAAATAATTGTCATATTTGGGTTAATAAATAAGGCCTGTCAAATGGCCCCAGATGTGGAATGTAAATTTATTGGGGTTTTTCGAATTTTTCCCGGAGGTTTTTTTTTTTTTTTTTTTAATGCAATCGAATGCAAGAAGGGGTGCACCAGTAAAGATGTAGCCCCTATGGATCTCGAAAGACCCTTGCATTACCGAAGAGAAGGGAAAGTTGTTTAAGTGAGAGGGTGTAGACGTAGGTGTCTATGCACCCTGGTTTTGAAGGTTTGAAGATCATAGGTGCTGGGAAAGATAGAGGCTGGGAGAGAGTTCCAGTTCCTTGAAGTCATGGGGATATATGAATTCGCGAATGAAGTGGTCCGGCACTTTTCTAGTTTGACCGCGAAAGAGTGTTGGGAGTCGGCAAAACGTGTGCTGCGTGCAAAGCATGCTTTGGGGGGAATTATTGATTTTATCTCATCAGAGCACCTGCCGTGATAGTATCTATAGAAAAGGGAAAGGGCGGAGACATCTCTTCGATGAGCCAGCGAGTCGAGGGAGTCGGTGAGGGTAGAATCGTCAATTAGCCTGACGGCTCGTTTCTGAATTGCATCAAGGGTAGCAAGAGAATATTTTGAGGCTCCTCTCCACAGATGAGAGCCGTATTCGAGACAGGGGCGGATTTGGGCCTTGTAGATGGTGAGAAGTTGTGGGGGTTTGTAAAATCGCTTGGACCTGAATAAGAAGCCAATCTTCCTTGCTGCAGATTTCGCCACAGAGGAGATGTGTTCATTCCAAGACAGGTCAGATGCGACAGAGACGCCCAACATGGATAGGCTGTCACACATTTTCAGGGTATTCGAATCGAAGTGAATATCAGGGAAATCTCTATTTTCGCGCCTAGAAATTGAGACAACATTGAGTCTTGTTTGAATTGAAGTTAACTAAATTTTGAGAGCCCCATTTATTCAGTTTGTCTAGGTCGAGAGTAATTGAGGAGGCAATATTGATTCGATTATTCGGGAGAGAGGGTTTGCCGTGTAGAGTGCTATCGTCGGCGTAACAATGAGTGGGGTTTGCCGTTTGATCAATAAGGTCGTTTATATAAATAAGGAAGAGTGTGGAGGAGATTACAGAGCCTTGGGGAACACCAGAGTTTGAGGAGAACGATTCAGAAGATGTTCCATCCACCACAACTTTTATACTTCGGTTTGTCAGAAAGCTTTCAATCCATTTGCGAAGTGTTGGTGTGAATCCAAAGGTTGGTAGTTTGGCAAGAAGATTTTTGTGCCAAACCTGGTCAAAAGCTTTGGAGATTTGGGAATAAATTCTAAAAATATGGGGGCTCAATATTTTAAAAACGCCCTGCTAATTAAGAATTAAACCAATAGGAAGTTTTTGGGAAATTAAAAATAGTCAAATTAGAGAAGAACTCCAAATCTCAGGGTAAATATAAACAGAATTGGATTGACCACTTCGAAAGGATGGAAGACTCAAGACTCCCAAAATATGCCCTGAACTATAAACCCAAAGGAAAAAGAGATCGTGGACGTCCTAGAGGACGTTGGTAGAATAATGTCTTAGCCGGAACAGGCTTAACGGCCTAAACCTTGACTGCAAATGATGATCATATTAAAACAAAAAATATTTCATTAATCGTGTCCATGATTAATAATTAAAGGAATCTCGTAGGGAGTTGGGACATGACTTTAAATTAAATACAAAGTTTTTTATTTAAATAGGTCAAACGTTTCGTTGCTGGTTCGCAACTTCTTCAGTGGCTCATTTATTAAACTTATTTGACTGGAGTTTTGACTGAGAGAACAACCATTTTCAAACAGTATCCTTAAAAATCACTCAATTTTATCAAATAATATAAAACATAAACCTTTTAAAACAATGTAATTGTTTTCTGTCAAAATAATTAAATAGTACATAATAAAAAATTTCTTTGTTCAATTTGATTCTTTTAATTATTTTGACAGGAAACAATTACATTGTTTTAAAAGGCTTATGTTTTATATTATTTGATAAAATTGAGTGATTTGTAAGGATACTGTTTGAAAATGGTTTTTCTCTTAATCAAAACTCCAGACAAATAAGTTTAATAAATGTGCCACTGAAGAAGTTGCGAACAGCAACGAAAAGTTTGGCCTATTTAAATAAAAAACTTTGTATTTAATTTAAAGTCAAGTCCAACTCCCAACGATTCCTTTAAATAGAAAAGAAAAAAATGTTTGCCAAGAGTAACAGAGTTGTTGATTTTTAAGAGAAAATCACTATAGATAGATATAGATATAGGAAATATAGTATATGAATTTTATTTTCTACAAATGACCAAATTAAATTTTTTTTAATACATGAAATTTGGCTAGGGAAATTTTTTGTAATAAATAGGTAATATTAAAATGGTTTTCACATGTAGAAATAAAGTAAAAACAAATATTTATTTATTTTAACCGTGGGAAAAGTTCATCATTAAGACAAAATTGAGGTTGCAAGATTTGATACTTTGGCGTTTTATCGAAAGCCCTCAGTCTATCATAAGACTTCCTCCTCAGCATTTAAAAACAATTCCAGAAATATATGTCGAAAGGACGTGCATCCTCTGAGATCGTGTCATTAAAAATATGCAATTAAGTGATTTAAGCCGAAACTTTTCTTTAGATAAAATTGGAATTGGTTTTGAGGCTTTAGTGATTATTAGAATGATAATAGCACTGCTCGACAAAAATTGCTCCTCGTAAACCTAACAATGGATTCCAGTAGAGTTATATAAGCTGATTATCATGCAATTTCCCGATTTTTTCAACACGTCAGAGTTTTGAGATATTATCGGTCAAAATGACGAAAAAGGCCATTTTGACCTATTTTTGAGTTCCATTAAATATTAAACTGCAATATTTGATATCAAAATATTTTGTTGACGTAATAGAAAACAGCTCCCTCTTTGATTTTCAAATTACTACTTGTTTGTAGCTCAATTAGAACTCGAGTTATAGCCAAAAGACTAAGTACATATGTTTTTATCATGTTTTTTATCCTTTATAATCACGTAGTTTTAGTTTTTTAGTTATATTTCGAGTTTTAACTGAGCTACAAACAAGTGATAATTTGAAAATCAAAGAGGAAGGTGTTTTCTATTACGTCAACAAAGTATTTTGATTTCAAATATTGCTGTTTAATATTTAATGGGACTCGAAAATAAGTAAAAATGGCCTTTTTCGTCATTTTGACCGATAATATCTCAAAACTCTGACGTGTTGTAAAAAATTGGGAAATTGCATGATAATTAGCGTGTAAAACTCGACTGGAATTCATTGTTAGGTTTAAGGGGAAACATTTTTGTTGATCAGTGTAATCTGAAAGATTTTTTCAGGTTGAACCACCCGAGTTGAAAAATAAATTAACATTTTCTAATTTTACCATAGGTGGTTTAGCTTGAAAAAATATTTCTGATCGACAAAAATGAGAGTCAAAAAGTTTCTTAATTTAAATTGTATACCTGATCAAGACGTCCTGCTTTATGAAAGGCTCGTTGAGCTTCTATAAATTTGTCATTTTCGGCAAGCCAATGAGCATAAGGGACATAAACAAGTTCTCGAAATTCGGGCTTTTGTTCTGCAAGGGAAAATGCTTCAGACCAATCACGTGCCTCTACATAAGCTAATACAACACTCTTTTCATCTCCTAATTTTCGAAACATTTCTGTAGCATGATGAATATGTCCAAGTCTTTGTAGATGTCGAGCTACATGGCCTAATGCTTCGGCTTCGGAATGTCTGTCAGCTCGTCTACCAACATCCAGAAGCATATCGACCCATCCGTGTTGTCCAATCAATTCAACAGCGCGAAGTGTTTCACCGGCTGAAAGATACATTTCTGCTGCAGCTCGTGGTTCATTAATGTTTTTAGCCCAATCGGCTTTTTTTCGAATTAAAGCCTTTCTATCTTCACTGGTCATTGAACCAAGATACTCCTAAAAGAATAGAAAGTTATTTTTTTATATTATTTAAATTCTTGATTATTCGGTAGTTAGTTCCATTATTCAACAAATAGAAAGGTTATTCTATTAGTTTTTCAAAATTCGAAGGGCAATGGTATGTCTAGTGCCGAAATAAATATAAAAGTTAATTTTCCCTATAGTAATAGAATTAATGGAATTAATCGGAGTGCCAAAAAAAAACAATCCGGGCTTTTGGCTATCGCCAAATGAAAATTTTACATTGTATTTTTAATATAACAAAAAAAATGGCCCGTTATAGGATTTTTGAAGGCTTTAAAGCCGTTTCCAATTAGATTTTCATGGCCAGTGTGCGTGAATAGATTACATACTAATAAAAATTGAAAAATTGGGCTATTACAATATTTAAATATTTTTCTAATTAATATATTAAGTGAATATATATCAAAGAGAGTTATTTTTGACAGCGACATTTTTTAAACAAGATATATATAAATATATAGTGAAGTTAATTTTCTCATTAATATATCAAAGAAATAATTAACATATTAACGAGAATTGTTTTTGATCGCGCTTTTTAAACAAGATATATATTGCGAGACTACTGCTGGTTGAAGCTATTGGAGTCTGCTGAGTCTTAAGTCTGGACCAAGAGAGAATGAAAAAAGATGTAATCCATCTAGCTATGATCCAGCATCATTTCGCGATTAGCCCGCATGACGCTTTTGCAAAATGATGCTGGATCATAGCCAGATGGATCACATCTTTTTCATTCTCTTGGTCCAGACTTAAGACTCAGCAGACTCCAATAACTTCAACCAGGAGTAGTCTCGCGATATATATCTTGTTTAAAAAGCGCGATCAAAAACAATTCTCGTTAATGTGTTGATTATTCTTTGATATATTAATGAGAAAATTAACTTCACTATTTCAAGTTAGAAATATATAAATTCGAATATTATTTTCACTTAATATTTGACAAAAATCATCTACATTCGATTCGCGATCGAATCAAATACAGGAAACTTATGATTAAGATATATATATATCTCTAGACCGCTGCTGGTTGAGGCTATTGGAGTCAGCTAAATCTTAAATCTGG
Source organism: Forficula auricularia (assembly GCA_024734495.1). Lineage (NCBI taxonomy): Eukaryota > Metazoa > Arthropoda > Insecta > Dermaptera > Forficulidae > Forficula > Forficula auricularia. The sequence continues at coordinate 29,630,235 of JALMQS010000153.1, forward strand.
ACCAAGAGAAATGAAAAAGATATGATCCATCTAGATGTGATGATGAAAAATCAAGTGTAGGAAACTCATGATTAATTGATAGCAACACCTTACACACGTGTTATCGTGTTAACAGACTGAGCGTATATAAGATCTCAGATTACAAATTCACTAGTTGATCTATATCCGTGTTTGGAAAAAGCGTCATGCGGGCTAATCGCGAAATGATGATGGATCACACCTAGATGGATCATATCTTTTTCATTTCTCTTGGTCCAGATTTAAGATTTAGCTGACTCCAATAGCCTCAACCAGCAGCGGTCTAGCGATATATTTATATATCGTTTAAAAAATGTCGCGGTCAAAAATAACTCTCTTTGATATATATTCACTTAATATATTAATTAGAAAAATATTTAAAAATTCATTATTTCTTACACAGAAATATATAAATTCAGATATTATTATTACTTAATATCTGATAAAAATCACCTGCATTCGATTCGCGAATGAATCAAAAGTAGGAAACTCATGATTATTACAATATTAGTCAAAATCTCTATATTCAAGACTTGATAAATATTAATAACATAGATACACAGACATTAAAAAAAATTACTTTAAACTCAATGAAAGAACTTGCATTATTAAAATTTGTTCATACCTGAGCGTAATCAAACATTCTCAAATCTGTAAACATTGTGATTGCCTTTTGCTCTTGTCCAAATTTTTGAAATAGCTTAGCAGCTTCTTTAAATTTTCCCCGAAAAGCTAAAATATCAGCTTTAAAAACCTCATCATTTTCATTCCTTTTTCTGTCTTCCCTTAAATACAAAAATAATATATTAATAATAAGAAAATCAAGAATAATTAAATGACCTGTTTACTTCAAATTCACTAATTAGTTCAAGATATTTTAAATCCTTGATTCTTTGAAAAGCTTGTTTAGCAATTTGAAAATCTAATCCATCCAAAGCAGAATGTGCAAGCTGTTTCCAATCGCCATCGGTAACTCCTAAACAAGCTACATTATAAGCTTCTCTAAAAATGAAATTAAAAAAAAATAAAATAAATTTTTTTTTTATCTTATATTCCTTACTTAAACATATTTCTCTCCAAATATTGATACATTGGAGCTGATAAAGGAACATCGATTGTGGTCATACTCGAAATGTGAAGACAAAATACCTTTGATCCTGTGACTCCAACTACAAATCCCTAAATTAAATAAATAAAAAAAAATTAAAAAGATTTTTTTAGGAGAGCGCAGAGTTGTTAAATTTATAAGAATAAATTAAAGTGTGTACTTTGATTGATGTAATTATGTCACCTCACCCATTGTAACATAGGGAATTAACCAGGAAAACAAACATTAATATAAATTCCTACTTCCGTTTAATTATGATTTAAAAAATAGTAAATATCCAATTATAATATTTATTGATTGAAAATTAAGACAAAGTCTTTTAAAGTAAAGTCTAATGGTCTATAGTCTGAGATAAATAACAGATACGAGAAATAGACTAGTCCCTGGCCAAATTATTAGGCTTGTCATGAATTTTCAATGTTTTCTTTAGTAATAAAATAATACTTATTATTATTATTATTATTATTATTAACTAGCTGGAAGGCTCGCCTTCGGCGGCCCTCTTCTAGCCAGGGGGCACGCCTACTATAACAAAATAACCCCCCCCAACGCCCTTTTGGAGTCAAAATATCAAAACGTTACATAGCTATAAACGTAAGTTAGAAGACATCTGATGCAAATATGAAATTTCATAATAATCCCTTGCCTTAGGGTTAATAGTTTAGGAGTTATTTGATAATTTTCATTCGTGCCCCCCCCCCCCCCAAACTCCCTTTTGGAGTCAAAATATCAAAACGTTATATAGCTATAAACGTAAGTTAGTAGACATCTGATGCAAATATGAAATTTCATAATAATCCCTCCAGCCGTTTTTACGTGAATCGTGAGCAACTTTTCGCGGAAACCACGGAAACATACAGACAGACAGACATACAGACATGAATTTTGTTGAGGGTGTTTTCGTTCATAACTCTTCTTGAAACGTGTACAACCAAAATTTGGCGTGATTTGGAGCAATGTACAGACAAAACCTTAATTTTATATATTTAGATTTATTTTAGAAAGAAACAATAATAATTAATGATTCCACTGTAATATATTCTTTTAATCTATGAAATTAATTACAATAAAATTTAAGGGTCATCTAAGGGATGAAATGTCGTTCTTAACCAACTACGAGTATTTTTTTGATGGATTTTGCAATGTGGAATAGTACATCATCTTATAATCAAAAGGCAAACTAAAGAAATAAAAATTTAATAATTTGGCCAGGAACTTAAACAGATAAGATATTTATTTAATTTATTCTTATAAAGTAAACAATAAAAATTATTGTAATATCTTATTATTTATTTATTTACTTTTTTCGAAAAAGCTCAAATTTCTTAATATTTATTTATCTTTAATTTATAATAGCTGAATGATTAAATCTTAATTTTGATTTTAGTGAATATGAATTAATTACCAATAGTTTTTGTTGATGTACTGGAAAATCATTTGCTTTGATGCTCAATATATTATTCCCAGAAAAACATAACATGTCTTCGAAATTGGTATTCCAGGATACACTATTGGCATTTACTTCCTTAAAAAAATAAAATATTGATTTAATTAAGCATTTTTATTTTGTTATAGTAAATTATTATTGGCCTACCTCAAATAACAATTTTTTATTTTTCAGTTCAAACACAAGCAAACGATTTTTTTCATCAACGATGGCAAGTTTACGTTTCGATGCGCTTAGATCTAGGCACCGAATTGGTGTATCTACTCGATGAACTTGTACTGGAAATGCATTATCCAAGTAGACTTTTACTACAAGTCCACTCTTTAAGCCGAGTAAAAGGCCTTCTCGACCTGAAGGTCCGCCAAGAACCTTTCCATTATAAAAGTATTGTCAATAAAAATTATAATTAAGTATAATTTAATATTTAAAAAAGAAGTTGGCTTTTATTTCAACTTTTTTTCCCCATAACAGGTCCCTTAGCCAATTCATTAAAATATAATTTAATATTAAAATATGATTCAACTGTTCAATTAGAAAATTATACCTTCATGTATCTAATAACGCTTTCCATTAACCATTCACGCTGTTTTACTCCATCAAATGTAAGGGATTGTAATCGACGTTCTTGACATAATACTAAATGGTCTGCACAAACAACAAGCAAATTGCATTCAAGGCGTTGATTTATTTTCTCTTTTACCTTGTAATGCATTCCGTTTGCTTCAGGAGAATATTGTTCATAAATCACAACTCGTTCTGGTAATTGAACCTTTTAAAATTAATTTATAATTTTCATAAAAATAAAATTAATCCTATTTAAATTAAAAATATTTAAATACTAACCGCTAAACGATTTTTATATACTGCAATTTTTTTTATTAAATCCCGACATTTGATACGAACTTTTTGATCATTGAGTAAATGTTGAATTATTACATCAGTCATATTTTCTCTAAAAAAAATATTAAAGAAAAGGTTGTAAGAATAAAACATTTTATAATAATAAACAAGGCAGGTCTCATTACACTGCCCAACAATGAAAATGCTTCGGGCTCAAAAATAGCTGATTCTTATGTATTTCCACCTGCTGAATTCAAAAATCACCATAAAGATTACCGATTAGCTCTTGTTTTGGAGATATAATCGATCAAAACGGTGAAAAAGACCATTTTGACCTATTTTCGAGTTCCGTTAGATATTAAACAACAATATTTGAGATCACAATATTTTGTTGAACTAATAGAAAACAGCTTCCTCTTGGATTTACAAATTACCACTTGTTTGTAGCTCAATTAGAACTCGAGTTATAACTAAAAAACTAAAACTACGTGATTATAAAGGATAATAAACATTAATAAAGTAAAGGGAGTGTAGTTTCAGAGTGAATGAAATAAAACTCAAAGAGGTGTATACAATCTCAATATATTTCGGATTATTAGTCCATCATCAGGAGTTTACAGGTTAAAAACTAATCTGTAAATTCCTGATGGACTAATAACACTGGGCAACAAAAAGAGGCAAGCTAAAAAACGACGATCTGATGAAGGCACCACATAAATCTCTTCAGACACGACCATCTGTGAAGTATTATTCCAGCAATGTAGAACTCTTAGAATGTAACTACAATTTGTAAAAAAATAAAATGCACTTTCAATGTTGTTAGCATATGTAATTAAAATGTATCTTTTCTCTTGATCCGCCACCTACTGTATTTCACAGAAACTAGAGCTAAGAAAAATTTTTCATTGTCATATTCGTTTTTCTCAACCCAAAATTGGTAGGAATTGACACATCAAGTGCTCGAAGCATTTAAAAATTATTTTTTTGTTGCCCAGTGTTATTAGCACCGAAAAAACTAAAGTCATGAGAAATGACTTCGCCCCGAGAGACGCTATACTGCTAAACAATATCCCTATTGATGACGTTGCGGAATTCGTCTACCTAGGTCGCCTACTAACTACGACCAACGAGCTCATGTCGGAGCTCCAGAGAAGACGGCGTGCTAGTTGGGCCGCTTTTGGAACGATTCGTCATGTGTTGGAGCCAACCCGAGACGCTGATCTCAAAGCCAATTTATTTAATTCCACCGTACTACCGGCTCTCAGCTACGTAAGCGAAACATGGGGCTTAACGAAGGCCCATGAAAACAAAATAAAAGTGATCCAAGCAGCGCAGGAGAGAAGAATGGTGGGATTGAAATTATGGAGCCAGCGGCAACTCAACCTTCACAACGAAGACGTCCGTAACATGTCCCGCGTGAAGGATATGTTGGTACACCTCAACGAAGCCAAACACAAGTGGGCTGGCCATGTCATGAGAAGGAGGGATAATAGATGGAGCGCCGCGTCAAAACTATGGATACCCTGTCACGTTAAAAGACCCCTTGGCAGACCAGCTATACTCTGGGGTGAGTCTTGTCTGAGCGGAACACCATCAGAGGGCTGGATAGCAGACTTAGCGTGATTAGGCATTGGACGACCGTTGCAAAAGATAGAGAAGGATGGCGCGCAAGTTGGGACTCGCGTGCACCAAACCGCCGCACTGAAGAACGAGTCGCCAAGTAACAAGTAACATGTAAATAATAATACTAACTCCGAGGGCCGTCTACGGCGGGACTTCACCTCCTGGGGCGTGTTTTTTTAAACTATAATTTATTTTATATATATAAAGATAAAATAGAGTAGATAGATATAGGTAGATAAATAAGAAAAAGTTTAAAATTCAATTTTTTACCTGTAAGCATAACGTTCTCGGTATAGTCCATGTATAGTATTGAAAATTAATTGATAATAAGCAATTGTTCCATCTTGACAACCAATCGCCTAAAAGTATAAAGATTTATGATATTCTGATGAATATTTCTTTTAATTTTTTCATTAAAAATATGCAATCAGACGAAACTTCCCTCTTGATAAACAACTCAACAAACAAAGATAAAATCTGCAGTAAATGATTCAATTGCAATTTATAAATAAAATAATATAAATAAAGGGTCGTCCATACGATTTATACAGTTTTACCTACTTGTGTATATTTTGATTTACCTTCCCTTAGAAATAGTTTTACCACTCTAATGCAACCAATACATGCAATGGGATATACGCGAATGGAGGGTCTACAAAATTACTAAAATACTATAATATATTTTTACTTAGTGATAGTTTTCAAGGAATATAAATATTACTTCTTTTATATTAGAGTTCAAGTTGACGATAGAAATAAACTTTACTGGAACTCTCTTCCCCCGACCGTCTTTCCAGCAAATTATAACCTTGAATCTTTCAAGACCAGCATCCACAGATATCTTCGACTCCTACCCAATCCCTAAATCTCTTCTTATCTTCACGCTACAAGGGTCCACCGCGGTTGTACCTTCTTGGTGCAACTTCTTCTTGTATTAATGTCATTATAAAAAAAATATCGTACATCCAATGGAATATACATGAATTGGGGCTTCTATAAAATTACTACAATACTATAATATATTTTTACTAGTGATGGCTTTCAAAGACTAAAAATATTACTTCTTTTATATAGAGTTGAAGTTGACGATAGAAATAAACTTGAAATTTCTAAGAAAATCACAAGAGGTTGTCATCTATTAGATTCGAGATGGAATAAATTATTTACAATTATATGTCAGAAGGGTTGTTTAACCCCCCACCCACGGGAATTGGAACCATCCTTCTAACATATAATTAAAAATAATAATAATAATAACCGAATCTAATAAATGACAACCTCATGTGATTTACTTCTTTTATCTTTAGATTTGTGCACTCCTCAAAATAGTGACTTAATTAACATGGATTCAAGAAATTAAAGTCTGATTCTGCTGGCCCTAATGACATCCCATCAATTCTTAGAAAAAAGGCACCCCTGCAATTGGTCTCATTATATTCAAACGATTTTTAGAGTTTTATCTCGTTGTTATAGTTTGATTTATCTTCCCTTTGTAGTTTTACCACTCTAATGTAACCAATATCGTACATCCAATGGAATATACATGAATTGGGGCTTCTACAAAATTACTAAAATATATTTTTACTAGTGATGACATTCAAAGACTAAAAATATTACTTCTTTTATATAAGAGTTCAAGGTGACGATAGAAATAAACTTGAAATTACTAAGAAAATCACAAGAGGTTGTCATCTATTAGATTCGAGATGGAATAAATTATTTACAATTATATGTCAGAAGGGTTGTATTACCCCCACCCCCTCCACCAGCCGGAATCGAAACAATCCTTCTGACATATAATTAAAAATTATGAATTCCATCTCGAATCTATTAAATGACAACCTCTTGTGATTTACTTCTTTTATCTTTAGATTTGTGCACTCTTCAAAATAGTGATTTAATTAACATGGATGCAAGAAATTAAAGTCTGATTCTGCTGTCCCCGAGGGGTGAACCGCGATTGGAATTAGGTGTACACCGTCTTTGGAATTATTTTGGAATTCATTGGATATGCCCCCCTTGGAAATGAAAGTGGAAGTAGGTGTACACGATATTAGGTCGCGGGTCACCCCTCGGCGGGCCCTAATGACATCCCATCAATTTTTAGAAAAAACGCACCCTTGCACTTGGTCCCATTCTATTCAAACAAAGTGAAAGTAAAAATCTATTTGTCAAGTGAAGTAATATATGAACGAGCCTTAATAAAATATTCTAAATTAAAGCATTCGAGAAAAGAAAATATCATAAAGGTACCACAAAAGCTGAATCAGGTCGTGCTGCACAACACCAAACCCATGATTGTTGTTCTTCTCCTACTGTTCCAAGACGAATTCCTTCGCGTGTCATTAAAACAGCTGCTTTGTTCGATCCACTTACAAGCAAATATTCTCCTTTACTAAAAAAGCTAACACAAAGTGGATCGAATCCCAATTGTCTCTCCTTTCCAATGAGTTTTCCAGTTATAGTATATAAAGAAAGTGTTTGATTCCAATCTGCCACACATAATATGTCATAGTTATCTTCACTAAAAAATAAAAAATAAATAATATGTATACCCAGAAACATAGTGAAGCTAAGGCCAAAGTGGCCCCAGCAATAAAAGTGCAAAAATTGAGATTTAATTTACCTACATATTATTAAAGAACTTTTTTTTAAATTAGCGTCAAGATTTAAGGTAATCCTTTCACAAATGCAAAAATTAAAGAAGTCTTCGAAACTTGGAATAGGTATAAGTCATTAAAAGCATAATAAACACACTGTTAAAATTTGAAGACGATTTACCACACCAAACATGAAATAATTGCAATTAAAAATGAAATATTTTACATATGGTAGATTAGGAAAGGGTGGGGAAATTTATTTTTTTTCATTGAAGGACTTTCACCATCTTGATGAAAAACTAATATTTGTTAGAATAATATATTCGAAGTGACTTTAAAAAAGAAATTGAAATTATTTATCCCGTAGTTTTGATAAAAAATAACATATTTGGGCAATTATTTTTAGTGGAGGGGATATAAGAACAATCGCTTGGAAACGATCCATTCATAAAGAGGATATAGTAGTGTGAGAAGTACAGTCACGTTAAAAAAAAACGATGACGAAATTTAATGGTTTGTGTGGTAAATCGTATTCAAATTTTAACAGTGTGTTTATTATGCTTTTAATGACTTATATTCCAAGTTTCGAAGATTTCTTGAATTTTTGCATTTTTGAAAGAACTACCTTAATAGCTACAGAGAGAGGATTAAAATAAAATAAAATAAATATGTTTAGATCTTAATATTTTGCAGAAAAACTAGAAATATTATTGAATTATTAAATTATAAATTTTAAATTATTACTTGACAGGATTCCAAGAAAGAGCCCAAATAGGTGATCCACCGGGTAGTTCTATTTTGCCCTTTTCATCTCCTTGTTTATTTCGAAGAGAGACAATTCCAGAAGCAAGCCCTAGAGCCAAATATTGGCCATCATTGGTCCAAGCACAAGAATTTATTCGAGCTGGAGATTTAAATTTTTGGACATTCTTTTTTTCTGCTGACCAAAAAGCAAAATCCGTTATAGCGCAGCTAGCTAATTGATGGGAAACTGGATTGAATGCTAAACATTGCACAGCATCGTTATGTCTACAAATATTTAAATAAAAGAAAAACTGTTATTAATTCATTTACAAAAATCCAAATAATAATAATAAAAAAAATAATTGAAAAGATTTTGTTTTGCAGGGAGTAGTAGAATTGATTATTCATAAAGGGAAATCATTGAGGTTGCATTCAAAGACATCTGCATGCGCGTAACTTAAGGGGGGGGGAGCAAGTGAGTGCCCCCCCCCTAGAAAACTCCTTGTCACCCCTAGAATAATCGAGTCAATATCTCAATAACTATTCATGCTATGAGATTCATTTTATTCTTAAAAAATCAATACAGATTGGAAAATGTAGATCTCAAAAAAAATTATCTTCCCATATAGCCCAGTAAATAGGGGGTTTCATCTTATATTAATTGCGGCAAAATATTTTTTAGGGTCGTTTGGTATGGTGTGGGTATGCCAAATCTAAATTTGCGACCAAGAAAGTCTGGGGGACAACATTCGGCGGCCGAAAAACCTCGAAATTTTCGGTCTTTTTCCAGTTTTTCACTTATAACTCTAAAACAGTTCATATTTGATAAATAACCGTTCTATAGTAAATTAAAGAGGGTAAATTTTCGCGTTGATTAAAAAAAATGCAAAATTGGTCCAGTAGTTCGATTTTTAATGGGGATCCAAAAAACAGCCCCAGGATCACTTTTGAATATTCCTAAAACTCGTACTTTTTTCGATTTTTTCCCATTTTGAGCATGAAGGAGCACAATTTCAACAAAGAAGACTATACATTTTAAAACTAGATTAAATTTGCTACAATTTAAACCAAGTTTCATATTAATTGGATAATGGTAACCCATGCCGCAATGAGGTTGAAATTTTGAAAAAAATGCAATTATTTGCAAAAAATCGCCGTTTTTCCTTCATAAAATGAAAACCACTCATCCTAGAAACTTGATTTCTATCTCATTGTCTAGATAATTTTGTTGACTTGAACGTTTACTTGGAGCACTTTTTTATTAAAACTCTTTGATTTATTTTCCGGATAGGATATGATCCGAATTTTCAAAAGCGTCATGGAAAATGCTGGATATCTATAAATCTAAGTTTTATCAAAAAAGTGGTCCAAGTAAACGTTCAAGTCAATAAGATTTCCTACAGAATGAGATAGGAATCAAGTTCCTAGGGTCCGTCATTTTCATTTTATGAAGGAAAAACTGCGATTTTTTTCAAAAAATTGCAGTTTTTCAACAATAATTTAGGTTGGGAGGTCGCCACATCTAGCTCAACCCTGGCGCTGCCCCCCCCCCCCACTCCCCCTTAGAAAAATTCCCTAACAACGCCAATGGACATCTGCCTTTGGAAATTAGGGAAAAGTACATTATATTCACGCCAAAGCAGTGAAGTTAATGTAAACATCATCCGACTATGCACATTTACATATATCTATATATATAAAATTAAGGTTTTGTCTGTACATTGGTCCAAATCACGCCAAATTTTGGTTGCACACGTTTCAAGCAAAGTTATGAACGAAATCACCCTCAACAAAATTCCTGTCTGTATGTATGTCTGTCTGTCTGTTTCAGTGGTTTTCGCGAAAAGTTGCTCACGATTCACGTCAAAACGGCTGAAGGGATTATTATGAAATTTCATATTTGTATCAGAGGTCTTCTAACTTACGTTTTTAGCTATATAACGTTTTGATATTTTGACCCCAAAAGGGGGTTGGGGGGGGGGGGGGGGGGTGCACGAATGAAAATTATCAAATAACTCTTAAACTATTAACACTACGGGAAATTTTATAATGAGCAAAGTTGTAGGGGATGTGATTTCTGAGAACTTTTGTTTAAAAAAATTCCCCCCAAAATCCACCCCAAAAAAAGGGGGGGGGAGGAGAAATATATATAAATTCTTGCCCTTGGAGCAAACTCAACCAAATTTTGTATACATAATCTGTAGGCCTCTAGAGAGCTAGAAATGCAAAAACTAACCTCCCTAATTGGGGGGGGGGCAAAAAATGAAAATTCTTGCTCTTGGAATAAACTCAACCAAATTTTATATACATAATCTGTGGGCCTCTAGAGAGCTAGAAATGCAAAAACTAACCACCCAAAATGTGGGGTGTCCCCAAAATGGGGGGGGGTCAAAAAATGAAAATTCTTGCTCTTTGACCAAACTCAACCAAATTTTGTATACATAATCTGTGGGTCTCTAGAGCTAGAAATGCAAAAACTAACCACCCAAAATGGGGGGGGGGGTCAAAAAATGAAAATTCTTGCCCTTGGAGCAAACTCAACCAAATTTTGTATACATAATCTGTGGGTCACTAGAAGGCTAGAAATGCAAAAACTGGGTGCGGGGTGAGGGGTGGGTTAGGGCATGGGATGCGCGGAGTAGGGGGTGGGGGCACGGGGGTGGTGCAAGGTTGGTGGATGGGGGTTCAGGTGAGGGTCCAGTGGCGTAGTGGGGTGGGGGTACAGGGTGGGGGTCCGAGGTGGGGGGTGCAGGTTAGAGTGGTGAAGTGGTGGTGTGGGGGGCGGGGGTTGGGGTGCTGGGTAGGTTTCGTGGAGTGTGGTGGGTTGGAGTGGGAGGTGAGGTTGGGGTTCGTGGGTTGGGGGCCCGAGGTGGGTGGTGTGAGGGTTGGGGTGGTGGTGTGGGGGCGGGGGTTGGGGTGCTGGGTGGGTTTCGGGGAGTGTGGTGGGTTGGAGTGGGGGGGTGAGGTTTGGGTTCTGTGGTATGGGGGCGGGGGTTGGGCACGGGTTCATGGTGCGTGGGTAGGGGTGCTGGATGGGTCGGGGGGAGTGTAGTGTGAGGGTGGGATTTGTGGGTTGGGGTCCAGGGGGCGTGCCCCTGGCTAGCAAGAAGGAGCCGCCGAAGGCGGACCTTGCAGCTAGTAGCTAACTATAAACATGTATATTAGGGTGAGTCGAAAGAACTGAAATTTTTTTTCGAAAACGCTTTAGTGCGGAAAAAGTTGCCTATTGTATTAAGAAGAAAAACGGCATAGGAAAAAATTAAAATCGGTTAACATCTTCCGCTCGAGGATCGAACTTGAAACTTATGAAAAATTGCAAAAACACACCTATATTATTTTTATTTTTTTTATTATTTAAAATTTTTTAAATAAATACACTCTAGAAAAATTCTATTTTTTCTAAGATGTTGCACGAACGTAAAAGAATATTATTGATCAGAATTTAATTTATTTAGATTATTTTAAAGGTAGTTGTTTCGCGACAATACTAGAAAAAAGTTAATGCTAGAGTATATAGAACAGACAATAAGGATTCATAATTCATAAGCCCAAAACTTTTTGCTGTTTATGTACCGATTCTAGCCAATCCCGTGCTCGTTTGACAAATCTGGCAGATAAAATAAATTATAAAGATCAATTTATAAAACAAAAAGTTCTTAATAAGCGATTGAAAGCTGTTGCGACAATGGCTGAAGCGAAAAAACGTCAAAAAGTCCTAAAGTTAACCTACTTTTTAGGTTAAATACATGAGTTGTTGCCAGCTTGTTTTTAGTGTAAATTTTTTATTATACATTTTTCATTATTTATTCATTATTATCTCAGAAACTGTGTTGTAACTATGAATTAAAATTATCTTAAAAAATGAATTAGTTATTGTTTCAATGTTGGTTTAGTTTTTTATAACAATGGTAAGAAGAGTTTCTTAATTATAATTAAATATGTATGTTAAGCTTTCCGGTATCCCGTATAGTGCAATGTATTTCAAGAGTTTGAAAAACTCTATCTTTGGAATTTGAATATCTCCGGAACTATATTGTTCATAAATTTCGTTTTGCCACCAATCGATGCACAAGTATTTACATAATAATCTGTCTAAATTTCAAAAAAATCCTAAGAAACAACTACCTTAAACAATAAAACAAGCAAAAAACATAGTGTTTATTTTAAAAATTTTAACTAAAAAAATTACAAAATATAGTGATTTTTGCAATTCTTCATAAGTTTCAAGTTCAGTCTTAAGCCAGATGCCGAGGTGAGCTGACCTCTAAGCTTCTTATAGTAATTATATATATTTCTATTTTTAAACCAACTAAATAGAAAGTTTTATATTGAATACAGCAGATATATGTGTTTTGTTATATTAGTGCGGTGTTATTTTGCTTTTTGCTTAATAATTCGGGTAGTGGATTTTTCCTTTCTCAAACAATATTCCTAGACCAGGGTCTTTCCAATTTTTTTTCCAAAAAAGTCGCTTCGACAGGCCTCGGCAGCGTGAAAAATTTCACCTTCCTTTCCCTTAGATGCTGTTATACAAATTCAAGACAACAAAATGCAAAAGGTATGTTGTTCGACATGCAAAAACCCTATAGATACAGAATTGAAAACATGCAATTATTGCATTAAAAAATTTCACCCAAGCTGTACTGACCATCAAGTTTACAAAAATAATAAATTAGTTGTTTGTGAATTTCCATTGGAAACCAGCATTCTAAATGAGAAATCTGAGTGGATAATAGTAGAATCTAAAAAGAGATCCCTCCAAAGTCCAGGTTCGGCGACACAAAAAATTTTAAAACAATCAAAAATAGAAAACTATTGGTTAAATAAACCAACAGAAATACCCACATCAAATAAATTCGATTCTCTCTCCACTGAACTTAGTGTAGAAGACCCAATGATAACCACATCTGATAATAGTACTGATCCCACGCAGGCTAAAGAGAACACCACTCCGAAACCTCCACCAATCTTCGTTTCTGGGGTACAGCTTATACAACCTCTAAAAACTCTACTCAATAATTTGGTCCCAAATCTCTACGCCCTAAAATGTACTAAGGCCGACGAAGTAAAAATACAACCTTTTAACTCTGATTGTTACAGAAAAATTGTGAAAGCTCTAAACGAAAAAAACACCCAATTTCATACTTACCAGCTAAAACAAGAACGAGCTTTTCGAGTGGTCTTGAGAAATTTACATCCCTCTACAGATTGTTCTGAAATAAAAGATGCTCTACTAAATCTAGGGCATGAAGCAACAAATATATCCAATATTCGTGATCGAAATACCAAAATAGGCTTACCAATTTTCTACGTAAATCTCAAACCAAAAAATAACAATAAACAAATTTACGAAATAAAAAGTCTATTAAACACCATAATCTCTTTTGAATCTCCTCATCCCAAACGTGACATTATCCAGTGTTTCCGATGCCAGGGCTTTGGACACTCAAAAAATTTTTGTTTTCGTGCTCCCAAATGCGTAAGGTGCGCAGGCTCACATGACTCAAAAAATTGTTCTAAGAACTCATCAGAAAACATAGCGAAATGCATAAATTGTGGGAAAAATCACCCAGCCAACTACAGGGGGTGCGATACTTATAAAGATCTAAAAAATAAAATCTCCCCTCCACAAAAAACCAAGTGGACGGAGATGGCGCAAAAACCGAACAACCACCTCCTAAATAAAGCCCCTGCACAAGAAAGCAGAGAATTACAACAACCAACTAAGTCTCCAAAATCGTATGCCCAAGCAACACAAGCAAGCATAAAATCAACTCCAAATGATAAAAATGATGATATTACTCAAGATATTTCTCTCTCTAAATTTTTATATGAATTCAAAAATATGTTCGCCCAATTAATGCAACAAAGCAACATGATCTTGAACTTGCTTTCTTCAGTAGTGAATAATCTCTCAAAATGAATGAGTCTCTAAGAATAGCTCTATGGAATGC
>JALMQS010000153.1:29644668-29740987 GCA_024734495.1 Forficula auricularia
GAGTAGATAGAGTATAACATCGCAAAATGATATTAATTATGACGATATAATTAATGACTTTGCTCAAATGAAAGCTAGAAGAGTACAATTAAATGATAATTAAATATTCTTATAATATAAATAATGTATTAATATATTTTTGTGTACAATAAATTTTTTATTCGATATCTATTTGAACTATAATTACTTTTTCCCAAAAATATAGTAGAAATGTTTTGTTACGGCGCTGTATAAATGTTAAGGTATTATACACCAAATTAAAGATATAATATATGTTTTACGCCAAACTTAGAAAAAACTGGTCCGCTCTTAGCCCACTTCACCTTACATTATATATAATTCCTATACCTCTGTTCTTCTTTATCCCCATCATGCACTTTATCAACCCATGTAGGTTCAGCTCTCATGATTAAAATATTATTTACATTAATAATAAAAATAGAACATTTAAAAATCCCAAAATAAGAGGAATGTTTTGGTAGATGTCAACCAAGTTGTCATGGATACAAATTTTCCCTTCTCTCCTGTCGAGTTGTTTTCTTTAAATTCAAAATTCTTTTCCGCCATTTAAGATAGATTTCAATGATCAATGCGCATGCGTAGAAATTTAAAAGGAATTTCATCAAATATATATTCATATTTTTAAATTAATTATAAATATTTATTGAAATTATTAGAATAAATATATCTAAAATTTTTCTTATTTTTATTTTTAATTTATATTCATGTAATAAAATAGAAAAAGTTGTTTTCATTTTCTGTATGATCGCCATATTGGCCACGAAAAGTTTTTGTGACAAAATTGAGAGGAAAATAAATACGCACTTAGGAAATTTATTTGGAATCAATTTTGAATTTAAATATAAGGTAGAAAGGATTTTTGTTTTCTTATGATAATAATAATTATCAAGTGATGAAAATAAAAATCGTGAGACTTTTTGAGTGAAAGTTATAAATATAATTAAAATAATCACTGTTTCTATTTCAATAGATTGAGAAATACTTTTTATTTCATTAATATTATCTATTCTTCGTTCAAATTATATACTCATATATTTAATATAAATAGTCAAATATTTATTATATATATTATAAATCAAGCTTAGCTATTTTAAATTTATTTAAAATATGTTGAACTATGTTGAAACCATCCAGATTTGTTCTAGTTTAATAAGAGCATTTCTCAGTCTTTTTCTCGTGATTGCTTAGTCATTTTATAAAATTAATTGGATTATTTGATTTCAAGCAAACGAACGTCTCTGCAACCATGAGAAAATGACTCCGACTTAACTGTCAAAACGCATTAGAAATGTCAATTTCAGTCGAAATTTGTGCACTGAGAACCAGCTCAATCTTAAATAATGGTTGATCCATTTGCCTATAATCCAGCATCATTTCGCGATTGGCCCGCATGACACTTTTTATATCAAACACTGATATAAGCGATATATATCTTGTTTAAAAAGCGCGATCAAAAACAATTCTCGTTAATTTTACTTAGGGAAGTGGTGTAGGTTTTAGGTGAAACATGATATTAATTAATAAAGTAAAGGGTGTGTAGTTTCACAGTTGAATGAGCTAAAACTCAAAGAGGTTTGCACAGACTCCATATATTGGTTGAACAAAGGATTTTCACTGCTCTGATGGCTTAACAGAATTGTTTTTATTTTGGGTTAAAAATAAAACTAAAATGAGAGTCTTCTGTTTTTTAAATAAAATAATTTTTAATTTATTTCTAGAGAGCTATAGTTTCGAAGGCATTGCCTTCATCATCAGTCTATCACAAATATTTCAAATTAGTTACAAATTAAGATTTATACATTGAAAATTTTGAAAAATATATAATGTCTTTTTCTTCATGTTTCCTCTTGGGAGATTAGAATATAACTGAGTTATATTCTAATCTCCCAAGAGGAAACATGAAGAAAAAGACATTATATATTTTTCAAAATTTTCAATGTATAAATCTTAATTTGTAACTAATTTGAAATATTTGTGATAGACTGATGATGAAGGCAATGCCTATAGTCTCTAGAAATAATTAAAATTATTTTATTTAAAAAACAGAAGACTCTCATTTTATTTTTAACCTAAAATAAAAACTCCATATATTTCGGATTATTAGTCCATCATTAGGAGTTTATAGGATTAAAAACTTTTTTTTAACCTGTAAACTCCCAATGATGAAACTTTTTTAACCTGTAAGCTCCTAATGATGGACTACGCCGACGATAGCACTCTGCAAGGCAAACCCTCACTCCCGAATAATCGAATCAATGTTGCCTCCTCAATCACTCTCGACCTAGACAAACTGAATAAATGGGGCTCTCAAAATTTAGTTAACTTTAATGCAAACAAGACTCACTGTTGTCTAATTTCTAGGCGCGAAAATAAAAATTTCCCTGATATTCACTTCGATTCGAATACTCTGAAAATGTGTGGCAGCCTATCCATGTTGCCTCTAAATATTCTCTTGCTACCCTGGATGCAATTCAGAAACGAGCCGTCAAGCTAATTGACACTCACCGACTCCCTCGACTCGCTAGTTCATCGAAGAAATGTCTCTGCCCTTTCCCTTTTCTATAGATACTATCACGGCAGGTGCTCAGATGACATAAAATCAATAATTCCCCCCAAAACATGCTTTGCACGTAGTTGCATGCTTTGCAAGCGTTTTGCCGACTCCCAACACTCTTTCGCGGTCAAATTAGAAAAGTGCCGACCACTTCATTCGCCAATACATATATCCCCATGACTTAAGGAACAGGAACTCTCTCCCAGCCTTCATCTTTCCCAGCACTTATAATCTTCAAACCTTCAAAACCCGAGTGCATAAACACCTACGTCTACACCCTCTCACTTAATCAACTTTCCCTTCTCTTCGGTTATGCAAGGGTCTTTCTAGATCCATAGGGGCTGCTTCTTTACTGGTGCGCCCTTCTTGCATTCGATGGCATTAAAAAAAAAAAAAATATCTTGTTTAAAAAGCGCGATCAAAAACAATTCTCGTTAATGTGTTAATTATTCTTTGATATATTAATGAGAAAATTAACTTCACTATTTCAAGTTAGAAATATATAAATTCGGATATTATTTTCACTTAATATTTGACAAAAATCATCTGCATTCGATTCGCGATCGAATCAAATACAGGAAACTTATGATCAATCTTAAATAATGGTAATTTTTAATTTTCAGATATGCCAAAACGAAAAAAAATGATAAACAAAGAAATCCAAACTAAGTGTTTTATGTGTGATGAGGAAAATCTTTATAAAGGTGTTCCATTACTTATTTCACAAACGGCTTATTCTAAGACTGGAATTCCAACGAAAATTGGACAATTAATTGGAGAAAGATTTATGGTTATAGTATCTTATGATGATATGCTATGTATTAAATGTTCACTTCTAGTCAATCAGTTAGATAAATTAGAAACTGATGCAGCAGTGGTTAAACAAATACTTTATAATAATTTAAAAACAAAATATAAATTATTAGATGAAGAAGATTATTCTCCAGATTCTAAATTAGAAAACGAGGAAGAAGTTGATGAAAGGTAATTATAGCTTAATATACTATTTAATTATTTTTTAATTATTATTTATGTCGGTCGGTTAAATTAATAAGTTGTAGAGAGAAATAAGGACGACATAGCTTATCGCAAATATTTTTATTTTTATGCCAACGTTTCGTCAACTTTGTTGACTTCCTCAAGAGCTCGAAACAAATTAATTTCTTTGCATATTTGTAATTTTATAAATAATTTCCTATTTATTTCATCTTTTCCAATCTGTACTTATATGTGTTTACTAAGAATGAATATTTATACAATGACAAATATGCAAAGGTCAAGTTGTTTGGAGTCCTGAGTGAGTCTGAAAGTCAACAAAGTTGACGAAACGTTGGCATAAAATAAAAATACTTGCATAAGCTATTGTCCTTATTTCCCTACAACAACTTATTAATTTAATCAATGGACATAAATAATCAAAATAATACTATTTAATTATTATTATCATTTCCGTCCATAATTTGTATTAATTTGAAAGTTTATAATAGGAAAAAAAGAACAAGTTTTTATGTGTGAATTTTTTTATTTATCAGCCAACGTTTCGTCGACTTTTGCCGATCAATAGAAAAAATATTCTATTCTGTTTTTTAATAAGAGTGTTGCCTCATTCTATTTATGTTATTTCTGTTTTATATCTGTTGCGGCTAATATGCAAATTTGGATAGTTTATAAACTAACCAAACCATTGGCTATTTTGATAGAAAACGCAATTTTCACTAAAATAGCAATTAGTTTGCAAACTAACCAAGAGTCTTGGCTAATTTACTTGAAATTATTGAGAAAACCAAAGTAGCGGCTTAGTTTATACCAGGTGTACCGGAAAGTCATTACCGGTTTTTCTAACAGATGTCGCTAGGCTTAAGTATGCAATGTTATGATTTGACACATATGCATTTTATTTTACTGACATCAAGCTTCAAAGCTATACTTGTTATATTTTGCGAAAGTAACACCTTCATAGATTTATACCTCTTTGAAAATGTCAAGTTTCATGCCTGAAAACGTGCATTTGCGGCACGCATTACTTTTCTTATTTAATCAAAAGAAAAAAGCCGCTGAAAGTGATCGTTTTGCTGGTAGAAACTTACAGTGTAATCATTTAACCTTAAAAACATGTGAGGTGTGGTTTCGAAAATTCAAAAGTGGTGATTTTGATGTCGCAAGATAAAGAACGTTCTGGTAGACCCAAAAGTTTGAAGATGCGAAACTACGGAGTTATTGGATGAAGACCCAACCCAAAAGCTCAAAAGCAATTGGCAGAAGCGTTAAATGTGGCTCAAGAAACGATTAGTGACCGATTACGAGCAATGGGGAAAATCCAAAAAGTGGGAAGATGGGTGCCACATCAATTGAATGACGAGGCAAATGGAAAATCAAAAATCGTCTGTGAAATGCTGCTTCAAAGGTATGATCGGAAGTCATTTCTGCATCGAATAGTGACGGGTGATGAAAAGTGGATTACTTTGAAAACCCTAAGCGCGAAAAATCATGGTTATCACCTGGCGAAGCCGGCCCATCGACTCCAAGGCCAAATCGTTTCGGTCGCAAGACAATGCTCTGTGTTTGGTGGGACCAGAGTGGCGTGGTGTATTACGAACTGTTGAAACCTGGTGAAACAGTTAATAGTGATCGCTACCGACAACAAATGATCAATTTGAACCACGCATTGATCGAAAAACGTCCAGAATGGGCCCGAAGACACGGTAAAGTGATTTTACAACACGATAACGCGCCGTCTCATAAAGCAAAACCGGTCAAGGAAGCGTTGAAAGCACTTGGGTGGGACATATTATCGCACCCGCCGTACTCTCCAGACCTTGCCCCGTCCGACTATCAACTTTTCGCATCGATGGGACACGCGCTTGCAGAGCAGCACTTCGCCAATTTCGAAGAAGTTAGAAAATGGCTCGATGAATGGTTTTGCTCAAAGGACAAACAGTTTTTTTAGGATGGCATCCATAAATTGCCAGAAAGATGGGCAAGATGTATAGAATCAAATGGCCAATACTTTGAATAAATAAATTTTCCATTTTCTTAAAAATTACGTAGTTTTTTTTTCGAAAAACCGGTAATGACTTTCCGGTACACCTGGTAAGCTATCCAATGCAGCCTGGCTAACCATAATTTCTAATGCCCACCATGGCAAACCTTTGGCTAGTTTATAAACTAACTAGGCTTAATGTTCTGGCATTTCTTTGTAACATTTGATGAATTACGAGATGAATAAAGTGCTAAACTTTTGATTTCAATTTTTCATTATTTTGATAGCACAAAAATCGAATTTGCAATCTTGCAGTCAGGTCGTGTTTGAAGAGTCGATTAAATCCACCTGGCAGCGCGAATTTAGATTATTTGAACGAATCGGTTTTGTTACAATTCCTATCCTTGCTTTTGTTCTTTTTAACACGGCAATTCTCACATCCATCCGATAAACAGAAGTTACAATTTCTTGGGTAATATTTGAATATTTTTGAGTTTATGTATTACCTTTGTTGCTGCTTGTCTTCGCCCGATCCCCAGTTGACTGATAGAGATTCTTTAATAATATCAAGCAAATCCAGCTAGTTTATAAATTATCCAAATTTGCATATTAGCCGCAACATCTTCTATCCATATATGTTTATGCTCTCTAAAGGAAAGAAAGAAAAATTGTTTGTGTAGAATGTACTCTAAATATTTTGAAATGTTGTATATCTGATGGTCTTCGATGTGCTAACGAAGATAGAAAAACTTAGACAAATGAGTGTCATGATTATTTGAAGCCCTGAAAAAAGTCGGCAAGTCGACAAAACACTTGCTGATAAATAAAAAAGTCACACATAAACTTGGCCTTATTTTCCTATTATAAACTTTGAAATTCGTTATTTTACGATTGTTTATGTCTTATCGATTAAATTAATAAAGTTGTTTAGGGAAATAAGGATATACTTATTCAAATAATTTTTATTTTTGTCAACATTTCGTCAACTTTGTTGACTTCCTCAGGGCTCAAATAAAATTAACTTTGCATATTG
Source organism: Forficula auricularia (assembly GCA_024734495.1). Lineage (NCBI taxonomy): Eukaryota > Metazoa > Arthropoda > Insecta > Dermaptera > Forficulidae > Forficula > Forficula auricularia. The sequence continues at coordinate 29,651,257 of JALMQS010000153.1, forward strand.
ATAAAATGACAAATATGCAAAGAAGTTAACTGTTTTAGCTCTGAGGAGGTCAACAGAAGTTGGCGAAACGTTGGCAAAAAATAAAAATTGTTGTATAAACTATTGTCCTTAATTTCCTACAACAACTTTATTATTACTAAAATTATTGGATGAAAAATGCTTGGTGGGTTTCACATTGAGATGTAAAGATATTTTGTTGTTGTTGTTTATTGATAATTTGTTTGGTCAGTCAACCATCCGAACAGGTTGTAAGTGAATTTGGTCTGAAATTGGTCTAACAAACACACATACACAATGTCTTTGTCGTCATACACATGCTGAAAGGAAGTCTTCCATCGAAGTCACCCTCAATTCAGTTTGTTAGTTCAGGTTGTGCAGAATGATGGCGCGCTCCTCGGTGTCTAGAATTGCTGATTTTGCCAAAGTCTCCTAGTTACTTGGCGTATTGTCCAGGAGGGTGATGAGCTGATGTATACGCAATTGGTTTTCGAGTTTTTTGATTATGTTTGTTGCTGAGTCCAGGATTACCTTTCTAACAGAAGGTTGACAACAAGGTCACTATGCAGAGCTTTCAGTTTGTGCAGTACCAAGGCGCATTCGCGATACCTCTTCATGTTTTTGATTGTATTCTTTGGTTTTACTGATGTTGGACTCACTAGCAGTTCCCTGGTTTGACACGAATATGACCATATTGGTTTGAGAATTGATGATATAAAAATAAAACGAATTTATTTTTATATCTTAATGTGAAACTTACCAAGTATTTTTTATCCAATAATTTTGAAAAATGTTTCACCAAGTACCAACACCAAATTTCTTAAAAACTATTATTATTTCAAATTAATACTATTTAAATATCTAATTTTGTTAATAAATATAAAATTGTATCACAAATATTTTATTTTTATAGATTTTAACTGATGAAAATGAAAAAAATGGCAACATCGATTTTGACCAAAATAATACATTTTTATCTCAAGAAGAAGATGAAATTAACTGCAAAGAAACGCACGCCTGTAATTTTTGCGATTTTAAATCTCATGATTCGATCGAATACTATAATCATCTTCAACAATGTTTTCATTGGACATGTCACATATGTAATTTGAAATTTAAACAGGAAAGTGAATATAACGATCACCTTCAAACACATGAGAATATAGACAGTAAAAATGAAGAAAACAGAGAAACTTTTAATAATTCCCCAATTATTAATACTCAAGAAATTAATGACAAAAAAGAGGAATCATGTGGTGTTTGTTTGAAGGTTTTTAGAGATAAATTATCACTAATAGAACATTCTAAGCAACATAATAATATTGTTTATAAGTGTGGTATTTGTTTATTAACTTTTAGGGATCAAATTATTCTTTTAGAACATTTAAAAAATCACAAAAAATTGAACACAAATGATAAAGAAAGTGTTGATTTAGAATCTAATTCAATTTCGAATAAAAAGTGTCCTAGTGAATCTCCATTTATGCCTGAAGAAATTTCCAATGAGCCAAATAATATAATTTTTCATACTTGTAATTTATGTTCAATATCTTTCCTAAATGAATCATTGTATAATGATCATATGAAAATTCATGATTTAACTACAACTGATTTTGAAGCAAAAATAACAAATTTAGATACTACTATTACTTCTATAGAAATAAATAATATGGATAATAGAAAAAACTTTGAAATGGATACCAATGGAATTGTAAGCAACTTGGAACAAATGCTTGAAGGAATTCATTCTGATCAAATTGAATTGAATACCCAAGAAAGTATTAATAAAGAAGTTCTTCAAGATATCAATGATGAAAGCGTTCAGCCGCTGGAAACAATTCAAAATTTAGATTCACTACTTCATTCCAATGATTCCCAAGGTTTTATAAAAATACAATTTCTTAATCAAAATAACACTTTACAAAGTCTAGAAGACAAGGAGAACTCAGAAAATGTGACCTTTGCGAATGAAGATTCTCTTGACCCTACAATAGAAACCTCCCCTTCAGTGTCGGATACTAATTTCATTCATTTAAGTAATAATGAATTAAATGACACTAACCTGAAAGAAATATTTGATTTAGTCAAAGAAAAGAAAATATCCGTGTCTTTAGATGAACCAATGATGAACTCACTAGAAAATTTTTGCAATGTGGAAGTTAAATCAGAATTAAATCAATCTTCAGAAATTTCTATGTATGTGTGTGCTGCATGCGGCTATAAAGTAAACGATGTTGATAAATTAAAACTTCATTTTGCTGAAAAACATCCCGAAGAATCTACTAATTTTTTATGTCCATTATGTGAGAATGTGTTTGAGTTCAAAGCTCACCTTGAAGAACATCTTTTAACACATAAAGAAAATCCTTCCTCTGAATTAGACAAAAAAAAGCAAAATTTATCTCCACCTAATAATGGAAAATCATTTATATGTATAACTTGCGGTTCAACATTTAGATCCAAAAAATCTTTCAAGTCTCATGTCGAAACACATTCGACTCAAGATTTCAAATGCACTGAATGTAATATGAATTTTCATAAAGAAAAACAACTTAATGAACATCAAATTAAACACCATAGAGATCTTCACTGTAAATATTGTGGCAAAGAAATTCGTCAAATTAAAGCTTTAAGAAACCATGAATTACGGCATGAAAAGGTGTCGGATAGTTTTGAATGTGAAACATGTAATCGCGTATTTAAGACCAAAACAGGTCTTCGTCATCATTCAGCTGTACATACAGGGGAATATAAATTTTGTTGCAATTATTGTGGTCGTGGTTTCATGTCTCGAATGATGATGGAAGAACATTTAAGTAAACACACTAAAGAAGAACGATATATATGTGATGTCTGTGGTAGAAAGTTTGGTTTTCAAAGTACATATTGGATTCATCGCAAATGGCATGATAATCCTTATCCTTATAAATGTGAATATTGTAATCGTATGTTCAAACATAGTTCTATTCTCGCGGTTCATAAAAGAAAACATACTGGCGAACGTCCTTATAAATGTCCTCATTGTTCTTTATCATTTTCTGTTGGAGGGACTTTAAAAAGACATCTCATCCTACATACTGGGATTTATCCATATAATTGTACTGAGTGCAAAAGAGGATTTACAAGCAAACATAAATTTTCTCAACATATGGCAAAAGTACATAATGATTTTTCTCACCTGAATCAAAAACCTCTCAAAACAGAATTCAAAATGATTGTTCGAGATAATATTGACTATAAGCTAGAAGAACAATTAGGTAAAAATAACGAAGAGAAATTAATGTTAGATTTTGACGAGGATATAGAAATTGAAAGTTCTAATGATATACATTTTAAAGTTGAAGAGATGGATGCCGAAAAGGATATGCACTCTGTTGAAAATACAATGATTCCTTGTACAGTAATTACAAATGCTGATATGCTGGAAGAAGATCAAGAATCTCAAGTGGTTGAGATAGTTTTAGATGATTCTTCACAAGCAGTTACTTGTGTAAATCTAGAACATAATTCATTACTTCCCGATCTTTGGTATAATTCAGAAGATTAAAAACTATGCATGAACATTAATTTATATTCGAAAAATGAACAATTTTATACATACATTTTTTATCGCAATTCATAGGCCAAAGTGAATTCGAAAATGTTATATGAACGCTTAAGAATTTATTATTTTATGTTCAAATCACATTTTCGAATTAAATCTCCCCAATACACTCTTAAGCTATATTCTAAGTATAAATATACACATGTAAATAAAAATCACTTATAATATAATGGAAATAAAAAATAATATAATATTTTACATATCTAAATATACAGTTTATTTGCACTATAACCATATACCTCATATTTAATTATATTTATTAATTTATTTTTATTTTAAATTCATCATCATTGAGTATACAGTCCTAAGACTGGTTTGATGCAACAATCCGTCTCCACTCGACTCTGTCCCCCGCCAGCTGTTTAACCTCTCTAAATGTCTGGCATCCCATATCCCCAATTATTTGGTTGAAATATTCTAATCTGGTTCTTCCCCTTCCCCTTTTCTTTCCCACCTCCCCCTCCAAGATATCCCTAAGCAGTCCCCCATGTCTCAGTGTGTGCCCCATCATCTGACCTCTTCTCTTCTTCAGACTCTTCCACAAGGTTCTTCTTTCTCCGATTCTTCCAAGAACTTCTTCATTTGTAATTTTATCCATCCATTTGATATTCATCATTCTTCTGTAGCACCACATTTCGAAAGCCTCCAATCTCTTTCTCTCCGCTTTTCCAATTGTCCAGGTTTCACACCCGTACATGGCTATGCTCCATACATATGTCTTCAATAGCAACTTCCTGTTTGCTAAGCTGATTGAGGAGGAGCATAGTAGTTTTTGTTTTGAATTAAACCCCATTTTTGCTTGGGCAATTCTTGATTTAATTTCGTTTTTGCTCCTCCCATCCCATGTTATTTTACTTCCTAGGTAGCGGAATTCCTTAACTCCTTCTAGGTTTTCTTGGTTAATTTTGATGCATTCCTGTCTCGTTTGTTCTTTTTTTGTACATACTAGGACCTTGGTTTTATTCTTGTTTATTTTCATTTTGATTTCTTCTATTAGGATTTGGTTAATTCCATTCAAGGCGTCCTCTAATTCTTTTTTATTGCTTCCTAGAAGGGCAATGTCATCGGCAAATCTTAACATAGCGATCTTTTAAATTAGATTGTAAAAAAATTATTTAGATTTAATATATTAATAATATAAAAAATATTAATTTTTTGAATTTATATATCTAATTTATTTTTTTAAATACATTTTTTATGCATTAACATGTTTTATTTTTTACATAAATAATGACACACTAGTTAGACACTAGACTATGTTTATATGCATAGGCGAAAAAACAGAATTAAAAAGTTATATTAAAAATTGTTTATTATAGACAAATCAATTCTTTTTCCTGTTTACATCTTCTAGACCAGTGTTTCCCAAACTTTTTTAGGCCATGCCCCACTTTAACATTTCTAAAATCATCATGTCCCCCCATATAATAATTTTAGTTAAAAAATTTATTTTTGTTCTTTTTAGTAATATGAATGATAATTTTGAAAGCGATTTCTTACAACTGTTGTCAAAACAAAGAAACGAACTTTTAATAAATAAAAATAATATATTTTTAAAACTTAATTTAATGTGATTTGTGGACTTGATGCTTTTTACACAGCGATTTTATATCTGGCTCAAGCTTAGTTAGCTTAAGTCTCAAATCTCCACGTTGTGTTATATCCAGACGATTTCTTTTTTTAATCAACAAATCACTCACAGCACTAAAGCCACATTCAGCTAGATATGAAGATGGAAACGGTAATAAGAGTTTTCTTGCACATTTTGTGGTATTGGGGTATTTAGCCTCTGTTTCATCGCAAAGCCATGCCATCGCCATTTTAATATTAAATAGAGTTATTACAGATTCGTCACTTTGCAACTCCGCGAGTTCTTCTTGATATTGCAGATTGGATATATCAGCTAAATCCACCAAAACTGGTTGCACCATCCATATCGGAAAATTCATTTCTTCTAAATCAGCAAATCTCTCTTTAAAATCCGTAATTAAAATTTTTAAATGATTAACAATTTCAAGTATTGCAGAGTCAGAAACATTACACTTGTTGAGCCAATGAAACTGTTCAAAATTTCTGTTACGTGTTTCTGACTTAATTCTAGATTCTTAACAAAACCAAATATTTTTGCTTTGGCATCGACCAGTGTTTTGCTTGGTCCTTGCAGTTGCTTGTTCAATATATTTAGCTTCTCAAAAATATCGGCTAAGTAACCCACATATGCTTTGCCATTTGTTGTCAATAAGGAACTTCATTTCAGGCTTATCAATTAAAAATTTGGCAAGCGAATCAAACAACTCAATAAATCGTTTCAAACAATTCCCTTTTGATAGCCACCTTACTTCAGTGTGTAGTAACAATCGTACATGGTCTTCATTTTGCTCCTCACAAAATAGCTTAAATAAGCGCTCGGTTTTAGCCCTGGCTTTTATCGAGTTAATGCATTTGATAATTGCATTTAGTGTTTCATGGAGGATAGGAGACATGTTTTTAGCCACCAAGTTTTCTTTATGAATAACGCAGTGAATAAGGGTCAATTCTGGATGATCAGCTTTCATCAATTGTAAACAACCATTTTTCTTGCCCATCATATTGGGGGCACCATCTGAAGCATACGAAATAACATTCTTCATGGGAATCTCATTGTCATCCAAGTAGCATTTAAATATGTTGTAAATGTCTCTCGATTTGGTAGTGCTTTCTAATTGTTTACAAAAAAGCATTTCTTCTGCAAACTGTCCCCGTTCAATATATCTGACGCATAAGTGATAAGGGGATTTAAAAATAAAATTAGATTCCGTCGAATCGGTTTTTAATTAAAAGTCCAGTAGATCAATAATAATGTAATTATTAATTGATTAATGTAAAGATTTAAGAATCTTTTTGAGTTTCTTTTTTGAAAAAAGATTGAATTTTTCAAAAATCAACCAAATATATATATTGAAAAGTGAATTTATTTTATTTGGAAACAAATCAAAGATTTTAGTAGAAATATTTTTACATTGCTAACAGCCCGGCAAGCTTAGTTAGCGCTTGGGTTCGATTCCCAAGGGGACGAAACCTCTCTGATATGCAATGTAAAAATATTTCTACTAAAATCTTTGATTTGTTTCTTAAATAAAATAAATTCACTTTTCGTAATTATCAATATTATAATAATATAATAAATATTATTTACAATATTTTTATTAAATCAAACCACCTAATAGAACCGAATATGTGCAAACGACTCTCGGTTCGGTTAATATATATTCAGTTCAAAATATGTCCATGCAAATTCTCAAATTGCCCCCCTCCAACCAGAAAATTGCCCCTGTGGGGCGTACGCCCCACTTTGGGAAACTACTGTTCTAGACACTGGAACCCCCTCCTTATTTCCTTTTTATAGTTTAAAATCTTCTCTCCCTTCTAGATGCAAAAGTCAATAATAGTTTATAAATATTTAATTTTCTTAAGGTAGCTCTTTCACAAATGCAAAAATTCAAGAAGTCTTTGAAACTTGGAATATAAGTCATTAAAAGCATAATACACACAATGTTAAAATTTGAAGACGATTTACCACCAAACATGAAATAATTGCAATTAAAAATGACATTTTTTACATAGGGTAGATAGGGAAAGGGTGGGGAAATGATCATTATTTTATTTTTTTTCATTGAAGGACTTTCACCATCTTGATGGAAAACTAATATTTGTTAGAATAATATATTCGGAGTAACTTAAAAAAAAAAATAAAAAAATAATTTACCACGTAGTTTTGATAAAAAACAAAAAAATAAACATATTTGGGGATTATTTTTAGTGGAGGGATAAAGCTTACAATGGCTTGGAAACGATCCGGCTAGTATGTGTGTATCCATATAGAGATTTCGTAGTGTGAGTGCTACAGTCACGTTAAAAAAACATAACGTAACATTTGGTTCCGTTCATATTTATAGAATGGCTATATAGAGGCTAAAACTTTTTGTGTGGATTGTCGCGAAAGAACCTCCTTAAGGCTATACACACACAGTCGATTTTCAGTCGACCCAACAGTTTAGTTGGGTTGGTTTGAAATTGTGATGCATTATCAATTTATAGCCAACTCTATTTAACTAAGCTCGATTTTTTTTATCATAAGTGCTCATCGATCGCTTTTGATTAAATAATCGAGTTGATCTGCAGTTGTGTTGTGTATGCATCTACATTAAACAATATATTTATGTCCATCAACTGAACTATCGCTCGACTGAAAATCGAATGTGTGCCTAGTCTAAAGAAATCGTATATGTATATGGGCAGATACATTACTTTTCGACGAAAATGTGTGGGGTTGGGTCACCGATTTTGATGCCGATTTTGTCCTCGAAATTACATCAAAAAAGGAGATGATCCTGAAAATTTGAGCCCGAATCGATCAAATTTGGCCACTGGAGAATTTTTTGAATTTTGAAAAAATTCGATTTTTCAGTCATTTTCAAAAGTTTATATCTCACCTTATATAAAACTTAGAGCAGTGATTCTCAACCTTTTTTCCTCGCGGGACACTTTTAATGATATAAAAATTTGGCGCCACACCAAGGATCTAATAAAATTGTAGTTTACATAAGCTTAATACTAAAGATAGATATATTATAATCACACGAATATGTACCTATCTACATCCCTTCAATCGCAATTAAGAAAAAAATACTGAATTAAATACGAAAAGTAAAATGTTTATCCCTTTTCTTCTAACCATTCGACAAATACTAAATTTTCATCCTTTTATTCAATGATCAATAGATTAATCTTAACCCCTCTTAGCATTACACATTTTAATAATGAACTAGATACCATTTATGATATAGCATATAATAATGGATATAGTAAGGAAATTATTAAAAAAATATTTATCAAAATTAATAAAAAACACACGCTTTCGCAATTACATTCACTCACAATCGAATCTGAAAAAATCTATAAAAGAATCCCCTTTATTTCTAAACATATAACCTATCCAATAGCAAATATTCTCCAGAAGCATGGAATCACTCCAGCCCTTTATAATATAAATAATTTATCCTCCCAATTAATAAATAATAAACTTGACAAAATTGATAAAATAAATAGATCTGGTGTATACAAATTAAATTGTAACGATTGCGAGGCAATTTATATTGGACAAACTGGACGATCTTTTAAAAAACGGCATAAAGAACATTTAGCTTCCCACAGACAATTAATAAGAAACCAGCCCATAAATCCAGATTCCACTTCCGCATTTGCTAATCATCTATATTCTTTAGACCATTTACCTTCACCTTCTAACCCCATCCCTATTCATTTCGAAAGAAAAGGATTAAGATTGGATCTTCTTGAATCCACGGAAATAAAATATGCCTTGTCGAACGATGAAAATATTATCAATAATCAACTGGATGTAAAACAAAATATAATAATTGATCTTTTAATATCCAATCGGAAAAATCATTCCCAACCTAGAGACACAAGTCAATGAACTTACTAACTTTCCTTTCACCCAAACAATCCTATGTAAACAAATGCCAACCTGATATTCTTTCTTAACAATAGCTTAAGAGAAAGTGTCCTTTTAAAATAATTTAAAAATTCCTTCCCTCTGTTCAATAAACACACATATAACCTGTTATTCAATAAGTTGAATTAGTTACTTTCTGTATTTCCTGAAGATGGGTTGATAGCCCGAAATATATATATTGAAAAAGAAAACATTTTTTATATCTTTTAATTTTTTAATTTTAATGTGAAATAAGTATCCTTAACTCATAGTAAATCCATATTAAATAACATATTTATTTACTCTTATCTTTATTAAAGATGTTTCACCTTGCACCAACACCACAATCTCTACTGATTATTAAGTACAATGTGACTTAGATTGAAAACTGACATAATGAATGTAGTTTTATAAAGATGATGTTGCCAATTTATTGTAGAAGTAATAAACAACTCATAAACAGGGGCAAAGGTACACAAATATTTATATTCAAATAAATTATAAGTACCTACAGAAAAAAAATGTATTCTTAATTTTTAACGGCACATTGGCAAAGGTTTGATGGCACACCAGTGTGCCGCAGAACAGAGGTTGAGAACCACTGACTTAGAGACTTGTTTGAGGCGGCAGTCTTCTCTGTAAGACCTCTACTTTTAAGAAACAAATTGGTCATTGGTTTACACTCAAGTCCGGGTTCCCAGCGAGATAACTAAACCACTGTTTCAGAGAAATTTTGCTTATTTTTAAAATGCTGTCATATCTAGAGTTTTTGAAGTAGAAGGTTGATCAGCAGGTAATATTTTTTGTTCAGGTATACTCTGAAGAAATCTAGCCACTTTTAACTTGATTGTTTCTATTTCGTTATGTTATGGCCATCTAAAGCCGATCGATTTTTGAAAAATCGTCATTTTCAGATAACCAGAACTTTTTTCTTTCAACTCGAAATCCTTTGAAATTTTCAGGTAGTACCTATACTTAATTATATCCTCAAACAACCCTGAAAGTTTCTTCAGTTTTGGAATAGAAGGTTTCCGAGTTATGAATTTTTCAAAATATCAAATTTTCGATTGAATATGACATTTTTTGTTGTTTTATCATCAATTTTGTAATTTTAACGTAAGTAAATAATTGATATTTTTTCAGAAAATATATTCGAAAATAAGGAGCAAAACGGATTGTTTGAGAAAATTGAGCGAAAAAATTAATAAATAAATAATAAATAAATGTGTAAGCTAATGATGAAAAACTTAAGAAATATGAGATTTTACATATAAGTGAATTAAAAGGAAAGAAGGTAAACAAATAAAAATTCTCTACTCTATAGAGAGTATAGAGACAGGAGATTCGTTAAAAAATTATTCTGCGAAATTTCTAATTCTCACTTATAAAGAAATTGCACCTATGAACAAGCACAGCGGAACGATCTTAGGCCAGTGGGGTCAAAACTTGGAAAGTGGTGTAGGCCTAAAGGGGGGTCTGGGGGGTATGGAATATCCCCCAGTAAACGGGTGATCTGGGGGCCTCCCCCAGAAAATTTTGAAGCAAATTGGTAAAATTTAACCTATTTTTAAGCAGTTTGTAGCTGGGTTTTATTGAAAACTAAAAGAAAAAAAAGAGTTCAAATTTTTGTTTGTAGTTATAATGCTTGAGTTTAGGTTCAAAAACTAATAAAATAAAACGAAATTAATTAGCAATATATACTTGTATTATTCTTAGCAAGTATAAGTAATAAACTTATGTAACTAGGAAAACAAAGCCTTTGTTCATAAAAAAAGAATTAATTAAGAAACTACCGGTAACCGGTAATTAATGGTCAAAAAATAGGACATGATCTTAAGACACTACATTATTCTACAATCTACAATCAAGTGTTCATTGGATTTTGCCGAATATGTAGCTCTTGTAGACATTGGCGTAGTTAGGGAATTTTCTTAGGGGGGGCAGCCGCAGTGGCGGCGCCAAGGTTGAGCGAGGTGTGGTGACCGCCCAACCAAATTTTTATTGAAAAACTGCAATTTTTTTCATAAAATGAAAATACTGATCCTAAGAACTTGATTCCTATCTCATTCTGTAGGAAATCTTATTAACTTGAACGTTTACTTGGACCACTTTTTGATAAAACTCTTGGATTTATAGATATCCACCATTTTCCATGACTCATGAGGATTCGGATCATATCCTGTCCGGAAAAAGTAGGATATCTATAAATCAAAGAGTTTTAACAAAAAGTGGTCCAAGTAAACGTTCAAGTCAACAAAATTTTCTAGAGAATGAGATAGAAATCAAGTTTCTAGGATGAGTTTATCAATGAAAAACTGAGATTTTTTGCAAAAAATTGCATTTTTTCAAAATTTCAACCTCAATGTGTCACAGGTTACCATTATCCAATAATATGAAACTTTGTTTAAATTGTAGCAAATTTAATCTACATAGTTTTAAAATGTATAGAGTCTTCTTTGTTGAAAACGTTCTCCTTCATGGTCAAAATGGGAAAAAATCGAAAAAAGTGCGAGTTTTAGGGATATTAAAGTGATCCTGGGGGCTGTTTTTTGGATCCCCATTAAAAATTGAACTACTAGACCAATTTTAGAGGCGATTGTGGGTCAGTGGCTAGAGTGTCGGGTCGCTGACTCGGAGATCGCTGGTTCGAGTCCGAGTCTCGGCAGATAGATATTTGCAGTCGCCTCCTCTTGGAAAGTAATGGCAACCTACCAAGAGTATAATTGACTAGCCACCTCTCCAAATTAGCCGTTCGGAACCGGCGTTAAAAAGTAGGTCCCGTATATCTGTGTAAAACAACTAAACACACTCAGCACAGGTATATGTGGAGAGCCGCCGACACCCGTTTCGGGTATGGCACTCGAAGAAGAAGAAGACCAATTTTGCATTTCTTTTTTTTAATCAACGCGAAAATTTGTCCTCTTTAATTTACTATAGAACGGTTTTTTATAAAATATGAACTGTTTGCGAATTATAAGCGAAAAACTGGAAAAAGTCCGAAAATTTCGAGGTTTTTCGGCCGCCAAAAGTTTTCCCCCAGACTTTGGAGGTCGCAACCCTATTTACTGGACTATATGGGAAGATAATTTTTTTTGAGATCTACATTTTTCAATCTGTATTAATTTTTTAAGAATAAAATTAATCTCATAGCATAAATACTTATTGAGATATTGACTCGATTTTTCTAGGGGAGGGCGGCAGTGCCCCCTGCTCCCCCTTAACTACGTGCATGCTTGTAGATTCATTGTTGATGAACTTCTTAGCAATAGCCAATTCAAAAATGTTTTTGGCAAGATCTCGATGAACTGACAACACACTTAAATGGTTTAGTATTTTTTGTGACATTGTCGACCTAAGCAAGAATAATCATTAGGCTAACGTTACGGGGCAAAGTTTTTTGGTTTTGTTAACGCAAACAGATAATAGTATAACATTAATTTTACAACCAACACTTTAGCAACAAAGTTGTTTTTGGGTAAAGTAACAGTAAAATTTCTTTCTTTAGGAGGTCCGCTGACCCCCTTGTCCTTGTAGACAAATTCCCAGGGGTTAGTTGACCCCACGGTCCCGCCGTTCCTGCCTACTAACAATAGATCTTTTGGTGAAAATATTCATTTTTAGCTTCTTGCTTATAGACATGCATGATTTGATTGCGTTGTCATTCAATTTTCCTTGAGTCATGCTATTGCTCTGGTAAGTTTTTATTTTATTCAATCTTTTCAGAGCCGAGAAATAACTTTCTGCTGATCATATAGAAAACGGGTATAGTTAAAGCGATCTTTATCAACTTATATTTATTATCTTTTTTATTATGTCCATCGATTAAATTATTAAAGTTGTTGTAGGGAAATAATGACAATAGCTTATGCAAATTTTTTTATTTTTTGCTAACGTTTCGTCATCTTTGTTGACTTCCTCAGGGCTCAAATAAATTAACTTCTTTGCATATTTGTCATTTTATCATTATTCCTTCTTAACAAGCATATCAGGCCAGTCATCAAACAGAGTGAAAATATTTTCTTTTTTTAAATCTTAAAATATCTTTATTTTGTTTGCATAAGCTATTGTCCTTATTTCCCTACAACAACTTTATTAATATAGGTCAATGTAGTCCCTTGTTGTGTACACTCAAGAAAGAAAAAAAAGACAAATATAGAAATTAACAATATACAAAAATATAAAATACATACTAAATTACAGAATATAATATTATTAACATGATGATACAGATTCAGTGAGTCCAGGCAAGAAACGGGCAGATGGCTGTCTTAGGGCAGTAGACATTGAGTTCCATAGTCTTGGGGACGTGAATATACAGGGTGATGCACGGCCGATGGCACGTTAGACGTTTATGGAAAAAGGAACGCAGGATTTTTCTGAAAATTTAGCACCTTACATTTTCTTACCTATTCTATCGATCTAAAATATTTTTAGCATTGCGACGTTTCGGCTTCTATCGAAAAGTCGTAGCAACGTTATTTTTTTAAATGGAACACCCCGTATATTTTCACGTTTTTAGAACCGCCCTTTTATTAAAATACTTTTTTGTTAAAATTGTCTTATACCTATCTCTATCGGTTTTCGAGATAAAAAATAATTTGTGTTAAATATGGTCCAAAAAATGGACATAATTAAACTTAAATAAATTAGTGCTCTCAATTCATGAAAAGTTGATATTTTGGTGGTAGTTTAGACACACTCGAAGTATTTAATTTACGCCAATAAATCGACTCCATACTATGCAGGACGTGCTAAGATTCCTATTATTTCCGTTATTCATAAAAGGGGTCAAAAGTTCGTTTTCCAAATGGGACCTCCCGTATATTTTTCAATAAATTGAAAGACGAAGAAAAATGCTTTAAGACGATATGGCATGTTCATGTACCTAAAACATCAAGTTTTCTTAATAAAGCCGCTTTTTTGTGAAAAATTACTTTTTAATAAATTTAATTTTAACTAACCACGGAAATATCAAGCTTATGACAGTTTGTTGACTATTTATAAGAAACTTATAAAGAGTTTATTGACGGTGTTCAAAAAAATCTCCCAAAATGACCGCAAATATTGATTATTCAAACGAAGTTATTATGAAATTATTTATTTTGTACTATAAGAACTTCGTTTGAATAATCAATATTTGAGATCATTTTGGGAGATTTTTTAAATGGTGATTCAAAACAAACCCCTTCGATTGTCTATTATTTTTTACTATAATAACGTATAAAAATTTCTATTAAATCATTCAAAAAATGTCTTCAACATTTTTGAACCAGAAGTTCAAAAGCTATGGAAAATTACAAATTGAACTATCAAATGGTTATTTGATAATGACATCCTACTTTTTGAAAGGCCCATATTTTGGGATTGACGAGATCCAGCCCGCCAGGACAGCTCCCCGCTGGGCCAAGACGTGAGTGCGACAAAAGTCTCATAGCAAGCAAATGTGGCGTCAAAATAACATTTACAAGGCTTTGATGTTTCAAAAAATTAAATTATTAGATATATATCAAATCTCAGAAACTGAAGATGGTAGAAATAATTACCTTATTAAATTTTTATTTAAATACTACATTTTTTGAGGGGGCTTTCGCAGGTAGAATACACTATTCCCCAGGAAAATTACAATGGAGAAGATACCCTACAAGTCTACACAATAATGCTGCTCGGAATCGAATATGGCGCTTGAAGTAGAAGAATACTCTAATACAGTGTAGCTAAACAAAAAACACATACGGTATATTTAATATAGTTTAATGAGGCTGGGCCTGAAGTCAGGACTGTTAGAGAAATTTTTATTCTCAGATGGCCCCTCTGCAGGCTCCCATGCCCAATGCCCATATGCCCATATCCATATCCAGCGTTCGTAACAAGTTTCAGTGCCAGATTCGAGGATTTATTCGCATATGATAGGATTAGTGTCTAGACCACATAGTTGTAAAGACCGATTGTTGTCTGTTTTTCTAGGATAATATGTTTTTCATAAATTTTGGCGAATTTCTGATTTACTATTAAGTAAATTTTCAGAATTTTTTAGTTTCTTAATAAAAATATACTTTATTTACTTATCTCTAAACTTTGTTAGATTTTATAACTCCAAATATTAAACAGAAACTTACAAATGTAATTCTCTGCTCGAAAGATACTTCACAAAAGAGCAATTAATTTCGGTCACTGCTCTTTCCTTTTCTCTGTATTAATTTGAAATTAAAGTTTTAGAATGAACCAACATATGATATACATGATGTTTAATTAAATTCTTGATAAAAAATTCATCTACTCTGGCATGTGCTCTTAAATAACTCAACACAAGAAGAAACTACAAGAAGCTGGTTAATCAACTATATATTATAGTATAAAATATATTAATATTTTTTAGAATTTAGTTTATTTAATTGAATTTCAATTTCATCGGATGCTGTATAAAATAATAAAATACTAGCTGGAGCTTAATTTTTATACCATCAGTTTTTTTTACTTTGCTTGTGAAGAAAAAAGTGTTTTTTTCCTTCTTTTTTTTCGAAATATCTCAAAAACGGCTGAAAGTATTTTGATTAAAAAAATTGAGCGAAACCATGGCATTTCGCTCTACAAAAAAGCCTTAATAAGTGAACATCGAAAAAATGATATTTTTTGAGATAATAATTGTTTTGTCAAAATGTCTGTTAGTTAGTCTGTGCGATACCAAATTTTTGTGGACGAGCTAGCTCAAATACTAGTGTGAATATAGAAACCAAATTTTACACGTAGTTTTGGTCCATTGAGATTAAGAGCTGATTAGATTCGACCCAAAATTAAGGGGTGGAGGGGGGGGGGGGGGGTTAAAAATAAAAAATGCAAAAACTAACCGCCCAAAAGAGGGGGGGGGGTAGGGTAAAAAATGAAAATCTAGGCCCTTGTACCAAACTCAACCAAATTTTCCAAGCATTCTCTTGCTACACTGGATGCGATTCAGAAGCGAGGAATTAAACTAATAGGAGACCCGGCTCTAACCAACTCACTCGAATACCTGACTCACCGAAGAACCGTTTCTGCTCTTTCCTGTACTACAAGATACTATCACGGTGTCTGTTCAGTCGAGCTGAAATCAATTATCCCCCCTAAAGCCCTCTTTACGAGAAACACGCGGTTTTCGAACGCTCTGCACCCCTTCGCTGTCAAATTGGATAAAAGTCGAACAAGCGCTTTCGCCAACTCTTTTATCCATATGACCTCCAGAGACTGGAACTCGCTCCCTGCCACCATCTTTCCCGCGACTTATAACCTTCAGCTATTTAAGACCCGAATCCACAGATACCTTCGACCCCCGCCCAGCCCATAAAATACTTTCTTCTTCTTTTCACGATGGAGGAGCCAACCAGGCCTTTAGGGGTTGCACCTTTTTGGTGTAACTCCTTCTCTCATCATTTTCATAAAAAAATAATTTGTATACATAATCAGTGGGCCCCCAGGAGTCTAAAAATGGAAAAAATAACCCCCTCCCCTACATGATTATAAAAATTTTATTAGTGAATATAATTGAGGGGCCAGGTTGTATGGTAAAGTCAAGTGGATGGCCACATCAGAACACGTAAGCTTATTTTTTTTATTTTTTGTGAAAAATTTACCGGATTATTGTAAATCTATTATTAAAAAAAATGCATATCTACTCATTCCATTCAGTAGACACTCCAAAATTATTTAAAGCAGAAATCAAATTTAAAGAAAAATAAAATAAATAAAGCTCAAAATATACTATAGGTACTTGTAAAATAAAGATTTAATATTATAAATATTATCATTTAAAACAACTAACTAATATAAAAAAATGAATGTGAAATATTTAATTTATTATAAATATTTTTTAAATATTACCTATATTCTGAGAAAAAAAATTGAACCTAACCAAATTCAAATTGTTCACGAGTATCCAGTCGTTCTAACTAAATGTTAGACTATCATGGTCTTAATTAATTGTTATATATATTGACCTATGTTAAGTAAAGAAAATTTTGAAATTTTGTTTAGAAACTTTTTAAAAAATATTAAAATATAAAATACTAGTGTAGGTTTCACATAAATAAAAGATCAGATGCTTGATTAGCACGACTCTATATATATTTCGGGGTATAAGCCCATCTTCAGAGTTCACAAAGACTAGAAAAAGTTTCTAAAAATAATTTCCAATATTTTCTTTACTTTATTTAAAATGTTTCATCAAGAACCCACACCATTTTCCCTTAACAAAAAAGTCCTAAGCCACTGGAATTTTCCCATTGATAAGATATACTATAATATCTCTCTAAATACTTGAGATATCATAATTGTTCTTATTTGACATTCTTAAGCAACATGAACAAATTTCTAGTATTTTTTCACAAGTATTTCCAAACATTTAGTAGATTCAAAAATCATTTATAAATGGGTACTTTGATATCGCCATACACCGTCATCTCTTCTGTAATGCAGAGGCTCGTTCAAGGTGTATAAGGTCTGCAACTTCATGGTGCAATCTTGCATGTCATTAGAATAAAAAAATAAATTGACACGTTCTGATGTGGCCATCCACTTGACTTTACCATACACTTCTGGTTGAGTTTAGTACAAGAGCCTAGATTTTCATTTTTTGACCCTACAACCACCTTCCCATTTCAGGAGGTTAGTTTTTGAATTTTTAGACTTCTGGGGACACTGATTATGTATACAAAATTTGGTTTTTGCTTAAATTGCCTAGATTTTTATTTTTTGAACCCCCTCCCCCTAATTTTGGCGCCAGAAAAAAATATTTTCGTTATTATAGGTTCATTTATAGTATATATATTTCATTTTTCTTGTTTTTTTTAGTTTGAAAATATTACAATTTTAAATGTTACCCCCCCCCTCAATTTTGGGTCGATATGCACCAAAATCTAATCAGCTCTTAATCTCAATCCACTAAAACTAACTGTGAAATTTGGTTTTGATATTCACAGTAATTTTCAGATAGTTCGTCCGCAAAAATTTGGTAACGCACATACTAACAGACTAACAGGCATTTTGACAAAACAGTTATTATCTCGAAAAATATAATTTTTTCGATGTTCACTTATTAGGGCTTTTTTGTAGACCTGAATGCCATGCTTTTGCCCAATTTTTTTAATCAAAATAATTTTACAAGGTTTTTGAGATATTTCGAAAAAAAGAAGCAAAAAAAAAACACCTTTTTTCATGCACAATTACAATACTTGACCATACCCTGTATGGTAAAGTAAAAAGACATATTGACAGCCAGAGGAGACATTGTAGTTCCACTAATAAGGTGCCGTTTTACTCTTGTACAGAACCTTGAAAAAACAAATGTCCATTAAACATAAATAAATTAGAAAAAGAATGACATCAATCTCCTATGGCAAAAATATGTAGAAAGCGAGGACCAATACTTTGAATAAAATACATTTTTCCATTTTTTCTAAATTATTGAGTATTTTTATTGAAAAACCCCGCATTTTAAAGTTACAGATCTGTTATATTCGAATAAAAGCTCGCGTCAGCACAAATCTAAGTTTTTCAAAAAACTATTTTCTTTCTTTTTATGGTACTTTCTTCTCTGATACTTAAATTCGAAACAAATCGAATTTAAATTTCATTATCAGTTGAATAAAAGATTTCACTGTCGATGGTAACAGAATTGTTTTTATTTTAGGTTAAAAATAAAATAAAATGAGAGAGTCTTCTGTTTTTTAAATAAAATAATTTTTAATTATTTCTAGAGACTATAGTTTCGAAGGCATTGCCTTCATCATCAGTCTATCACAAATATTTCAAATTAGTTACAAATTAAGATTTATAATATACATAGAAAATTTTGAAAAATATATAATGTCTTTTTCTTCATGTTTCTTCTTGGGAGTTTAGAATATAACTGGATCAATATCTAGTTTACTCTTTTGTTTAGGCATTTCTAAAGAGTTTTACCTGAATGAATGGAATGTTTTTAAAAAGGGTCATTGATAATTTCTAGTTTTTCATTTAAAGATTCAATTGGGCTTTTTTCCAAAGTTTTAAAATTTCAATGGATTCTTTTAAAGAAAATTAAGGGGTCATTTACTTCTTTGATCAATTTAATTTTGGATTGATCTGGAAACCTATGATTGTTAGCATTTAAATGTCTTGCAAATTGCATATTTTCATATTTTAATTTGTAGGTCTCTTCCGTTCGTTGATTCCTAATGGATGTTCTTCCGTGTTTTCCTATGATTGCATTTGGCATGTCAATTTATATACACCGGATTTTTCATTTTCCGGAATTTTATCTTTTAATTTGACTTAATTCACTTCTGTATATGGTATCAAGATTGTCGCGTACCTAAAGATTTATTTATGCTTTATTTTCGACATCTTACTATAATATGGTAATATTAGTTTTGGCAGATCTTTAATTTGGGAATTTTGTGAATAGATTAAATTTAAATTTGATTTTGAATTTTATCTTTTAATATTTGATCTATTAAATTGCTTTCATAACCATTATTTATAGCTATTTCTTTGATTATCTCTAGTTCTAGTTCTAGATCTAGTTCTAGAGATAATCAAAGAAATAGCTATAAATAATGGTTATGAAAGCAATTTAATAGATCAAATATTAAAAGATAAAATTCAAAAATCAAATTTAAATTTAATCTATTCACAAAATTCCCAAATTAAAGATCTGCCAAAACTAATATTACCATATTATGGTAAGATGTCCGAAAAAATAAAGCATAAATTAAAATCTTTAGGGTACGCGACAATCTTTAGATCACCATATACATTAGGAAGTGAATTAAGTCAAATTAAAGATAAAATTCCGGAAAATGAAAAATCCGGTGTATATAAATTGACATGCCAAGATTGCAATGCAACTTATATAGGAAAAACGGAAAGAAATTTATCCATTAGGATCAATGAACACAAGAGAGCCTACAAATTAAAATATGAAAATTATGCATTTGCAGGGCATTTAAATGCTAACAATCATAGTTTTCCAGATCAATCCAAAATTAAATTGATCAAAGAAGTAAATGACCCCTTAATTCTTTCTTTAAAAGAATCCATTGAAATTTTAAAATCCTTGGAAAAAAGCCCAATTGAATCTTTAAATGAAAAACTAGAAATTATCAATGACCCTTTTTTAAAAACATTCCATTCATTCAGGTAAAACTCTTTAGAAAATACCTAAACAAAAGAGTAACCCAGATATTGATCCAGTTATATTCTAAACTCCCAAGAAGAAACATGAAGAAAAAGACATTATATATTTTTCAAAATTTTCTATGTATATTATAAATCTTAATTTGTAACTAATTTGAAATATTTGTGATAGACTGATGATGAAGGCAATGCCTTCGAAACTATAGTCTCTAGAAATAATTAAAAATTATTTTATTTAAAAAAACAGAAGACTCTCTCATTTTATTTTATTTTTAACCTAAAATTAAATTTCATTATATTTGTGTAGATCAAGAAGAAAAAAACAACAAAACAAAAGAAAACAAATCCACGAAAAATCTAAAAGTCGAATTTTTGGATCGAATGTAATACTTACATTTAGTATACTATATATATAAGTGAAAGTGCGTCTCTAATTGTATAATTATATTTCAAATTGCTAGTCCTTGAATATACATTTTAATAAAACAGAAGAGGCGTCGCCTGAGGCAAATCAAACAGATCGCGAATTCAGAGCTTCATTCAGCCCTCTAAGTTAGCCCGGCGTATAAATAAAGCACCTGGGGCTTCTACTATGTTTACGATCCAAGTAATGAACTGGCTGTTTTAATAGAGGCGGCTCCGACATCCACTCTTTATTATCTCGCTATTTGCAACGTTAAATAAGCAATAAATTCGTAGAATTCGAGCTCAGGTTTCTAGTTTTGTCTTAGAGATGATATTAAGTAGTTCTAATCTATTGTTTGGGATTTAATTAGTAAAACAATATATGTATCTAAAAACATAGTAAAACAATCATTTTAGTTCATAATTCTATAAGAACATTGTTTTGTTTTTTATTTTGACAAACTTTATTCCTAATCCATATTTTAAACTTTATTAAAATAAAACCGACTTCAAAAAAATTAAATTCAACAAATAAAATAATAAGAGCTCAAAAATTAAATAAAATTCAGTAAAAGGTATCAAATAATTATGTAATTTAGTTACAACTAAACGATGAAAAATTAACATGAAATCACTTTTTGAAGTCGGTGCCAAAAATATACATTTTATGAATCGAACTCGACGGATCTTGCTTAGTACGTTTGGGGGGTAAGCTCGCTTATATAGTTTTTTTAGCTCCGACTTCAAAAAATAATTTCCTGTAAATATTTCGTCGTTTAGTTGTATCTAAATTAGATAATTATTTTATACCTTTTAGTGCATTTTATTTTATTTTTGAGCTCTTATTATTTTATTTGTTGAATTTAGTTTTTTTGAAGTCGGTTTTCTTTTCTTTTATAAAAATTATTATTTTTTATTGTTATAGGATAAATAAATTGAATTGCTTCTTTCCAGTAATTTATTTTATTATTCAAATGGTTAATCCAAATATTTCGAGAGCGCTCTCGGCATCTCTTCCTCAGTGCAATTCAATTTATTTATCCTTTAACAATAAAAAATTAATATATCCAGTACACACCAAGCCAATTCTTATGAAAAATTATTACAATTTTTCTCTTTTTAGTGACTTAATATAATACCTTATATGCATCCCGTAAGAGAAAGCGCCGGGCGAATGAATCAGAAAATGATAATAAAATTCAATTCATAAATAGAGAAATTATCTCGAAACGTTAGCGGGTTTTAAATGAATGTTTTAAGAATTTTTAAATTGAAAGTATTTGCCGAGAGTAGCAGAATTTTTATATATTGAAGGAGACAATAAAAGAGTGTGTCTTCTGCTGGAGTTATAAATTTTATTTATTGATAACGAGACTATAGTTTCGAGGACTTTGCCCTCTTCATCAGTCTATTACAATGTATTCACAGGAATTAATTTATGAAATGATGAAGAGGGCAAAGCCCTCCAAACTATAGTCTCGTTATAAATAAATAAAATTTATAATTCCAGCAGAAGACACACTCTTTTATTGTCTCCTTCAATTAAGAATTTTTTATAAAAGATTTTATTTATTATAATTTCGATTATTTGCTCATAAGAATTGGAGATTTACGTTATTTCATCATTGATAATATCATCAGAACTTGACCAAATTAATATGGGACCACCCCTAAGGTATCACCTTTCCAATAAAAAAAAAATCATCGAAATCGGTCCAAGTGGCAAAAAGTTTTCGCTGAACATACATAAAATAAATAAATAAATAAATAGTTAGGTATCTTGACTATCTTGGAGGTATACTGATCCAAATGCAGAAGGAATCATTAAAATCCGTTCTTAAACAAAGAAGTTATGCCTGAACAAACATATAAAAAATGCTCCAATACCACTGAAAAAAAACGGGAAACTATACTGAACCCAATGCAAAAAAATCATCAAAATCGGTTTACAATTGGCGAAGATATCATGTGACATAGATACACAAAAAAAAATTCAGTCGTATTGAGAACCTCCTCCTTTTTTGAAGTCGGTTAATAAATAAATAAATACAATTTAATGTGACATAAAATAAATTTAAATATGTAGCAATTGTCACCGTTCTTTTTTCTAAGTTAGATTGGTTTTTAAGTTTTGAAAATTTGCCCTGAGGGTGTATAAAAGATTCTATTCATAAACGTTCTCTATAGCTGTGCTTTTAATGAAAGAAAAATAAAATCCATTGTTGTGCTGATTATAAGATTTTTGTTTGTCTAAAATTAAAAGTTTTATTTAAATCTATTATAAAACAAATTTTCGCATAAAGAATAAAAAACAAAAAAAACCAAATTATAATAAAAGAATTACATTTATGATAGCGTGAGTGGCATAATTTCACAGAGACATTAGGATGCATTTATGTGGAAAATTGGATGATAAATTCAGATGTGCTATCCTTACGGATATAGTAAGATACAAAAAAAAAAAAAAAAAATGGAGACAGAAAGCTAGTTCAAGTCTTAAAAAGTCATAGGGATAAGCGGATTAGAGAATGTCAAGTTTTTGTTTTCCTGAAAATAGCTTTTGATTCATAACGAGATAATTAACCAGGCAGAGGTATACAAACCGATTATTTAATTTTCACGAATGAAATATTTCTTTACGTAACATTAAATTTTAATTTCCAATTAAGCAGCTGAATATACATTTTCAACAAATTTATACGGATCAATAATTCAACTTTAATGAATTAAATGATACATTTTTCAATAAATTTGACAGTCTAGTTAATTAGTTATTCATAAATGTAAAAAATAAAAAGTTATTTGCAGCCAACAAAATATAACAAAAGCACTAGTGTATAATCCCACCTCTATTTCTTGAAATCGTTTTTGTGTTAAATAAATGTTTTTATAATGAGAAAAAATTTAATTCAATATTTTTTTTATTATTATTATCAAAACAAAGATTTTTATTCGAAATTAACATCATTATTAACAATGTTTTTAATTAAAAAAATTAGTAGGCAGACGTTGTCACTCTGCAGAAATACAAAAGATTTCTTCGAAGATCAACCAGATATAGATAGATAAGCTGTCCCGAACTCACTCAATGATTCTAATAACCTTTATTTATCGACACTTATAGGAGCCGAATTCATGATAATACTATTTAAGTTTATTAATTTTAGAATTACACCAATTCTTAATGAAAAAATAAAGAAAAATAGATTGGACGCCCAAAATCTGAACCATAAAATACATTAAATTTACTTGATACGCTCGAACAGTTAATTCATTCGAATATTTTAATTTCCTTTTTTTTCTTATAAGAAATTTTTGAAATGTGAAGAAAAATCAAAATCAAGCATGATTATTCTCTCTGCCTGGATTTATATATCTATTATAACGCAAAGACGAAAGGTTGTAGAAAGTTTTTACTTGTACCAAGATGTTTCTATTTTCAAAACAACGAATAGATTAAAATCTAATCCCAAAATCTGGGCTTTCTACATATTTTCAGAGCTCTTCATTGAAAAATTCTGAAAAAATCGAGCTCTGTTAAATGAGAAACTATCAAATGGTTGCATTAATTGAAATTCAACACACTAAGTTGTATTAATACGAGTAAACTGCACGTCTGTACCATGATTCAATATTTTAGCCCAAAGCATTCGTTGAATAAAGACTGCAAAATCACTAAAATTTGAGTCTGAATTTTGAAAAAGATTCTTTGCTCAGATTTAATTCTAAATTTATCTTTGAAAATTATTTTTAATTTTCATTTCCCTTTTATAATAATTAATTTTAATATAATGTATATAATAAAAATGAATTTCTGTTTCTTTGTAAGCGCAGATCTCTCAAATGCCTGGACCGATTTGGCTAATTTTTTTAATGTTCGTAACAGTCCAATTCAGGTTAATACGTAAAAAAAAATTGGAAAAGTTGCCCGGAAAATTGGAAAATTCAGGAAAAACAAAAAAAAATTCAGGTTAGCCAACATCTCTTGCCAAACAATAAAAGAACTAAACTAGCAAAAAAAACAAGTGTTGGCGGCCCTGTATGTAAGATTCTTGAGTGTCATTCATTCTCAATAGTTCTAACCACATTATCGTTGAAGAAGAATTTAATAATGCAACAAAGATTTAAAAAACTATCTATTTTTTTAAAGTACATTTAAAACGAAAAATTAAAAAAAAAATCGTCATGATAACTAAATTTTTGAAAAAGTTATGGTTATTTAAAAAAAGCTATTTTTTTTTCAAAAATTCCTAACTTCTTTTGGGTTGGGTGAAAAAATTTGAAAAAAATTCTGAAAACCGTCTTTAATAGGGTAGAAAAAAATAAAAAAGTTTCACCCAAGCTTTTGATTATATATGGTATATAGATGAAAAATATCGAGGTCATTCATTCATTTCAATATTATTTATTTATTTCAAAGTTAATTATAAAGTTATTGGATAAAAATACTTGGTAGGTTTCACATTAAGATATAAAAAATAAAACGAATTTATTTTTGGAGTATTCTTTAATCTCGATATATATATTTCGGGTGATTAACCCATCTTCAGGAGAAACAGAAAGTAACTGACAAGTAACCTACCAAGTATTTTTATCCAATAATTTTAAAAAATGTTCCACCAAGTACCAACACCAAATTCCTTAAAAACTATTAATTATAAAGGATTATTGAAACTATATTAACTAAACTAACTGAAAGGAATTAATTAGCTTTTGGAATTTCTTTAAAAATATATTTAAAGATTAAAACCAAAATTCAATTAGCCCGTAGAATTCTTTAAAGAAAACAAAATCATTTGAAAACCCATTGTTATATTGTTTTGAAATCTAGGAAATTTCAGCCTATTGAAATTATTAAAAACCTATTTTGAGCCTAATTAAACCTAAATTTTATATAATCTAATAATAAACTTTAAAAGTTTATTATTTTTAATTTTTTAATTGGATAATTCTCCCCAAATGACGATTTTTACCTTATTTATTGAATTTTTACAAGACAAAAACTTTATTTTAATTTAAGTTGAAAGGTTCTTTTTGCCGAATAATTGAGTAGCAGAAGGGGACAATAAAATATTGTCTTCTGCTGGAAAAATAATTTTTTAAATTCATTCATAAAGAGATATAATTTGTCTTCTTCATCAATATATTACAATCAATTCACAAGAGTTGATATATGAAAGTGTTCTTTACACGTGTATAAAACATCAATAAAACAGCCACGTGGGGTCCAGGGGGCGTAAGCAGCAAAAGGCCGCCGAAGGCGAGGCCTTGGAAGCTACTATCTAATAAATATGATTAAAATTGTGTATCTATCCTATGAAGGAACACCTGTAGGATAGGCAATGAACAAACAGTCTGTCTTATTCGGTTGCATAGAGATCTTTTTGCAGGCGATCCCACATATTGAGCGATGGTGGCGATTTTTCGTTACAAAAGTACTATTATTAGTGTATGTCTGTTTGTGTGTCAGTCCGACAGTCATAGAATTGTAACCCAAAGGTGAGATAAGATAATAATTTACCAAATAAATTTTTCCTGAAATCTTAAATTTTTAATCGGATGATTATTTTGGAATGGGTCAAATTTTAGTCAAGTCTAAAGTAAAAAACACTTTTTTAGCATGTAGCGTGGAGTACCCCTGTAAAGATCTCATTAAGTAGAATTAGGCCAATTTATTTTTTTAATTTAATTAACCTAGTAAAAATGACGTAGTAAAGATCCCCAAAGTACCCATTTTTGGCAGATTTTTTTTTTTTTTTTTTATTTTTTATTTAAGATTTCGTACTAAAAAAGTGCAAACTCTAATTGATTAATTCTAGCCCTTCTGGATAGCGTTTGTACGTTAAGCATCGTGAATTCACACTAGACAAAAGAGATCGTTATTAGCCGGACACTGACTAAGGATTTGCCTCGCGAGGCCAGCCCCTTGAGGCAAATGCCTGGTCGGTCAGTACGTGCCTCGCCCAAGGCAAAAGTGCTCGTTGCCTCGTCTGAAACTGCCTCGGCCCGATCCATCAGTTTTTGTGAATGCTCAAAGGCGCCTCGGGTCGTTTTCTGCTTTCAATCAGGACGGTTCTGCGGCAAATGCCCGAGGCAGCCTCGCGAGGCTGCTCGCTCAGTCAGTATCCGGCTAATGAGAACATATTCAATATTTTTCTCAAAAATCTTCTTCAGGTCAATAAGTTACGCCTCAGATATGATTGCGTTCAGAGATAAAGCGTTAATGAATATTTGTGAGGTCTGTCAGATTCAATGTTTGTAGATGGAAATAAATTATAAATATTATATAGCAGGGAATTCGTAAAATTAAATTATTTCTTTTAGATATTTTTTTAAGGAGTTGACTTTACGAGTATGCAAATGAACTCACGATTTTTTTTACTTTAATATTACATTTTATTTACGATATTTAAACAGAAAAAGGAAAAAGAAAACTGCCGTGTAAATGTCGGCATTCCGGTGATGTCCTTCATTTTGACTGATTTATTCTTATTAGCAAAGAACGGTGGTGTGAAAATGGTGTCGTTAAGAACTAGGTGAAATGACAAGATGAGTTTATGTAAAAGGAGAACTTCATTTATCTTAGATGATGAAAAGTTCTACTTTTTATTAAATCACGGTCATAAGATTCAATCTTCCAACTAACAATTAACATGCACAATATTTCTAGTAATAAAATAAAAATAAAATGAAATAAATAAAAAAATCCTCTCACTTATTAAAATTTTTTATTTTATTCAAATATATATTTGGGCTTATTTTAGCCCATCTTAGTTAAAGAAAAAAGTTTTCTTTTATACAATCTTTAAAACATCTTAAAACAAGAAGACAAAATTTAACATTACATGAGTACTTTTTTCAGTTGTTAGAAATATTCACTGGTATAATTTAAAAAATAAAATATAAATAAATAAATAAATCTTTATTACTCGACCTGCTTAGAGGCACAAGTCCTAGGTGGCTAGGTCAACAAAACATCAATACAAATTAGCTACAGAAATCATATAAATAAATATAAATATAAATGCAAATCAATTAAAAGAAATTAACAATTAACAAACAAGAAAATGAAAAAAATAGAAATGTATGCTCATTAAGAAATAACATGATCATAGATTTCCATCAAAAGACAAAACGTATATTTAAAAAACTCGATACCAGGAGCAAACGATGCATTAGCCATCCCAGGGTGATTCACCGGTCTGTCCTCTCTTTATAACTCTTTTATTTGAAGCCAGATAGAAAAAATCTTCAAATATAATTTATATGATATATTATTGTCTATCTACGTACCATATGCATTTGTATACAGGGTGCTCTTTTTACAATATGTAACTTTATATTTCTTAATAGAACACCCTATATATATTTATTTATTTTGATAGTAAATTAGATTCCCTTTAAAATAGTATTAAGTAATAAGGGGTCTAAAATTATAAATTAAGAAGTTATTTACGTTCATAAAAAATAAATAAATAAATCTTTATTCCTTGACCTGCTTAGAGGCACAAGTCCTCGGTGGCTAGGTCCTCCAAACATCAATACAATCTAGCTACAATACATTAACAAACATCAATACAAATTAACTACAACAATTTAACAAATAATATACAAATAAGTACAAAAAAAAGAAAAAGAAAAAAAATAGAAATGTATGCTCATTAACGAATAACATGATCATAGATTTCCATCAAAAGACAAAAAGTAATTTAAAAATTCCAAGCAAAAACCCGATACCAGGAGCAAGCGACACATTAGCCATCCCGGCATTTGCCATAAGTTGTTAAGGAAACCTGGTCAAAATCTTAACATACTGGAAAACCCCATAATTTAATACATAATTTTGATACTTTTTTGTTAATACTTATTTTAAACATTACACTAATTACAAAGAGCCTATTAAAATTTAATGACAGACTAAATAATGAAAAATTACAATAAATACTCGAAAACTTGTCCTTCAACTTCAATACATTTTTCTATTCTTCTTATAAAATATGTTTGTACAGAACGCACCAT
The DNA here is from genome assembly GCA_024734495.1 of Forficula auricularia. Classification (NCBI taxonomy): domain Eukaryota; kingdom Metazoa; phylum Arthropoda; class Insecta; order Dermaptera; family Forficulidae; genus Forficula; species Forficula auricularia. The sequence continues at coordinate 29,679,921 of JALMQS010000153.1, forward strand.
ATCAGGCGAAATGCTTAAAAATGCTTCGCGGATTTTGCGTTTCATATTTTCACACGTAGTTGGAGTTTCCCTATAAACTACTGTTTTGATGTATCCCCAGAGGATTAAATCCAGTGGTGTTTTATCTGGAGATCTTGCTGACCATACTATTGGACCATTTCTCCCGAGCCATTTCTCATATCTCGAATTTAAATACTCGGTCACAATTCTTGCGTTATGTGGTGGTGCATTATCATGTCGAAAAATTAGCTCATTTCTTAATCTTAAATTAACATTTTCTAAAAAATGGGAAGCTCATTTTGCAAAACGTTTAAGTAATTGTACTGATTTAAATGTTCCTCAAAATAAAATGGTCCAATTACGTAATTACCTACTATGCCAGCCCAAACATTAATCGACCATATATGCTGATTATCAATACTTCTAAGCCAACGTGGATTTTCCGTTCCATGGAAATCTGCATTATGCCTCATCAGTGGATAGAATTCTGTTATGAAAATGTTGATCTTGATGAAATCTCTTAAATATGATATTGGAAAAATTTAAGCTATTTTCAAAGTCGTTATAAATAATATATATATATAATTATACATACTATATAAGATTGGAGTAATTTTTGCAGACTGACTGATAAGTGAATTAAGTGGATATCGATGGGGCAGTCCAAAAAGTCAAAAAAGAAGAATTGGATTTCCTTCACTGACTTTTCAAAAGCCTGAAGAAGGAGGAAATAGCCTCCGAAACGTCGGTTTTATGAATAAAAAGATAGTGTAAATTATCTTCTTCTTTTTTTGGACTGCCTCATCGATATCCACTTAATACATATATATATGTGTATTTTATTAGTTGAATAAAAGATTTCACTGTCGATGGTAACAGAATTGTTTTTATTTTAGGTTAAAAATAAAATAAAATGAGAGAGTCTTCTGTTTTTTAAATAAAATAATTTTTAATTATTTCTAGAGACTATAGTTTCGAAGGCATTGCCTTCATCATCAGTCTATCACAAATATTTCATAATTTGAAATATTTGTGATAGACTGATGATGAAGGCAATGCTCAACTATAGTCTCTAGAAATAATTAAAAATTATTTTATTTAAAAAACAGAGACTCTCTCATTTTATTTTATTTTTAACCTAAAATATATATGTGTATTTTTATTTGCATCAAGCAGAGGACAACCTCTTTGTTTCTCTTTATAATCAATGTTCAGTTGTACCGCCACAGACACACACTAGATTTATGTTTATTTTTATTTGTACCAAGCAGAGGACAACCTCAGTGAATTCTCTTTATGAAATAATTATCGATTCAAATTGAATTTTAGATTTTCATTCAAAAATAAAACTTTGATACAATGAGTCACTGGATACGCTCGGCAATCAAAGCTTGCTGGGTGGCTGAGCTATTGATCACAATCTTTTATTTTTTCTATTTGTTCAGGAATGGAGAAAATTCTTTTACAAACCTGGTTTTTCTGTCTGTATAGGTGCCAACTTGATTCATATACCCATGTTGACTCAACAACAAGAAGCTCGTAAAATATTTGTTTGGGCTGGTTGAAAAATGCAGAAAATCAAAACAGAAATCTTTATATAAGGAACTCTTCAACGAATGTAACAAACATGTTAAATTTATCATACATTTTATATTAGGAATCTTTTAGGAAAGTAACTTTTAAGGAGTTAGGTGTTGGTTCTAGGTGAAACATTTTAATATAATTATAAAATTTGAGTAAGATGCGAGGTAGGTTTCACAAAAAAAATAAATAAAACAAAATTGAGTTTTGAATTCGATATATTTCGGGGGTCAGTCCATCTTCAGGAGTCAGAGAAAATTGATTATAAATTGGAAAAATAATTTTACAAATAACAATTTTTAGAAATATAAATGGTGAGGGGAAGGTAGGGGTAGGAGGAGAAAGTGTACTGAGAATTAATATTTTCAACTGATGGAAAAATTGAGTTTTTAACCAGCTGATGGAAAATTATACCTTCTATTATAAGAAGGTATGCAATTGAATCCTGATGATGGGCTGACAACCCGAAATATATCGAATTTAAAACTCAATTTTGTTTTATTTCTTTTTGTGAAACCTACCTCATATCTTACTCAAGTTGTATTATTCTTTCTTCTTAGGGCCGGTTGTATGTCGCAACGTAAATGCTTTTTACCACTAACCAAGGGTAGATGGTAAATGGAGGGACTGGGATGGCCAATCAGATGACAGGCACTGAAAGTTCCTGTCATCTGATTAACCATCCTACCCTTGGTTAGTGGTAAAAAGCATTTGCTTTGCGACATACAATCGGCCCTTAGAGTGCCATTCCCGAAACGGGCGTCGGTGCCTCTCCACATATACTACCTGTGCTGAGTGTGTTTAGTTGTTTTACACAAGTATACGGGACCTACTTTTTAACGCCGGTTCCAAACGCCTAGTTTGGAGAGGTTTAGTAGACAATTATACTCTTGGTAGGTTGCCATTGCTTTCCAAGAGGAGGCGACTGCAAATATCTGCCGAGACTCGGTCTCGGACCAGCGTTCTTCAGGTCAGCTGCCCGACACTCTAGCCACTGACCCACAGTCGCCTCCTTATTATTTTAAGGTAAGTTTCGATTTTCTAGTTTAGGGCCAGTTGTATGTCGGTTGGTAAAGTCTTTGTAAAAGTTGACAAAGGGTAAAACCTTAGAATTCGCCTTGGGCCCGACGGGATAGCCAATCAGATGAAAGTGCGTTGGCCATCCGGCCGGGCACAATGTGAATTCTAAGGTTTTACCCTTTGTTAACTTTTACAAAGACTTTAACAACGGACATACAACTGGCCCTAAGCCGTTCCCCGAAATTTTTTTTTCCAAATCAGCAAAATTTGTTAAGTATCTTAAAAAAGTTTTCACTTTTTCCCCCGATTTTATATGAAAAATATTTTACAATTTTTAAAATGATTGAAGAAGAAGAATTCTTGAAAAGAACTTCTCTTCAACTTCTTTGTTTTTCTTCTTCTTATTATTATTTAATTTTGGTTGATTTAAATGCCCATTGAAATTGGATTATCTCTGGGTATTTCTGAACTGTGAAGGTTTTTTCTTCTTTCTTACACAAAAGGAGCTTTACTAAGGAATAACGCCTTTGGCAATAGCCTGATGAAGCTCTTGAGCCTAGGGCGCGTTCGAATGCCGTATTTGTTATTGCATTAATTTGTGTCACTGGAGAGTCACGTTGGCAAAAAACCCTCGTCTGTCCTTGGCTATTCCCGGTAAGGGCAATTCCTTTCGCCCGGGAGTCAACTGCCCGAGGTCGTCCGGACAACAGCCCACGACCCAGCCGACTCCTGGCCCCCGGGTCTTCATCACGACAAACACAACACAATGCTATTCATTCCAATTATTTAATAAAAAAATAAAACCGACTTCAAAAAAAAATTAAATGCAACAAATAAAATACACTAAAAGGTATAAAATAAAAATCAAATAAAATGAGAGAGTCTTCTGTTTTTTAAATAAAATAATTTTTAATTATTTCTAGAGACTATAGTTTCGAAGGCATTGCCTTCATCATCAGTCTATCACAAATATTTCAAATTAGTTACAAATTAAGATTTATACATAGAAAATTTTGAAAAATATATAATGTCTTTTTCTTCATGTTTCTTCTTGGGAGATTAGAATATAACTTATTATTCTATTATTATATTCTAATCTCCCAAGAAGAAACATGAAGAAAGACATTATATATTTTTCAAAATTTTCTATGTATAAATCTTAATTTGTAACTAATTTGAAATATTTGTGATAGACTGATGATGAAGGCAATGCCTTCGAAACTATAGTCTCTAGAAATAATTAAAAATTGTTTTATTTAAAAAACAGAAGACTCTCTCATTTTATTTTTATTTTTAACCTAAAATAAAAACAATTCTGTTACCATCGACAGTGAAATCTTTTATTCAACTAATAAAAATCAAAGTTTTTGCCGAGAGTAGCAGAATTTTTATATATTGAAGGAGACAATAAAAGAGTGTGTCTTCTGCTGGAAGTATAAATTTTATTTATTTATAACGAGACTATAATTTCGAGATCTTTGCCCACTTCATCAGTCTATTACAATGGATTCACAGGAATTAATTTATGAATTATAGTCTCGTTATAAATAAATAAAATGTATACTTCAGCAGAAGACACACTCTTTTATTGTCTCCTTCAAGGTATAAAATAATTATTATCTTATTTAGTTACAACTAAACGACGAAATTTTAACATGAAATTTGTTCGTTAGAACATCCACGAATAAGAGAAATAAAATGATTACTTGGGAACAAGGGCGGATCCAGGAATTTTTTTATGGGGGGGGGGGGGGGTGAATGTATATAAGGTGCCCGATGTATAGAAGATCTACTTTTTATCTCGAAAGTGTGTCGCGGTCGAATTGTCCAAGCGGGGGAGGGGGGCAGAGACGCCCCCCCCCCACACACACATAGAACTTTATTTTCAATTTTAAAAATTTAAAAAAAAATGTTTTTTTTTACAAATTTTTTGGCAGACACGGGCCTCTATGGGGGGGGGGGGGCGGCCCCCTGGATCCGCCCTTGCTTGGGAAAGGTTTATTAGTATTGAAATAGCTTGTTTACATTCGAGAGAAGAGAACTAGGAATATAAAAATTTAAACAAAAATAAAAGAGAACAAAACATAAACAGATGAACGGCGATCGTTCAACTATGCCACGACGGAACAAAATTACTTTTTGAAGTCCGTGCCAAACATATACATTTTTTGAATCGCACTCGACGGATCTTACTTAGTACTTTTGGCGGGTACGCTCGCTTATAGGTATAGTTTGTTTGGCACCGACTTCAAAAAGTAATTTCATGTTAATATTTCGTCGTTTAGTTGTAACAAAATAAGATAATAATTATTTTATACCTTTTAGTGTATTTTATTTGTTGCATTTAATTTTTTGAAGTCGGTTTTATTTTTTTATAAAAATTATTTTTATTTTTCTCTTTTTAGTGATGTTATTAATAGTGACTTAATATAATACCTTGCATGCATCTCGTAAGAGAAAGGGTCGGGCGAATGAATCAGAAAATGATAATAAAATTCAAATAATAAATATAGAAATTTTCTCGAAACGTTTGAGGGTTTTAAATGAATGTTTTAAGATTTTTTCTACAAAAGATTTTATTTATTATAATTTCGATTATTTGGTCATAAGAATTGGAGATTTACGTTATTTCGTCGTTGATCATATCATCAGAACTTGACCAAATTAATATGGCACCATCCGTAAGATACCCCCTTTCCAATATAAAAGAATCATCGAAATCGGTTCATAAACAAAGAAGTTAGGCCTGAAAAAACTTAACAAAAAAGGTCAATTGCCAATGAAAATAAAGTAAAAAAAACGGGACCAATCGGAAGCTAGACTGAACCCAATGCAAAAAAAGTTTTCAAAATCGGTTCACAATTGGCGGAGATATAAGGTAACATAGACACAAAAAAAAAATCAGTCGAATAGAGAACCTCCTCCTTTTTTGATGTCGGCTAATTACAGATGATAGTAATTTTAAGACTTGATCTGAAATTCCTCTCCCGTAAATTGCGATTAACGCCTTTTTTATCTATTAAGTTTTTAAAATAAAGTTTAGTTTTATTAATGAATTTATTATTAGTAATGCTATGTGGCATTCCACATTATCACACATTATTACCTCTCCTACCGTATATTAAAATAAAATAAAATATAAATTTGTGTCAACTGTGGAGGTATATAATGTCCATATAGAAGTTTGTTTGGGAGAATTGTATATTTGTATTTAGTAAATGAATTTTTTTTTTGGTATATTCAAGTAAATAATCTATTGTGTTCGATCCGGAATTTTCTAGACGGTCCAAGGATCAAGGGAATAAATTGTCTACACAAATTGAGGGCCGTCCATAAATTACGTCACACGAATTTCAAGATTTTTAGACCCCCTCGCCCTGTGTCACATTTTCATTGAGCCCCCTCCTGCATTGTGACGTCACACTATCACTTTTATATCCTATAATTTAATAATTGTAAAATTTTGTTTTGATAAATTAAACTCAACTATTAAAGGGATTTAATATATTTTTATAAGAATTTTGCTGGCTTGGTGTGTACTGGATATATTAATTTTTTATTGTTAGGATAAATAAACTGAATTTGCTTCTTTCCAGTAATTTATTTTGATTTTCAAATGGTTATTCCAAATATTTCGAGAGCGTTCTCAGCATCTCTTCCTCAGTGGAAACCACTCCCCCACCAATGTGCCGACTTCATCAGTTTGTACAGAACATTGATAAAAAAATTTCATTAGACTTTATTATAAGGAGATGTAAATAATTGTATATTCGTATGTTGTCTCATTTTAAATTTGTATATATATGTATGTGTGTGTTGTGTGATGGAGCTTTTTATCAATGTTCTGTACAAACTGATGGAGTCACTCACATTGGTGGGGGAGTGGTTTCCAATGAGGAAGAGATGCTGAGACCACTCTCGAAATATTTGGAATAACCATTTGAAAATCAAAATAAATTACTGGAAAGAAGCAAATTCAGTTTATTTATCCTAACAATAAAAAATTAATATATTTTATTTTAATTTTTTTTTTAATTTTTTAATTTGACTTTTGTGACATCACAATTTTTTAAGGGCCCTCTCCTTTTAATGCCTTCTCCCCCTTACTGTGTGACGTAATTTATGGATGACCCCTTGTTAAAATATGGATATTGTATATATTTGTGTGCATATAAAGAAACTATTATTATTTAATTGAAAAATAAGTAGGTTATAATGAAAGGCGTCTATAAATTAATTAAATTTTATTCAAATTCCGACGTTTCGGAGACTTTTTTCTCTCCTTCTTCAGGGTATTGAATAGTTATTGATGGGTGAGTATAACTCAGTTCCCATTTGTCTCTCCTTTCAGTGATAGCAAAAATATCAAATAGATAACTAAGTACACTTATGACATAATGTTGAAAAGTTTTGTAATATTTTTGCTATCACTGAAAGGAGAGACAAATGGGAACTGAGTTATACTCACCCACCAATAACTATTCAATACCCTGAAGAAGGAGAGAAAAAAGTCTCCGAAACGTCTGAATTTGAATAAAATTTAATTAATTTATAGACTGCCTTTCATTATTATAACCTACTTATTTTGCTTACCAGTCTGTCTTTCTAAGAAAATAAATAAAATTTAATTGAAAAGTTTATATTTTGCCGAGAGTAGGAGAGTTGTTCAATCATAAAGAGAAACAAAGATTCTTATGCATATATACTTATATATATATATATATATATATATATATATATATATATATTATTTATTTGTTTGAGACTATAGTTTCGAAAGCTAGGGACTTCGACCAAAGGGACAAAGACTTAGTGCGATAATTTTATTTTTTGAAACTCTCGAATAAGTCACTACTGTGTAAGAATTTAGGATAAACTCGAAATATGTATGAGTATTTTAAGAATATAATCTAAACATTTTTATAAAATTTGCAGTTGGAAAGAAAAAGGAATAAGTAAAAATGATGAATGAATAAAAAAAAAAAATGAAGAAATATACATATTTATTTTATTTTATTTATATTTAAAAATACATCAATCAAGAAAAAAATAATGTATATTTACATTTGTAATTGCATACCTACGTATTAATTATTATTTATTCATTTACTGTATAAATTGTACTTTGTTTCCGCATTCTTTACTGTAATGTAAAGAATCAATTGATTCTTATTATTTATTGTTTAAAAAATGTTTTCCTCTTCACGAAATACATTTTTATACATTTCAATTCTACTAGGTGTCCCTGACACACACACTTTACTTTTTGGTAAGACTCCCTTGCTAAATTATGATATTTTCCTTTCTTGTGACATTTTTCGGGATTCTTAAATCTTTAGTCTAGTTTATTTAAGAATTTCGTTAAATATAACGAGGAGAGAAAATAATTTTGCAAAGGAGTCGTACCAATAAAAAATTTTTGTACTTTTTTCAGAACTTGTAAGTTTTATCAAAATTTCAACTGCTCCTGGATTTTAATAAAACAGTACCTGGAGCCACCGAGCCATGCACGGTAACCAAACGCCCCCTGGACCCCCACCCCACCCCGCCCCACCCCGGAGATCCCCCAAAACTGCACCCCACCTCCTTTACCCCCACATACATCCCTACCCCGCACCCAGTTTTGCATTTCTAGCTTTCTAGTGGTCCACAGATTATGTGTATATAGGTATATAAATAAATTCCGTATAATTTTTTTTTTAATTAAATAACAATTTATCGAGTTTTTTAATCAATTAAATAAATAATAAATAATAATTTTATTGAAGCAATTTTTTTACATGAAATAGGCTTCGATTTCGGAGATTACTTCCCCACCATCGACTGTACTTGATCTTATAGATTGCGATAATATTTTTAGAAAGTGTTTTTTAATAAGAGGAAATTTAATCAATTAAATTGGCGAATTCTAATATATAACAATATTTGGTATAAAGTATTAGTGGGTTTTAAAATGATAAAAACAATTAAAAATAAAAGATAATTGAAAAAAATGTAAACAAACTTTGTTATTGAGATTTTCATCTATCAATAATTACTTTAATTAAGAAAAGATCAATTAAGATGAAATTTGTCGAGGTCCAGACCTAGCCAGATCGTTTTCTCATCCTCAAAACTTGTTAATATAGTTGGTTTCATCAAAATCGGTAGAGCCGTTTTCAAAATAGAACTAAGATACAAATATATATATATATATATATATATATAAATATAATACAATTTTTGCTCGTTTAATAAGAGCAGATTTGGGTGAATGCAAGATTATTCAATCTTAGTGATTTTCTTAATAGCTTCAATATTAATTTTAATAACAATAATTATGAACAATTAAACTCGGTTACCCCGCGACCAACACCACTCAAATTCTAACCCCCAAAACCTTCAGCATGATGAAACCCGTTGCCAACGCTCTTGGGTGAAAACTACCTTCTCAAACGATGCTAGAAAACCTGGGTCAGGCCCTCCTTCCCATTCGCTCCACCCCATAATAAAAAAGCTTCTTATGATAAACAGTGTGTAAAAATGATTATTTGAACATCTTGTAGCCCTGAGTACTTAATTATTTTTATTTAATATTATTATTATTATTATTATTTTTTTAAATTAACAAAACAGTTAAAATTATGGAAGAATAAAGTACTAAAAAAATTATTTAAAACTGTATGTGGTAAAACAATTTTCATCAATAAATGGCAAATACAAAATTTTTATTTATAAAACTACTCGTAAAACTATATTATTATTTTTATTGTTAGAGTTGTGGCTGTGATGAAACTGTACTAGATGAAGGAGGAGGTATCAGCCAAAGATGGAATCACTGGGTTCAATAAAACATCTTTAATAAGACGTTTCGGCCTGAATTTTATTTGGCCATCTTCAGTGTGTATAACTCCTAATTGACTGAAGATGGCCAAATAAAATTCAGGCTGAAACGTCTTATTAAAGGTGTTTTATTGAACCCAGTGATTCCATCTTTGGCTGATACCTCCTCCTTCATCTAGTATATTTTATTATTTTATTTACAAATTTGAGCATCAAGTATATAGAACAATGTCTTTTAAAAATTTTAGGTAATAATGTTTTCTATATTGAGGGATGACAATTTCTAACATTATTCAAAAATATTTGTTCAAGATTTCTAAGAAAGAAACAAAATGTAGTTCTATTAAAAAAATCCCATATTTGACGTTTAGATAATCAATAATTATAAAACAAGAGTTTAATCAAATTTTCCCTTGAAAATTTATTAAGTTTCTTGAAAATTTCTCAAAGATAACGGCAATTTTTTACAGAAAGCATTAAAGTCTCTTTGTTCAGTTAATTTTGATATTTTTAAATTCAATTGTCTATTTGATTCGTGTTTAGTTATTCGAAGTGTGAAGACAAATCTATAATTTTCTTATAATTTAAAAAATAAAATGTTATTTTTACCTTATATTATATACTGTCCAACCTTTTGACTTACAAGGACCACATTTGAAGAAAAAAAATTGTCTCGGACCGCGGATAAAATATTATAATTCTATTGATATTTGTTATAAAAGAAGATAGTTAATAATGTAGAAATAAGAACTTTGTTATTTTTTTAGCTAATAGTGAGCTTCTAATTTTACTTCCCCCGATATTTTTGCAGTGCTGGGCCGCACGGGTTGGACAACCCTGATCTAGAAGATACTTTCAATCCATTTCAGCAAACTGTTTTCGATTTAGGAAACTCAGAAGTAGACGAATTTCCTCTCTCACCATTACAATTATCCCCACCTATTCGACTATTCTCCATAAAAGAAATAGAACAAACTATAAAACTCTTCTCAGGTTATGAACTTATTAGGTCATTCAATAAGTCCGTAGGATGACATATAGATGGCGTTACTAGAAATTTTTCCATATGATTTTTATTTAGTACTAACCTTCAAACGATAGTGTATAAATTTGAAAGCAATCTGACTATTGATTCGTGAGTTATAGCATTTTGTGTGAAGCAACTTTTTTGTTATTGAAAAAAAAGTGAATTTCGAGTTTTAATAAAGCATTGCTTTTTGATGAAAAAAATACAGTGGAAACCAAACAATGGCTTGATAAACATTATCCGAACTCTGCTCCATCAAGACAAATGGTAGAGAAGTGGATTGCAGAATTTAAACGTGGTCGTACCAGCACAAATTATGCAGAGCGCAGTGGACGCCCAAAAGAGGCTGTTATTCCAGAAAACATAAAAAAAATCCACAAATTGGTTATGAACGATCACAAATTGAAGGTGCACGAGCTAGCTGACATTGTAAAGATATCAGATGGTAGTCTTTTTACCATTTTACACGTTCATTCGGGTATGCGAAAGTTCTGTGCAAAGTGGGTGCTGCGTGAGCTCACAGTCGACCAAAAACAACAACGAATCGATGCTTCAGAGGAGTGTTTGGCGCTGTTAAGCAGCAATAAAATGGAATTCTATCGTCGATATGTGACAATGGATGAGACATGGCTTCACTATTACACACCAGAATCAAAAAGAAGTCAAATGATGAATCGCTGAAACTGAGGCCTATTTTGACGAGAAAGAGAAATCGTACTATAAAAGTGGTATCGAAAAGTTGGAAAATCGCTATCCTCGTTGTATCGCCCCCGAAGGCAACTATGTTGAATAATAAAATCGAGTTTTGTCAAAATTTTGTTTTTTTCTTACTTATCCTATATTATTGAATGACCTGTTAGAACCATTGAAATTTTAAAGAAACTACACAAAAAAGGCCTGATTTTTTCCATGAGTTGTACAATGCCATATTAAGAACACACTACTTCTCAATTCAATGGAAATTCGCTCATATAATTATGATTTTAAAACCAGGTAAACCCTAAAAATAATCAATCTTCTTTATACCGACACATCATGAAAAAATAATATCTCGTTAAATATAATTTTTCCCATGTTTACTCTAAAATGTTTTTTGTACACCTGCCATGGTTTCGCTTAATTTTTTTTACCAAATCAGTTCAAGCTGTTTTTGAGATATTTCGAAAAAGTGAAGCAAAAAAAACAAAAACAAAAAAAAATAAACTGCAACGGATCGTTGCTAAACTTTATCCAAATTTTACTAAAAACTTTATTTAACATTTTTTGTGGTCCCCAAGGTACTTAATTGGGATATTAAATTTCATCAAAATTGGTTAAGTCATTTTCAAGATATTTAGAAAAAACTAAAAAAGTACTGAAATAAAGTACTAATGCTTGTGGACCGATATGTACCAAAAACTAATCAGCTCTTCATTTTGTTAAAATAATGGTAGGTTTTCAATTTCATTTCAATCGGCGCAAAGGTGTGGAAAAAATCGTGGACGAAAAAAACGATAACATACATCCATCCATCCCCACGCACTTCCAAAAAAAATTGCACTTTTTGGCCTCTCGACGAGATTCCAGGTAATTTTTGGCAAAACCGTCACGTGCTAAAATTCAATCTCATTGAATACTTCAATTTGTGACCTTAATTGAGTCTATGGGTTCCGTAGTCTTTACCTGAGGACCCTTTGAAGTCGCGCTTGCCGCGAGAGCGATTACAATACTTTCTCCCATGCTTCGCATTGGATAAAGTAAAAACACTCTTTTCTAAGAAAATTTCGTGACGGAACATTGTCAAAAATGCACAAAAATGTAAAAATTCTCATTTTTTGGCGGTTTTTTGCTTATAACTCGAAAACTATCCAATTTTCGTAAATAACCTTCATATTCAAAATGAAAGTTCATAAAATTTTCTACAAATCTAATTATTTAGGTTTTTTCTCCGACCAACCGTTCGGGCTCAAGCGCTAGTTTAAAATTGGCGTATTTTTTCTGATTCCACAAATGCCAAAAACTCGCACTTTTTTCGATTTCTTCCCATTTTGACCATGAAAGAGCACGTTTTCGACAAAGAACATTCTATATATTTTTAAACTATATTAAATTTGATACAATTCAAACATAGTTTCATCTTTATTGGATGATGGGAACCCGTGCCGCAATGAGGTTGATGTTTTGAAAAACTTCAATTTTTTTGCAAAAAATCGCAGTTTTTTCTTCATAAAATGAAAACCACTCATCCTAGAAACTTGATTTCTGTCTCATACTCTATGAAATTTTGTTGACTTGAACGTTTACTTGGACTACTTTTTGACAAAACTCTTTTTCACAGGGGTGGTTTCCCATTGACTTTCCCTGGATTTAGTGAGGCACCTTGCATATTTGACAAAGATGAAAATGGATCTAAGTTCGATTTCGAGTAAACTCGATCCGAGGCCAAGCATTTTAAATATGGAGATAAATTTTCTAAAATGCATTTAAAGAAAATTCGTACCTTGTTACAGACTATGTTTTTATATTTGATTTCAAAAGAGTTTTTGTCATCTAAGTGGTAATTCAGCACCTATAAAAGTAATATGAAACTTCCAATACATTTCTAATGTAATGTGAAAGGACACTATCTTCAAGGAATATCTGAAAAAAATAAATTCTATTAAAACCAATCACCGGTAATCAAGAAGCTCGATAGCCATCTTCTACTCTCTTATATGGCGCCTGGTAGCCAGGAACAAGCTATAAATTGAGACTGCTAATCACAAATAAGAATAGAAGATACATATCCCGTGAAATTTATTGAAATAATTTATTTGGAATTTTCAAAAATTTCTTATCAATTATTATCAAAACAAATTTTTATAGAAACATAACTCATTGAACTATTTTAATTTCATTTGAGTTTAAAAGAGGAAAACACACACAATTTAAAATCGAAAGAATTAATTTAGTTTTTAATGAAAATAAAAAAATGTCATTCAATTATTCAGATAAATAGAGTATGAGCCGTTTATTTTAAAAGTGGCGTAAGTCAATTTTCCAGAAAAATCGAGTTAACTACCTTAATAGTTACATTTTTACATGATCTTTTCATTCTGAAGCAACTTGTTACTAATATATTTAAAGTCATTAAGATTTTGTAACATTAAAATTTGCTCGTTAATGAAATGATGAAAAAGTTTATTTTGAAAGTGGCGTAAGTCCCATTCTGACAGTTTCAAATGGATATGGAAAATATTATACAATAAAATTTTATGAGATTCCAGCTTTATCTACTCTTATTAAACGAGCAAAAATTGTATATTTATATATTGTATATATATTTATTTATATATATATATATATTTATTTATTTATTTATATATTTATTTATATGTATATATATTTGTATCTTGGTTCTATTTTGAAAACGACTCTACCGATTTTGATGAAATTCACGGGTTGACAATTCGATCTGTCACGGTCTCATCTTCGACAAAATTGTTTTTGATGGTTTTTTTTTCGTAATCAAATTAATTATTCTCAGGTAGACAAATGCCAATCTTATCTTAGGGATTTAAAAAGGGTTCCTCTTTTCTTTTGTACCCAGGCAGACAATGGGTTGGTTTAAATCTTTGTTCTCAAAGGCCTTGAAGAACTTTGTGATTGTGGTGTGTTGTTGTCAAGCTAAACCCGAACAAAGCTCGGTCTTCCAGGTATATATATATATATAATATAAGTATTTGTATTTTTTTTTTATTTTAAAAACGGATCTAATGATTTTGATGAAACAAACTCTATTATCAAGTTTTGAGGATGAGAAAGCGATCTTGGTGTGGAGCGGGGGTGGATGTGGATGTGGGGGGTGCAGAAGGTGGAGGGCAGTGGTGGGGGATCCGGGGGTAGGGCGAGGTTTCGGGGGGAGGGGTCGAGCAGGGTGAAGGTGGGGGGTACAGGGGTCGAATACTATATAGATATATTTGTATTTTTTAATTTGAAAACGGTTCTCAAATAAAAATCGACCTTTTTATCAGAATTTTAAATTAAAAATAATATTAAAATAAAGATTTTAACTGAAGGAAGAAGTTACCAAGCATCGCTCGGTGCCTCCAGGTACTGTTTAATTATTAAAGTAGCAGTAGAATTATCAATGTGCAATGAATTTGTTATAAACAACAGAACAGCGCCTGTTGAAACAAGCTCATTGTTCTCGCGCAGTCTGCGTTGAAAACCAGAGTGATGAACGGTGTGTTGTTTCATTTGCTGAGTATTTTTACTTGTTTTTACAGTTTTCTTAAATGTGTTACATTATATACCACCTGCACACCATAGTTATTTTAAATCCCTCCCGCATACTACAAACTGAAGAAGACTGAATAAAAATTAATAAAACCATATTCATTTTAATGTAAAGATTTTTTAACAAAGAATAAAAGTTGAATATTTTTTTGATTTCATCACATAAAAGTGTATATATTTATTTTTATTTCAAGGGAGATTTACTTTTCCTATGGACTTGTGCTTTCTTAAGAATTGAAAACGTTATTTCATTGATATTGAAAGTGGTGTATCTCCATTCATAGCCATCAAAAACATATTATTTTTCAAATAATGTTAAGTATGCTAATTGGGATGATAAATTTGACACCCTTAAAAATCCCAAAACATTATTCTACTATATTATCTGTTACCCATATTTTTAAATTTAATCAAACGAAAACCCTTAAATATCTTGATTAGAACATAAATGGACTTACGCCACTTTCAAAATAAACGGCTCATATATATATATATATATATATATATATATATATATATATATATATATATATATATATATTGAAAAAATATTTTGTTTTATAATTAAAATAAATACTAGGGGGTTCTTAAAAATTAAAATTACAAGATTTTTCAAACTAAAAAAAAAAAAAATAGCTAACGTGTTCTGATGTGGCCATCCACTTGTCAAGCTTGAGTTGTTTACCAAAAAGAATTTAGTCTTTTTGATTTTAAGTCGATTCTTCCACGTTTTCAGTAGAGGTTGCCATTAATAGTCAAAACATCAAAAATGAAATGCAATAAGGTTATTCCTCTAGTATTAGATAAGAATCGAACGTTATTTTTGATTTTAAGCCGATTCCTCCATGTCTTCAGCAATGGTTACCAATAATAATCGAAGGGTCAAAAACCTAATGTAGAATTATTATTCCTCAAGTAATAGATGAGAATCAATCGCTATTTTTGATTTTAAGTCGATTCCTCCATGTCTTCAGCAATGGTTACCAATAAAAACCGAAACCTCAAAAATCCAATATAGAATGGTTATTCCTCAAGTACTAGATGAGAATCAATCGCTATTTTTGATTTTAAGTCGATTCCTCTATGTCTTCAGCAATGGTTACCAATAAAAACCGAAACGTCAAAAATCCAATATAGAATGGATTTATTCCTCAAGTACTAGATGAGAATCAATCGCTATTTTTGATTTTAAGTCGATTCCTCTATGTCTTCAGCAATGGTTACCAATAAAAACCGAAACGTCAAAAATCCAATATAGAATGGTTATTCCTCAAGTACTAGATGAGAATCAATCGCTATTTTTATTTTAAGTCGATTCCTCTATGTCTTCAGCAATGGTTACCAATAAAAACCGAAACGTCAAAAATCCAATATAGAATGGTTATTCCTCAAGTACTAGATGAGAATCAATCACTATTTTTGATTTTAAGTCGATTCCTCCATGTCGTCAGCAATGGTAACTGATAAGAAAACAACGCGGTTGCTATGGTTACTTATAAAATTTCCTCCGAAATTTTTACCATTTCACAGCGAGAAGCCTAACCATTCTTACTTAAGTTAGGTTAAATGAGAGATATCAAATGAATAAATTTTAAAGAATTTAAAATTAAAAAAAGTACTATTTTTCTTTAGAGTAAAGTACTAAAATATGATTTTACTAAAAACTTTATTTAACCTTTTTTGTGGTCCCCAAGGTACTTAATTAGGATATTAAATTTCATCAAAATTGGTTAAGTCATTTTCAAGATATTTAGAAAAAACTAAAAAAGTACTGAAATAAAGTACTAATGTTTGTGGACCGATATCTACCAAAAACTAATCAGCGCTTCATTTTGTTAAAATACTGGTAGGTTTTCAATTTCAATTCAATCGGTGCAACGGTGTGGAAAAATTCGTGGACGAAAAAAACGATAACACACACACACACATCCATCCATCCATCCATCCATCCCCACGCACTTCCAAAAAAATGGCACTTTTTGGCCTCTCGACGAGATTCCAGGTAATTTTTGGCAAAACCGTCACGTGCTAAAATTCAATCTCATTGAATACTTCAATTTGAGACCTTAATTGAGTCTATGGGTTCCGTAGTCTTTACCTGAGGACCCTTTGAAGTCGCGCTTGCCGCGAGAGCGATTCCAATACTTTCTCCCATGCTTCGCATTGGATAAAGTAACAAACAAACAAGAAAAATGGAATTTACTATAAGTAATAAAAATAATAAATCTTAATATAATGAATTCTTCTTCTGCTATGAAATATAATAATTGTTTAAATAAAAAAACATCTCGAGACAATAAAAAAATTATCTTGTTGTTGTTTGTATCTTTTGTAAAAGAATAATAAAAAAAAATGGTTTTAAGATAGCCGATTCTTCATGTATCACGGGACACGGGAATGAATGGAAGCGGAGGCGGGGGTGTGTCCAAAAGTAAAGTATTCTTAGGTGACTCCTCAGCCCACGCCCGGACTAACATATTCAAGCATATTTTGTTATAAAAATTTACATCTAATCCTCTATAAATTATTATAAGAATATTTCATAAAGAGTATAGCCGGGTTTGTATGGGAAATCCGCCCCCGCGGCTTTTTCGATTTGCACTTGGGGGATCAATTTGACATTAAATAAAAATAATTCAGCTAAATTTTTAGCTCTTTATCTCAAACGATTTTCGATTTGATTTTTTTTCAATAGTAAAATTCAAAATTAATGAATGTTGATTTTTTCCAATTCTTAGGAGTAAAAGGATGAAAAAACACTTTCATTATGAATTTTTTTTATGATAATGATGAAGAAGGAGGTACACCAAAAAGGTGCAACCCCTAAAGGCCTGGGTTGGCCCCTCCATCGTGAAAAGAAGAAGAAAGAATTTTATGTGTTGGGCGGGGGTCGAAGGTATCTGTGGATACGGGTCTTAAATAGCTGAAGGTTATAAGTCGCGGGAAAGATGGTGGCAGGAAGCGAGTTCCAGTCTCTGGAGGTCATAGGGAATGTCAGGTGGAAAGCCAATTTTTAAGAACAGAAATAAAACTATAATAATTTTTTTTTTTTACCGAGTTATTTAAAAGTGTCCACCGCCAAACTTTGTCAGAAAATGTCTTCTATACTCCATTACACTGAGGAATTTTTTCATTTTTACTTTATCCAATGCGAAGCATGGGTAAAGTATTGTAATTGGTCTCGGGGCAAGCGTGACTTCAAAGGGTCCTCAGATAAAGACTACGGGTCCCATGGACTCAATTAAAGTCACAAATTGTAGTATTCTTTTAGATTGAATTTTAGCACGTGACGACTTTGCTAAAAATTACATGGGGTCTCGTCCACAGGCCAAAAAGTGCGATTTTTTCAGGAAGTGCGTGAGTATGGATGTGTTATCGTTTTTTTTCGTCCACGATTTTTTCCACACCGTTACACCGATTGAAATGAAATTGAAAACCTACCATTATTTTAACAAAATGAAGCGCTGATTAGTTTTTGGTACATATCGGCCCATAAACATTATTACTTTATTTCAATACTTTTTAGTTTTTTCTAAATATTTTGAAAATGACTAAACCAATTTTGATGAAATTTAATATTGTAATTAAGTACCGTGAGGACCACCAAAAAGGTCATATAAAAGTTTTTTTGTAAAATTATATTTTAAAGTACTTTACCCTAGAATAAGATAGTACATTGGATAAAGTTTAGCAACGATCCGTTGCAGTTTATTTTTGAAGTGATGGAACATTATGAAAGAAAATAAAAACTAATTTTTTTTCAAAATATTGCGTTTGAACGCATTAAAACTATTATACTGCTAGAGAAATATATAGAAAATAATTTTTCAATTGAAAAAACACAACTTACAAAAATATTTAAAAAAATTAAGAAATGAATTATAAGGTTGGCAACTAAGTAATTGCGGATTTCACTCATAGATGGCTTCAGTTGAATTTTTAGGTTTGTTGGCGTAGTCCAAATGTAAAACACATTTTGTTATTTGATAGTTGGCAATTCAGCTGTCAATCAGTAAAAAAAGTTTTTTGATCGGTTGCGTAGTTTTCGTTTGGCGTTCGTTGAAAAATGGAAAATCAAAAGGAACATTTTCGTCATATTTTGCTTTTTTATTTCCGCAAAGGGAAAAACGCATCGCAAGCTCACAAAAAGTTATGTGCTGTTTATGGCGACGAAGCCTTTAAAGAACGGCAGTGTCAAAATTGGTTTGCCAAATTTCGTTCTGGTGATTTTTCACTCAAAGATGAAAAACGCTCTGGTCGTCCAGTTGAAGTTGATGACGACCTAATCAAAGCAATAATCGATTCGGATCGTCACAGTACAACACGTGAGATTGCAGAGAAGCTTCATGTATCACATACATACATTGAAAATCACATTAAACAATTTGGCTATGTTCAAAAACTCGATACATGGGTTCCTCACGAACTGAAAGAAACGCATTTAACGCAACGCATTAACAGCTGCGATTTGCTAAAGAAGCGTAATGAAAATGATCCATTTTTAAAACGACTGATAACTGGCGATGAAAAATGGGTTGTTTACAACAATATCAAGCGGAAAAGATCGTGGAGCAGGCCAGGTGAACCAGCTCAAACAACATCAAAAGCTGGTATTCATCAAAAGAAGGTTTTGTTATCAGTTTGGTGGGATTACAAAGGAATTGTCTACTTTGAACTCTTACCACCCAACCGAACGATCAATTCTGTTGTCTACATTGAACAACTAACGAAATTAAACAATGCAGTTGAAGAAAAGCGGGCCGAATTGACAAATCGAAAAGGTGTTGTATTCCATCATGACAATGCAAGGCCACACACATCTTTGGTCACTCGGCAAAAATTATTGGAGCTTGGTTGGGATGTTTTGCCACATCCACCATATAGTCCTGACCTTGCACCATCTGATTACTTTTTATTTCGATCTTTACAAAACTCCTTGAATGGTAAAAATTTCAATAATGATGATGATGTCAAATCGTACCTGATTCAGTTTTTTGCTAATAAAAACCAGAAGTTTTATGAACGTGGGATTATGATGCTGCCTGAAAGATGGCAAAAGGTCATTGATCAAAATGGGCAATACATTACAGAATAAAGTTATTTAGTTCCATGAAAAAATTGTCTTTGATTTTCTAAAAAAATAAAATAAAAAAATCCGCAATTACTTAGTTGCCAATCCAACTTCAAAAAATAGAGTATAGAAGACATTTTCTGAGAATGTTTGGCGCTGGAGATTTTTAAATAACACTGTAAAAAAATTATTATAGTTTTATTTCTGTTTTTAAAAATCGGTTTTCCACCTGAGATTGTTGAAGTTATCATCAAACTTAGTCTTGATGCGCTTCGGCTAGTCCGCCCTGCTCCCTCTCCACCTTATAATATGTTCACATTCACTCCTCACCTGACCTCTCTCTTATAAACATTACATTTGAATAAATACTATTTCTTTTATATACCGGGTGAGTTTTTTTTATCTTGAGACATTCTTATAATTCAAAAACAGTGCATTATATGGAAAAAAGTTTTAAATCAAAGTTTGTTTAAATCGAGGGGAAACTAAACTACGCTATTGGTTGTCGACCTAGAACACGCTTTCAAGGGTATTTCAATGTCAAGTTCTGTTTTTTAAATAGAACTCTATATTATTCTATAGGTCTACTTAATCTACAAAAAACACTGAACAACTTTTATAAGAACTATTTTTTTATACGACATCAAATAAACAATAATTTTTAAGAAAAAATAAAACCGACTTCAAAAAAATTAAATGCAACAAATAAAATACACTAAAAGGTATAAAATAATTATTATCTTATTTAGTTACAATTAAACGACGAAATATTAAGATGAAATTACTTTTTGAAGTCGGTGCCAAACAAACTATACCTATAAGCGAGCGTACCCACCAAACGTACTAAGTAAGATCCGTCGAATGCGATTCATAAAAGGTATATGTTTGGCACCGACTTCAAAAGTAATTTCATGTTAATATTTCGTCGTTTAGTTGTAATTAAATAAGATAATAATTATTTTATACCTTTTAGTGTATTTTATTTGTTGCATTTAATTTTTTGAAGTCGGTTTTTATTTTTTTCTTAAAATTATTTTTATTTTTCTCTTTTTAGTGATGTTATTAATAGTGATAATATCATCAGAACTTGACCAAATTAATATGGCACCATCTCTAAGATACCCCCTTTCCAATAAAAAAAGAATCATCGAAATCGGTTCATTAAACAAAGAAGTTAGGCCTGAACAAACCTAACAAAAAAGGTCTAATACCTATGAAAAAAAATTGGACCAATCGGAAGATAGACTGAAGCCAACGCAAATTTTTTTTTCAAAATCGGTTCACAATTGGTGGAGATATGAGGTAACATAGGCACAAAAAAAAAAAAATCAGTCGAATAGAGAACCTCGTAGCCTTTGGATTTCCTGTTTTTTTTTAAACAGATTTTACAACACAATAAAATGAAGCTTGTGAGGGTGTATTAGGAGACCGCTCGGCATTCATTTCATTGGCAGCCCCTAACACTTCTACATTCACCGCATAAATTAAGACCATTTTAATTTTGTCTTCAACAAAAAATGCTCCATTTTTATTATGTTAATACAATATAACTATCTACTGAATTGACACGAGAAATAAACTTTTTTAAACTCAAGAATTTTAACTAGTTCTATATAGTAAGTA
Organism: Forficula auricularia; assembly: GCA_024734495.1. Taxonomy (NCBI): domain Eukaryota; kingdom Metazoa; phylum Arthropoda; class Insecta; order Dermaptera; family Forficulidae; genus Forficula; species Forficula auricularia. Next base: position 29,701,322 of record JALMQS010000153.1, read on the forward strand.
GAAAATAATCTCTTAAACTGAGTATTACGAAGTTTTAATATCATTATAAACACTTATTTTCATTGTTGTGACTTTTCAATTTAATAATTATTTAATCATTATTATTTGATAATTAAGTTAAATAATTGTTAAAAATAATTATTAAGAATTTTTTTGAGATCTAATTGATTCATGTATTTTGTTTATTTGATGTCGTATAAAAATAGTTCTTATAAAAGTTGTTCAGTGTTTTTTGTAGATTAAGTAGACGTATAGAAAAATATAGAGTTATATTTAAAAAACAGAACTTGACATTGAAATACCCTTAAAAGCTTGTTCTAGGTCGACAACCAATAGCGTAGTTTAGTTTCCCCCTCGATATAAACAAACTTTTATTTGAAACTTTTTCCATATAATGCACTGTTTTTGTATTATAAGACTGTCTCAAGATAAAAAACTCACCCGGTATATGTCTACTTTACTTTAAATATTTTTCTAATTAATATATTAACTGAATATATAGTATATCAAAGAGAATTATTTTTGACCGCGACATTTCTAAACAAGATACATATATATATATATATATATATATATATATAAATATCGCTAGACCACTGCTGGTTGAGGCTATTGGGGTCAGCTGAATCTGGACCAAGAGAAATGAAAAAGATATGATCCATCTAGGTGTGATCCAGCATCATATCGTGATTAGCGCATGATCCTTTTTACAAACACGGATTATTATTAATTAATATCTGACAAAAATTACTTGCATTCTATTCGCCGAGTGAATCAAAATATGAAACTCATGATTAATTGATAGCAACACCTTACAGACTAAGCGAGCTGGACTGGGGGGATTGAAGTATATAAGATCTCAGATTACAAATTCACTAGGTGATCTATATCCGTGTTTGGTAAAGCATCATACACTTTTTACTTCCTGATTTTTGAAATTTTTTTCTGCCATCATTTTGAAATAAAATAGGTATAATTCGTAACTATAACTATTTGGCTATAACTTGTGATATTTAAATTCTTTATAAAATTAAATTTGTCTTGTCAAAAAAAGTTTTAAAAAATTTGCAAGATGTATCAACTTGACCCGGTCTGGGTCAAGTTGATACGCCTTTGAGTAAGCTAATACGGTGTCAGGAATTATTAAAATAATAGACAAAACAGAAATATGAACAAGTTTTATTGTAACTATAAAAGATATTTTAAAATCTACAACATTTTGGGAAAATTGAAAGCTGTAACAATCATTGATTGCGATCGATTATTCCGACTCTGAAGAGGAATTTGGGTCTGATTGACAGTTAATACAAGTGTAAAAGGGGATGTTCTCTGCACAGGCGATGTGTGCCCACTTCTAGCAGGAAATACACTGGATCCAGTCTTGGCCAGGTTTGGATGAAGAATAACTCTTGAAACGCTTGTGAGTTAAGTTGATACACCGTATCAATTTGACCCAAAATAAGCGTATCAACTTGACCCAAACGTCGCCATTACACTAAACTCTAAAATACGTGAAACCGGAAACAGTTAGAACAAAGTTAAAAAGGTGAAATTCTTACCTTTATAACATGTAACAACGTGATGTCGTCGATAACACAATTTACGAACAAATTAACTTACAATAATAATTGAAAAACAGTAGTGAAAATTTACTTTCGACGATGAAAAACAGTTTTTAGTTCACAACTAACAAAGCGAAGCAACCTCCTCCAAGTGATCACGCGTGATTGCAGAGTCGCCACTTGTCTGTGTCTACGCATTAGGAAGTGTTTTGGCCTGTATCAACTTGACCCTGTATCAACTAGACCCGGTCTCCCCTATTATTACTTAATATCTGACAAAAATTACCTACATTCGATTCGCGAGCGAATCAAATGTAGGAAACTCATGATTACATTACTTTACTTTACTTTATCCAAGCTCCCGTATATATGCCAAAATATCCAATAGAGATTCATAATGAAAGTGTTTTTTCATCCCTTTTACTCCTAAGAATTGGAAAGTAATCACCATTTATTAATTAAAAAAAAAAAAATCGAAAAAAGAGGTTTTTTTGAAAATCTCGATAATCCTTTGAGATAAAGAGCTAAAAAATTAGCTGAATTATGTTTATTTAATGTCAAATCGATGCCCCAAGTGCAAATCGAAAAAGCTGCGGGGGCGGATTTCCCATACAAACCCGGCTATAGGTACTCTTTATAAAAATCTTTTAACTATATAAGTAAATTCGCGAATTTTATCGTAATTTATATCCTAAAAATTTTTTTTTAAATAAATAAAAATTCAAAGTTTTATTTTTTATTTTTTGTTTAAGAAATTATAGATTAAATTTAGTATGATGCATTTCCCTCTTTGAATGATACTCTTTTTAATAAATACCTACGGCGGGCCGCTTGCTAGCCAAGGGGCTTCAGCCTGCGTTTTCCTCTGAAAACGAAATATCAAACCTAATGAAACATGGAAAAAACTTTAAAAATGATTTTATAAACATGATTTTCTCCGAAAGTATAAGGGTTGGAAACTCAAAATTTTGTATTTAACCTTTTTATAGTAAAATTGAGGCGACTGTGGGTCAGTGGTTAGAGTGTCGGGCCACTGGCATGAAATACGCTGGTTCGAGACTGAGTCTCGGCAGATATTTGGAGTCGCCTTCTCTTGGAAAGCAATGGCAAACTACCAAGAGTATAATTGCCTAGTAACCTCTCCAAACTAGCCGTTCAGAACCGGCGTTAAAAAGTAGGTCTCATATATCTGTGTAAAAATAGCTAAACACACTCAGCACAGGTATATGTGAAGAGAATCCGAAACGTCAGGGAGACCTGATTTGGCACTTAAAGAAGATAGTAAAATTATATAAGAAATTTTTAAAAGCGTCATATTGGTTGATATATGATATTCCATACCTCGTGGCCAAAACTGTTGTTTGATACAGGATTAGGTAATATCTTGATTCTAAGACGGTAGTTGATTTAATATGGTTTATTGAATACGTGTTATTTAGTAGATATTTTGACCACGTGTACAGAAAGACAAGATGATTTGATGGGGGGTGAGTTGATGATAATCTCCCATTTAATTCGGTTGGAAAGATCTCAATATTGAGGGATACCAAGTCTCATTCGCGGATTAACTCGGAATTAATTAATAGGAAAGCATTGGACGAGGCCCCGGGGCTACATGACCAGATGGATACGAGACAGAAAGGGAGAGCGACTACTATCAACCTCTTCAAATAGAATTTAATGAGATTTAGAATTAGCCCAGCGGTCACTTTAATTTGGCCCTTTTGCTTTAGATGATGATCAATGAGCTAAATTGACTAATATTTCTAATAAAGGCTTAGAATTTGATTAAATGTAATGAGAGTATTAGTTCCTAGTCGAAATTACGATTAATTACGTTAAGTATAATATTCAAGGACATCGCTTAAGAAGGCTAGTAATATAAATATGTAGTTCATGGAAATATATATTTTTTTTAAATAGTTGGTAAAGAAAAATATATCGGTACTAATCCTGGTACTAATGTAGTGGGTGACTTTGTGTATATTAGGTTGCCAGTCTTGGCAGAGCAGGCGCGTGTGGCGGCCGAATTAACTGGGCATTAGGAGGCCGCTCTCGAGGTCTTAATTTTGGAAAATTGAAAAAACAAATTCCAAGTTGCAATACGATAATAATGTGTAATAAAAATAATTTATGAATTAAAAATCCCATAAAGCTATTATAATATTATTACAGTTAGCTATCTTTCTAACTATATCTATATGTATACTTATTATAATCGGCTTGCGCAACGACGCCGACTTGATTTTGTTAATTTTAAAACCCACTAATAATTCATGACAAATGGGGGGAGGGGGGGGGTGAAAAATGTAAATTCTTGCCCTTGGAGCAAACTCAACCAAATTTTGTATACCTAATCTCTGGGCCTCTAGAGAGCTAGAAATGCAAAAACTAACCACCCAAAATGGAGGGGGGGGGGGTCAAAAAATGAAAAAATTTCTCTTGGACCAAACTCAACCAAATAATTTTGTATACATAATCTGTGGGTCACTGTGAAAAAAAATTTCTCTTGGACCAAACTCAACCAAATAATTTTGTATACATAATCTGTGGGTCACTAGAAGGCTAGAAAAACTGGATGCGGGGGTGGAATGGAGTGGGGATGGGTTAGGGTATGGGGTGGATTGGGGGTGGTGCGTGGTAGAGTCCATTGATATTTCATGTTTTTGCGACCCCAAACTTAGTTACATTACCCTAAATGAGGTCACAACCCATAGTTTAAAAAGTACCTACTGCATTGGATCAATTTACAAATTTTCAATAAATATATTAATAATAATAATACAATCCAACAAAAAAAAAAATAATCTTATTTCCTTAGGCTTTTGGAGTTCTGGTTTTGAAAATTGTATTGGATAGCGATAGACGATATCAGCCCGAGTTTTTAAAATACATTTGATCAAATCTCTTAAAAATACGATTTCTGCCTATATTAAAGGCGTATTGATTCAGAACAGCAATACATGAAATCAAAATATTTACTTTTATTAAATATTTAAATGAAGCTTCATCGATCAATTACAATATATAAATAAATAAATAAATATAACGCCTGTTTTTAGCTAAATGAGAATTTGATTTAGAGTAAAAAAAGCAAATTAAAACTATATTTTTTGAATCAAAAAAACATGAAAATGTAGTTATAGTTTTTTTTTTAAATTATTATTATTATAAATATAATTCTGATTGAGATAAAAACATGTGTTATATTGAAAATGATGGACGAAGTTTTTTTCAATAAATAAAACTAAATATTTTGATTTCAAGTATTACTTTTCTGAATCAATACCCCTTTAAAACTAGGCAAAAATCATTTTTTTCGAAGATTTGACCAAATATAAATCAAATTGAAGAAAAAAGTGAAACTTTTTCAAGAATCAGTAACATGCTTGCAGTTTCCTTGAATTAATTAATTTATTAAATATTAATTCAAAACACAGCTGTTCGATTTTTTTATTATTTTTTACTATGGAAGCGGATTAAACTCTGTTTGTCTGTATTCAAATACCCACTTTAACTTAAAGTCGTCGAAAGTTTGTTCTTGTGCTAAAATATTTGTATTTCCAATGCGAAGAAGTGACTAGATTTTGGTAAAAATAGTACACAAAAATTGACGTTTTTTTAATCTGTACCTTTTGTCTGATTTTGATCAAATTTTGCACAGTCAGCCTTTAAGGCCTTAAGGGAACTATAATGACAAAATCAACTTCCTAAAATGACCAGGATGAGAGGGCAGGTGTATGGTAAAGTAATAAGATGGGCACATCACATATTTGATAATTTATAAGTAAATTTAAAAGAATTAATCGTTAATTTTCTTTTACTAATATAGAAAAACATACTATAATTAAATATTAATCTATTTAAAAATTTTAAGTAATTTTTCAATTTTTAATAGAAATTTTTTCTGTTTTATTTTTCATGGTGTTTCGTCTATCCCTTCTTCATGCCTTCTTCTTCTTCTCTTCTCGGCTTTATTCTACTCGTCACTTGAATATGTACATCATAGCTTCGGATTCAATTTAAGTACAATATCTTTTTTTACAAGCATGGCGTTTAATTTATTATATAAAGGGATCAAATAGTTTAAAAAAAATTTTCATTAGGATGTTTTTCTTTCAGCTTTCAACGCTACAACTTTTAATTTTAGTTTAGAGATTTTATTCATCATCATCATCATCATCAATCAGCCCTTTTTCTTGTCCACTGCTGAACATAGGCCTCCTCCAAATGTCTCCAGTTTTCTCGATCTTTTGCAACTTTTACCCAGTTTGTCGATATTCTTCTTATATCGTCTGTCCATCGTGTGGGAGGTCTACCTCGGCTTCGCTTATCCTCCCTTGGCCTCCATTCAAGGAGTTTCTTTGTCCATCTGCCATCCTCCATTCTAGCGATATGTCCAGCCCATCTCCACTTTTGTTTTGCAATGCGTTCAATGATGTCGTCTACTCCAGTTCGTCTACGGATCTCATCATTTCTTACGCGGTCTTTTAAGGTCAAACCAAGCATTGATCTTTCCATTCGCCTTTGTGTTACTCGCAGTTTTTCCGATGATATTTTTGTGAGAGTCAAAGTCTCTGCTCCATAAGTCAAAATTGGCAAGACGCACTGGTTGAAGGCTTTCCGCTTCAACGTTGTTGGAATATCTGCCTTAAAAATATCTTTCAATTTCCCATAGGCTGCCCATCCCAGAGTGATTCTTCTTAACATTTCGCAGGTCTGGTTATCTCGACCTATTCTTATCTCATGGCCTAGGTAAACATATTTTTCCACCACTTCTATAACCTGATCCTCAATGTGGATTTTCTCGCTGAAGACCATATTTGTCATCATCTTTGTTTTTTGAAAGTTTATCATCAATCCTATTTTTCGAGACACATTCTCGAGCTCTTGGACCATGTTTTTTGCGTCCCCTAAATTATCTGATATGATGACAATATCGTCCGCGAAGCGCTAAGTGACTAAGCCTCTCTCCATCGATAGTTATTCCTTTCTCTTGCCATGACAACATTTTGAACCCATGCTCAAGTACAGTGGTGAACAGCTTTGGTGACATAGTGTCACCCTGCCTAACTCCTCTTTTGATGTTTATCTTATTTGTTGTTGAATGCAGATTTACGGTTGTTGTGGCATTTTCGTAGATGTTCTTGATAATGTTACAATAACGATGATCGATTCTACATTCTTGTAGTGCTGTTAGAATAGATGGTAACTCTACAGTATCAAATGCCTTTTTAAAATCTACAAACACAAGTGCTAAGGGACGATTGTATTCTATAGTTTTTTCTATTAATGTTTTCAGGCTTTGCAGATGATCGTTGGTACCATATCCACGACGGAAACCGGCTTGTTCTCTAGGCTGGTAAAAATCCAACTTAGTCTCTAACCTAGTTGTTATTATTCGGGTGTAGAGCTTGTAGAGGTGGTTAAGAAGTCTAATTGGTCTATAATTTTCCAGGTCTGTTACGTCACCCTTCTTGTAGAAGAATCATTAGCGAGTTGTTCCATTTTACTGGGATTTGTTGGTTGCTAAGACACAGATTGAAAAGCTTTTGTTTTATTAATAAAAACAAAATAAATAAAATCAAATTTACCTTTTTAAATTTAAAATTGCTTTTCATACATTTTTAAAATAAATTTTTCATTTTCATCTGATAAATTCATAGTAAAAATGATTCAATTTTTTCTTTTTTCAATGAATATCGTTATTAAAATTTAAAATAATTAAATTAGTAAATTTGTAATTTTTTAAAAAAGGTTCCAATGACATCCTTATAAATTGTTTTATTCGAAATTTCATATATTCATTTAAGCATTTTCATCAATTAATCATCAAAATTTCTAATTTAATAAACTTTCTAAATTTTTGCATAGAATTCAATCTAATTATTTTTTTAAGACCATTTTTAAAATTGAAATTTTTATTAGAAATTAAATTCTGATAGGATAGCAAATGATGGATTTACAGTATTCTTTTCAACCCTTAGGTATTGGATGGATCTACTGGTCCAAAGGATCAAAGGAGGATGGATCTTCAGAAAGTAAGAGAATTTCCTTAGAATTCGTAGTTTTCTGGGTCTAAGATTATCGAATGTTGTTTTATTAGTCGATAGGTTCATCGCCTCTCCCACCGAATGGGATCCGCTACAAAATCACTACAAATGATTGCATGACATAATTTTTAAGATTTACTATAATCTCAAAAAAAGGGATATAATAAATTAGCAATAAGAGGGTGGGAGGGATACGCCTTGCCAACGTCAGGGATGCTAATCTGTTTTTGAGATGTTTCTAGAGAGAACCGTCTACGAGAACAGAGAGATGTCTTCTAAGTTTTCAGGATGGGTCGTTGCAATTATTCAAGGTATATTATATATATATATATATATATTATAGGTAATATTAAACTTAAAATTTTAAACAGAAACAATATCATCCATCCATTATCAATGTCATGGATGATATTGTTTCTGCTTTTGTATATGTTATTATTGTGAGAAACTGTGACAATTTTTAGTTGTTCAAAGTAAAAGTCGTTTCCAAGATAATTGTGCGCCATGAATGTTCTAAAAAGAAAGATTAATGAATATAGTATGTTTTGTCTTTTAGTAAAAACTGTTTTTGACAAGGAGTGATGAAATAAGCCACTGAGTAAGTCAAAATAAATTGACGAAACGTCTGGCTTATTTAATAAAAGCTCTGTGTATTAATTAAAAATCTTTATCCAGTTCCCTACGATTCCTTCTATGAATTTTAATATGGATACGAGTGATATAACATTATTTTTGATAATTTGTCTAAATAATCTTTAGAAATATCAGGTCTTTTTCTGGATCTAGTAAGTTAAATCCGTTTCGTGTTTTAAACATCATGTTCAGGAAAATTATCTCCTGGGTCATTTTTTTTCTTTATGCCACGCACGCGGCATACGTGTCTAACGTGCTTTTGATCTTCATATGGCGACTTCTTGCTGTTTAGTTATGTGCTTACTTAAGATTTATGCATTGCCTGGTCGTCGCACGTTCATTAACGTGACTCGAGCAAATCCGAAAAGGAGAGACGGAATTCAAATGAGCCAAGGCGCGAGCGAACTGACCCGTGTTTCTCATAAAAACTTCGATGATTAGTTTGGTCAAGATTTTAAACATCTGGGGGCATGGCATCGGCATCGGCAGTGTCCATGTATATTTATTGATTTAATATTATTTTCATAAAACTTGGCTTTTACACATTAAATTATTATTATTATTATTGTTTGATAGGGCCTCCACCAGGAGAAAACATGCCCAAAATTTTTTGTGTAGAAGCAATACCTGCCCATCCCATAAATAAAAATAGGTCTTTATTCAAAATTCTTCCAGAACTTAAGTGACTTGATTTAAATTTTTTTAAATGAATTTAACTTTTAAGGGCATCATAGATATTATAGAAATATTTTTACATTGCATATCAGAGAGGTTCATCCCCTTAGGAATCGAACCCAAGCGCTAACTAAGCTTGCCGGGCCAGTAGCCAAACCCTTAAGACAAATCTATTTCTCTAATATCTATTTCTCTAATATCTATGATGTCCTTAAAAGTTAAATTCATTTAATAATATTATATACTGGGATGATTTTTGAAATAATTTCCATCTTTTTTCAAAAAAAGACACTCAAAAAGATACTTAAATCTTTGTTTTCACTGTTAAATTTTTTTGTTAAATTGAAGGGTTGTTTTTGTCACCAATATAATAAAACAATAATTTCACTAATTATTTGAATTATTTAATTGATAAACTATACAGTTTCGGTCACCACTGGTTGACCACCCTCAGTAGTTATCTCGTTCAAGAACCGGAATTTGTCATTTCACATGAAACATTCATTCCCAAATCTTCAATACAGACACAATTAAATGTAATGAATTGTGTATTGTGTCTGTATTGAAGATTTGGGAATGAATGTTTCATGTGAAATGACAAATTCCGGTTCTTGAACGAGATAACTACTGAGGATGGTCAACCAGTGGTGACCGAAACTGTATAGTTTATCAATTAAATAATTCAAATAATTAGTTAAATTATTGTTTTATTATATTGGTGACAAAAATAACCCTTCAATTTAACAAAAAAAAGCCTTTTTTCAACTTATTATTATGTATAATGTAGAAAACGGCCCAAATTGTATACGGCCCATGTTTCTACATTTTCCACATGGTCAGCCCGTCCATCTCTCCCTTTTAGCCCTCCATCCTCTCTTATCATGATCTCATGATAGGTAACATAATTCGTGACATCAGGGCCAGATCTAGAGGGTGGTAGGGGGGCGTGCCCCCGGCGGGAAATTTTAAGACGTTGCACTATTTGGGAAGGGGGGAATGTTTTGTATATGTTATAGTAAAACCCCGTTTTTAGTAAGAACGGTTTCTTACTAGTTAAAACGCGTTTCACCAAATACCTCTGTGGCAACTAGAAATTACTGATGTTGGTTGAGTTTGGTCCAAAGGTCTAGAATCTTCATTTTTGACCTTCCGCCTCATTTTTTAAAGGAAAATGTCAAAAATTACATCCTCATTAGAAGCAAAGTTGTAGAAGATGTAATTTTTGACATATTCGTTTAAAATTTTTTGAAAATAAACAGCCAAAATGAGGCGGAAGGTCAAAAATGAAGATTCTAGACCTTTGGACCAAACTCAACCCAACAGCAGCAAATTCTCGATGTCACAAAGGTATTCATCGAAACGCGTTTTAATTAGTAAGGACCCGTTTTTACTGCAACATATATATTTAGTTGGGAGTAGCAGTGGCAAATTCAACCTCCACCCCCCTGATAAAAGACCTAGTAGATCAGGCTCTGCGTGACATACAACAAAAACACTTGTGTAAAAAAAGTCCAAGTTCGATTAATAAAATCCGTTTGCCAAAAAAAGTAGTGAGATCTAATGTGCTGCCAAGTTCAACATCATCAATTTATTAAATGAGTCGAGAATATATTAGTAACTTCAATTAAAACGCATGTTTTTCATTTCACATGTTCCTATATATTTTTTATTGATTTCACATTTTTAGTTGAAATTATTTTCATAAAACTTGGCTTTTACGCATTATTATGTGTGTCACGAATTACTAGTTACCATATCATGGGATCTTAATAAGAGGGGAGTGGTGGAGGCCGTATTATGTATGTCACGAATTACTAGTTACCATATCATGGGATCTTAATAAGAGGGAGTGGTGGAGGCCGTATTAAACAATAATAATAATAATTTAATGCGTAAAAGCCAAGTTTTAGGAAAATAATTTCAACTAAAAATGTGAAATCAATAAAAAATATAGAGGGACATGTGAAATGAAAAACATGCGTTTTAATTGAAGTTACTAATATATTCTCGACTCATTTAATAAATTGATGATGTTGAACTTGGCAGCACATTAGATCTCACTACTTTTTTTGGCAAATGGATTTTATTAATCCAACTTGGCCTTTTTTTACACAAGTGTTTTTGTTAAGATCTAAAATTTACTTTCAATATGTTAAATAATTTCATCGATTCATAAGCAACTCAGTAAATTTTATATGAACCTAATTAAATAACACTATGTAGAAGAGCTTAGGAGCTATGAACGAATTTATAAAAAGATGAAGCTGACATCTCATATTCGCGTTGAGATGATTTCGAAGAATTTAAAATGAAAAGAATAAATGTTCGGGGATTATGGGTCAGATGATTAGCCGGAATTTGACCGTGAGTGCTTTGGAAAAGAAACAATTCAAAAATGAGCGAACCATCACTTCGTGACCGAGAGCCAGCTGAAAAAATTACAACAAATGGCCAAGCTTCCATTAGAATTTAATCCAATACATACCCATAAATATAAAAGAAGTTCAACAGTCCTAATATTGAGTGGTTTGATAAATAAGGCGTTATTTTATTCAATTTTCTCTCTCTTAATAAAACATTATATTTACATATAAACTCGTTTTTTTTGTTTTGTTTTTTTACCGGCTGCCTGCCGGACTGGTGGGAGTATTGAATTCACTTAAATATTTGCATTTTTTGTTTATTTTTTTATAATAATAAAACTTGAGTAAGATACGAGGTAGGTTTCACAAAAAAAGAAATAAAACAAAATTGAGTTTTGAATTCGATATATTTCGGGGTTAGCCCATCATCAGGAGTCTAAGAAAACTGATTATATATTGGAAAAATAGTTTTACAAGTAACAATTTTTAAAAATTTTTTAAATGTATGTGGTGAGGGGAAAGTAGGGGAAGAGGAGAAGTTGTTCTAAGAATTAATATTTTCTATTGAGATTTGAACTGGCTGAAAGGAATCTATACGTGCTATTATAATAACGAATGGACAAGTACCTGAGAAGGTACAACTTGAAAGGTACATGAGAGAGTACAATTACCCTAGTATATTCAATGTGCGAACAATGGAAGGAATGTTTATTTAATTTATTATAACATATAATCAATAATTGTATTTTTATACACTTCCAATTGATTATTTAAAATATTTGAATTATTAGAGAGGGCTATTTTTATTTCGGTGGATTCCAAGAGATCCAATTTAAGGCCTTTTCTTTCGAAATGAATGGGGATAGGGTTATTATTAGAGGTTGAATGGTTGGATTCATGTAAGTGAATTGCGAAGGCTGAGGTCGAATCTAAATTAATGTTATCGGATTTATTGAGATGATTAAGAGCTCTTACATGCTCGGAGTAACGTATTTTGAAAGCGCGACCTGTCTGCCCAATATAAAAAGCATCACAGTCTTGACAAGTTAATTTATACACTCCTGATTTGTCTAATTTATCAATTTTGTCTATTTTATTGTTAATTAATTGGGAGCCTAAATTGTTGTTGTTGTATAAAGCAGGAGTGATTCCATATGATCTAAGGGTATAAGCTAATGGAGATGTCAGATGATTAGAAATGAAGGGTATTCTTCTATATATTTTTTCAGTTCCCGATTCTAATGAGTGTAAGTCTGAAATAGTGAATTTACGTTTGATTTTATTATAAATTTTGTTGATAGTCGAAATGTTATATCCATTATTCAGGGCTATATTCTGAATGATGTTAAGCTCTTTATTGAAATTTATAGTATTCATGGGTATACTGAGGAGTCTATGAATCATTGAATAGAATGCTGCAAATTTTGTATTAATGGGGTGATTAGATGAGAAGGGAATGACTGTGTCCGTGAAAGTGAAGAAAACCTCGTATCTTACTCAAGTTTTATTATTATATTAAAATGTTTCACCCAGAACCAACACCGAACTCCTTAAAAGTTATTGTTTATTTTTTTATTTTGATTAACGTATTTAGAAATATCTGAATAATTTTCAATTGTTTTCTGCCTATCCTTTGGATTAAGATACTAACGAAAAAAAAAAAATTTGAAAAAAGTTTGTTCTGGTGCAAACATTTTTCTATTTCCAAAACAAAGAAGTGATTAAATGTTGTTTAGGCTTTAGAACGTACAGTTAAATATGTAAAACATCAGAAATCAGTGGGGAAATATCGAACGGCTGTAAATGAGTAGCCCATAAAAGATTATATAAAGTTATTTTGTTACATTTTAAAGTACTTTAATTTTGCAAGCTCGAAATTTGAGGGAACATTTTATAGGTTTTATCCATAGCAAGTGAGCTGTAATTTAAAACTGTAAGTAAAATAACTTTTTTTCTAATAAGAGTCGTTACATTTTAAAAAATCATTTCAGCGATATCCTATAAAAGTATATTTCCGCAAATGAAACTTTTTGGAAGTTTGGTCTCATAGGACATAACTAATTCTAAAAAATGTGGCCCTGTTTCAACCTCTTTATATTAGCTTCACTTGTATCCAGTGGCGTAGTGGGGGGGGGGGGGGGGGGTTAATTTACAAAGCAAATTATTTAGTGGGAATTTTTTTTTATTAAAACAAACAATGGTACAGTTAAATTTTGTTTTTAGCCGGAAAGTTTTGGAGTAGTTGTAATTTCTTCGACCCTTTATGTTTTTTGGTGTGCTGAATCCGAATCTGAAGTTTGCTAACAAAATTTCGTTGCTGAACATTGTCAAAAATGCAAAAAAATGTAAAAAATCTCATTTTGTGGCGGGTTTTTTTAACTTGAAAACTATCAACTTTTCGTAAATAACATTCCTATTCAATGTGAAAGTTCATAAAACTTTCATAAAAATTTCATTATTTAGGTTTTTTCTCCGACTAACGGGCTCAAGCGCTAGTTGAAAATTGGCGTATTTTTTCTGTTTCTGCAAATCCCAAAAACTTTTTTCGTTTTTTTTTCCCATATTAACCATGAAAGGACATTTTCGACAAAGACCACTCTACATTTTTATACTAGATTTAATTTGATATAATTTAAACAAAGTTTCATCTTAATTCGATAATGGTAACCCATGCCGCAAAAAGCAAAAAGGTTGACGTTTTGAAAAACTGAAATTTTTTGCAAAAAATCGCAGTTTTTCCTTCATAAAATGAAAACCACTCATCCTAGAAACTTGATTTCTATCTCATTCTCTAGGAAATTTTATATGACTTAAACGTTTACTTGGAACACTTTTTTGTTAAAACTCTTATATTTATAAATGTCCAGCATTTTCCATGACAGGAAATGATCCGTTTTTTTTTTAAAAATTGCAGTTTTTCCGTCATGAAATGAAAACCATTCATCCTAGAAACTTGATTTCTATCTCATTCTCTAGAAAATTTTATTGACTTGAACGTTTACTTGAACCACTTTTTAGATAAAACTCTTAGATCTATAGATATCCAGCATTTTCTATGACACTTTTGAGGATTCAGATCATATCCTGTCATGGAAAATGCTAGATATCTAGATATCTAAGAGTTTTATCACAAAAGTGGTCCAAGTAAACGAAAGCTTGACAGTTTTCGAATTAAAAGGAAAAAACCACCAAAAATTGAGATTTTTTACCTTTTTTGCATTTTTCACAATGTCCCCACGAAATTTTGTTAGCAAACCTCAGATTCGGATTCAGCACACCATATATCAAGAAATAAAAACTACCCCAAAACTTTCCCGCAAGGGGCCTTTTATAGAATAATTTAACTGGAGTAAAAAGCTACTTCAAGAAATTAAAAAAAGAACATAATTCTTGGTTAAACATATGAAATATATTTAATTACGGTTAGTTTGCCATAAGAAACGGTTTGTCGTTGCCTTTTACTCATCTCATGAGCCCTGACCTGGGGGGGGGGGGTTCTGACCTCCAAAACCCTCCTCCGTGGCTACGCCTCTGCTTGTATCTTAGTTGGATGTAATCCGATCTAGAAAGTCGATTTTATCTTACTTCTAATTGTGGAATCGATTTGAAACTTTAGAAATATATCTAATTCAGGTGACAATACAAGACTTTTAAACAATCAAACTGATCTGATCCATTATGCATTAATTATTTATTAATTATCCATTAAATCCCGTATCATATGTATTCAAATTTAGGGTCGTGGATTTTAGATGCCTACTCTACAAGGGCTTAAAGATTTTGAACAAAAATTGATTTAAAGTAAAGAAAATTTTGAAAATTTTTAGAAACTTTAGTATTTTATATTTTAAAAAGTTTCTAAAATTTATCAAAATTTTCTTTAATTTAATTTAAAATGCTTCACCAAGAATCCACCACACCATTCTCCTTTAAAAAAAAAATTATATTATATTTTGTTAAATTCCAATATTTATGTAATACAAAAATCAAAATATAAGAAAGAAATTTCCTTACTCCAATATTATAACTAGATCTTAATTTAGAATCTAAATGTTTAAAATTCAATAAGATATTTTGACTTGTTGGAGAGACCAGATGGCCAGAGGCTTGAAGAAAACTCGAATCCAGGACACGTTACTGGCCAGTGGCCAAATGACATGTTCTCCTCCGCCAATTCTAAAAACCCAGAGCCTTGCCATATTTATTCCAATAGAACTTAATGGCTTGTTGTATATTTATAATATAGGTATATTGGGCGAACAAAATACTTTCAACCCTACTAAAGAATTGCCAAGTTTTTAAAATTGCCTCTCTTGAGTGTAACTTATAATAGGTACTAATTAGAGATTACAGTCAAGAGTATAGAAAATAATTATTTTTGGATAATTTCATGCATTGGCGGAACCATAGGGGGGGGGGGGCTAAGGGGACTGAAGCCCCCTCAGGACAAGAAAAAAAATTTAAAGTAAAAATTAACAAATTTACAAATGAAAATGAAAATAAGCTGACGTGTTCTCTGATGTGGTCATCCACTTGACTTTACCATACAACCTGGACCCTAAAATTATTTATAATCATGTAGGAGGGGGAGGGTAGTTTTTGAATTTTTATACTTCTGTGTCCAACTGATTATGTATTTACAAAATTTGATTGGCAAAGATTTTCATTTTTTGACCCCCCCCAATTTTGGGCTGTTAGTTTTTGCATTTTTAGACTTCTGGGGGTCCACTGATTATGTATACAAAATTTGGTTGAGTTTGCTCAAATCATAATTTTTAACCCCCCTTCACCCCCCTTAATTTTGGGTCGATATGCACCAAAATCTAATCGGATCTTTTTTTTTTTTGTAAATATATTATGTTAATATTCCTATAATTATGTAAATACTCCTGTAATTAAATTCACCCGACTATGTAAATATTTCTTGTTAGTGGAGGCCCCCACCTGCGTGGCCCAATAAACGAAAAATCAATGGCCCAAATCTACGTGTGAAATTTGGTTTTTGAGCTAGCTCGTCCACAAAAATTTGGTAACGCACAGACTAACGGACAGACAACCAGACAACCAGACAGACTAACAGATATTTTGACAAAATAATTATTATCTCAAAAAATATAATTTTTTCGATGTTCACTTATTATAGCTTTTTTGTAGACCGAAAGGCCATAGTTTCGCTCAAATTTTTTAATCAAAATAGTTTCAGCCGTTTTTGAGATATTTTGAAAAAAAGAAGGAAAAACAACAAATTTTTCATGCACGATTACTATACTTGACTATACCCTGTATGGTAAAATAAAAATATTGAAAAATTTGAATATAAATTAAGACAAAAAATCACAACATTTTCGTAAAATGCCAAAAATAAAGTTTTGAGAATTTTGAGAGTAATAATTTAATGACTTTGAAATATAATACTTATTAAATTAAATTATTTAACTTTAAAATTGTCAAAACATTTTTTTTGACTTTTTACGAAAATTTATATATAATATATCAGTGGCGTGCATCTATAAAAATTTCAAAAATTTAGAGTATTTTCATAAATATATAAGATCAACTTCAAAATTTCAGAAAGATCTTTAAATTTACAAATTATTATCCGATATTCAAATATTTCTATAAGAAAACATTTTTTTTATTTTGAAAAGTATATTGATTCTCGAAATGAAATAAAATTGTTTCATAGTTTCAAGGGGAAATGAAAATGAATGATTTTCCGAAAAGGGCTTGGATAAAAGGTTTAAAGTCCCATGTTTAAAGACAAGTCCTGACGAGTTTTAGTCGAATAAAAATTGTTCTCGCTAAGAAACTATTAAAATAGAAATAATAGAAAAGAGTCAATCCATTTCAAATCACCCAATATAAATAAAAGTACCTAGCCACCGAGCGATGCTCGGTAACTTTTTGCTTCAGTTAAAATCTATAAATTAATCCTCCCCCCTCCGAACCCCCACCTCCTGCACCCTCCACCCCACCTATACCCCCCAATTCCACCCCCACACTCGAAACCACTCCCCCCGCCACCTCACCCTCCACCCCCCTCCACCATCTCACCTCCCACATCTCCCCCACCCTCGCTCCCGTCCCCTCACTCAATTTATTTATAATAATTTTTTTAAGAATATAAGGAGAAAATACAAGTAGATTTTATTTTTATTTTTTTTTTAAATTTAAATTTTTGAAAAAAAATTAATCTTCTTTTTATTCAGGATATCTATATTTGAAACTAATAAATCTCGTATATCTGTTTTATTTTTCTTGAACAAGGTCTTAGCAAAATAATAGGCGATCCCACTTTAAGCAACGGACAATGTGGTGTTAACTCAGCCGGATCAAGTGAGTTTAGGAACTGAGTTGGGAAATTTATTGTTTTCTACTTCTTTAAATCAAAAAGTGTATGGTATATAGTAAAAAGAGGATTTGCCATATAATGAATATATTATAATTAAGAAACTCTTCTTACCATTGTTATAAAAAACTAAACCAACATTAAAAAATGGGGGTAGATAGGCTAGGCGGTAGCGTGTCATCCTGCTAACCAAGTGGACCCGGGTTCGAATCCGACTCGAGGCATCCGGCTAAAATCTGACCCCCGGGGGTAGGGACAAATTTAAAAATAATAAATAGCATCTTAAATGGCTTATGGCTAGAAAGGCCGAAAGCCAAAAAAAAAAAAAAAAAAACATTTAACAATAACATACATTTTTAAAAAAAAGTAGGTAATGGCTTTATATGACTTTTTTATGTCATTAGAAATCTTTGTACTTTTGAACCTAGAATAGTTAAATATAATAACAAACAAAGTTCTTTCAGGAATTAAAAATATTTAATATAGATCGAACCGCTTTGTTGAATGTTAATTAAGCAGGAATATAATGTTTGTGTACGCCTTTCTATTAACATACGTTTATAGGAGTATGTTTAGGAGTATTTGTATGTGTGGTGCGAAAGGAGAGGCAAGGGGCCTGGAATAGACCAAAAATCCATCCAAAGAGGAAGGCGATTTCAGGTTAAAGGGAGTTCCATTCGCCCGAGGCCTTCGATTAAGGTCCAGGAAATTCATTCAAATTCGTCCTTTTATTACAATAAATTCTTTATTTTTCTTTAAAGTGATCTTTTCTTTGGGAAATTACTTTTATTTCATTGATTAAAGATTGCTTAATATTATTGATGTAAAAATGTTTCAATACAAATAAATAAGGCGATTATTATGCAACCCATATGATATTTTTGTCATTGATTTTAATTAGAAAATGTGAGTCACTATTTATTTACTGTATATATGATCCATTACCCTCTTAAAAATTCATGATTTAATAAAATTATGTAATTAGAATTTGCCATTTGAACATAGAAGGAATCAGCATGGGCGTAGTTAGAGGGGCAAAGGGGACAGTGCTCCACTACAAATATCATTGCCCCCCTCCCTAGAAAAATAGAAACTCCATTATTACGAGGCATCGCTTATGTATTTCTCATTAAATTACTCTATTTCGTTACTACTTAAAAGTTAGTTGATCTCTAATCGGATTACCGAAATTGCAATCTTATGGTGGCTATGGTAATCTTCGCCCCCCCCCACCCATGGAAAACTCTCTAGCTACGCCAATGGGTCCACGGTGTCTGTTGAAAAAAGAAAACCCTATCGATAATATATAAGCGAACCCTATCATACAACAGTCGTGCGATCCTCTCGAAAGCTGGAATTACTTAATATGCCTGTCTTCCGGGCAACCCTTCAACCCCCCCACATTCGCGCTACACGATGAGGGTTCTTAAAACTAGCAAAAACATCACACCTACACCAGACCTTTTTCTTATTAATACACTTGACATTGTATCCTATATCCAAGACAGTCGGAAATATCCGTAATTAAGAATTAAAAGGCCTAAACCCCAAATATAATTACACAAATATCGTTGACGAAGGCGCAGATATATATTCTCAAAAAATTATAACATCGCCCCTATAATCTAATTTCTCACCTAGGACGAGTGTATTCAAGAAAATTCAGTTTTATAGATAAACTGAACCTAAACTAAAAAGGCTTATTATTTGTGGTTGATTATTATAATATCTAGTATATGTGTGTGTTTGTCGAACTTGAAAGAGGAGACAGCGATGTCCTTCGGTGGTCGGGTATAAATTCATGGTGGGCGGAATAGTCCCGTAATAGGAGAGAGAGACATCCTAACACTATCTGGAAAGATAAGAGATAGTGTTACTTACAACAATGTACCATACACCCACCCATTACACCACCCATTTTAAATTTGTCAATTCTACTAAAAAGTTAGTACACGATTTTCAAACATTCAATACCACTAAATTAGATATTAAGCAAACAAAGATATTCACCATTTCGTTTATTTCTATGACTTCTAGAAATTATGGAACTCGATTTCCCAGTCCCTCTTTCCGGCGATTTGGATGAATCAACTGGTCCAAAAGATCAAAGGAGGATTGATCTTCAGAGGGCAGATTTATCATCACAAAGTAAGAGAATCTCCTTAGAATTGGTAGTTTTCTGGGCCTAAGATTATCGAATGTTGTTTTATTAGTCGTTAGGGCTTCCAGGTTCATCGCCTCTCCCACCGTGGGATCCGCTACAAAACCACTACAAATGATGCCTGATATAATTTTTAATATTTATTATAGCTTGGTGCCAGGCGGCCCTAGTATTGAATTCACAAATAAAAAAATAAAAAAATATTTGCTATTTGTATTTAAAAGAGTCTGAACAATGATTTTCAATCATGTTTTTTTTGTCTATGTGTCTACTTGGTTTCCAATAACCACGATTATTCAAGAACGGAAAGTAGGAGAATAAAAGTTCGTTCTTATTTTCTGAAGATGAAGGAGACAATAAAAGAGTGTGTCTTCTGCTGGAATTATAAATTTTATTTATTTATAACGAGACTATAGTTTCGAGGGCTTTGCCCTCTTCATCAGTCTATTACAATGTATTCACAGGAATTAATTTATGAATGAAAGTTTAAAATCTTTCATGTGGTTAGGTTAAGAAAATATACAGTGTGGGTAAGTTCAGAATTGAAATTTGTACTTGTTTTATTATTTTGGCTGTAGGTGGCTTTCGCGAAGTTTATATTTTAGCCGCTATTTTTAAAATAAAGCTTTCGGGAATTTCTATTTTTTCGATTTAAGAATTTTTTTGGTGAATTATTGTATGATTTTAAAATTTCCAACGATTACGTAACTCTGAATCTGATGTATTCCCAAATGTCCGAGCCAGAATCAAAACCAAAATTAATAATCCCATACTATGGAAAAATTTCGGAAACTTTAAAATTAAAATTCAAAACTTTAGGATATCAAACTATTTTCAAATCCTCTAGAACATTGGGATCTGATATTAGCAATAATAAGAAAGACAAAATTCAAAAAATGGACAAAAAAGGTGTCTATTCCATAACATGTGGAGAATGTGATTCGACCTATATAGGAAAAACAGAACGAAATTTAAACACACGCATTTCGGAACACAAAAGGGTTTTTAAAGGGAGTTCAGGGCATAGTGCATTTGCAGACCATTTAATCTCCGAGAAACATTGTTTTCCAGATGAATCAAATATTAAATTAATTAGATCAGAATTAGATCCCTTAAAAATTAGTATTTTCGAATCGTTGGAAATTTTAAAATCATACAATAATTCACCAAAAAATTCTTAAATCGAAAAATAGAAATTCCCGAAAGCTTTATTTTAAAAATAGCGGCTAAAATATAAACTTCACGAAAGCCACCTACAGCCAAAATAATAAAACAAGTACAAATTTCAATTCTGAACTTACCCACACTGTATATTTTCTTAACCTAACCACATGAAAGATTTTAAACTTTCATTCATAAATTAATTCCTGTGAATACATTGTAATAGACTGATGAAGAGGGCAAAGCCCTCGAAACTATAGTCTCGTTATAAATAAATAAAATTTATAATTCCAGCAGAAGACACACTCTTTTATTGTCTCCTTCAACCCGAGTAAAAATGAAAATGGATTTTAAAAAATAAAATAGCTGCACCATAGCTGCACGACGCCCGCACTTCATGCCCGCAACACCGCCGCACCACAGCCGTTTGCAGGACAAAACCGCCGCACGCTAAAAGCCGCACTACGGCCGCAACACAGCTGCACGCTATCTAATTTTTATTGAAATCCCTTGCTGCAACACCGCCGCAACACAGCTGCACACTATCTAATTTTTATTGAAATCCCTTGCTGCAACACCGCCGCAACACAGCTGCACGCTATTCAATTTTTAACCGACTTCCCTAGTAAAAATGAAAATTGATTTTAAAAAAATAAAATCGCTGCACCATAGCTGCACGACGCCCGCACTTCATGCCCGCAACACCGCCGCACCACCGCTGCAACACACCTCCACACTATATAAAAAAGATTTATGTGAATAAATAATTAATTAAAAAAGCGAATTAACTTTCAATTTTAATAGTAAATTTTATTAAAGATTCTGTAGTTTATAATGGTCATGTTCTTCATTCGGTATGTTATTACTAGGAGGAGTCTGATAATTTGTGTTATGATGAGAATGATAATTCTGATGATCTTCCAGCAAGGTTCGTCCTTTTATTAGTGATGTGTCAGTAGCAGCTACAAAGAAGAATTACAATTTAATGTCAAAATTTATGAAAATAATTGATTTGCACTATAAATTTAATTTAATCTGAGGTTACAAATATCATGAGTATAAAGAATTATATGTAAGCTAACCTTGGTTTTTTTTATGAATCGCCGGTTTTTTATGGGTGGTTCACTGGAGACTTTTTGGAATTAATTATTTTTATCATCGAATAATGAGCATTTGTTAAACTAATATCGTTGTCTTGTTTGATAGATTCCAATGATAGATATAATAACTCACATAGACATTAGATGACGTTCTTCAGCGTCACTTTTAGAGTTAGAATCTATAATAAGTAAGAATTCAATATAATATTTGAATAATATTGAAGTTAATTACTAAAGAATTTTATTTTAATATAAAGTAGACTTGCCTGACTCATAATCACTGATGTGTTCATCAATGTCCATTCTATTTTCGTAGTAATTCAAGTTACCTCCAGGAACTTCATAATTATTTATTGGATAACACTGTTGCCTATATCTGTTGAGATTACTGATTTCTCCAGGAAACTTATCTTAATTACTGTTCGTGAGAACACCCGCACAAATGGAGAAATAAAAAGATTATTTGGAGGAAAGGTTTTATTAATATGAACATATGTTTACATAAAAATGATAAAAAAGGAACATAAACAAAAACAAAAGAGTCTCTTTGGTAACTGAGCGCAAATAATATAGATGTTCATATAAAATGTTTATATAAATGTATTACGGGGTTCAAGAGGACAATAGTAGGTCTTAATTTTTAATATCGGACTTAGGGGTTCAAATAGTACCTCACAGTAAATGGTAGGATCTCGGGGTTCAATGTAGGAGCTAGGCGGTGTTACAGTGCTCTAAATCGGTTCTATTTCGGGGCTGAAGGATAAAAGAAGTACATAAATTTCTACTCTGGTTTCTGGGTGTAGCAACTTCCGTTTATTTCGACTCTTTTGAGCTCTTTTAATACTCTTATTTTTTGCTTTCTGTATTTTTTCTTTTCTGACAATATTCAATGCATTTCTATCGTTAAAAGAAATATCAGTAAACAATAGTCAATAAAGAACAAAATGATACCGAAAATAACAACGTTGTATTATTTTCTCTCAATATAAATAAATTTTATAAATATAAATAATTCAAAAAATTCACTGTCTAGATTTTTTAAATATATAAAAAATCTATGATTATTTTGTCGAGTGATGCAGCTACAGTGCAGCGCTGTTGCAGCGCTTGGTACGTTTCTCATATATTTTTTATTACGGTGCGGTCATGTTGCGGCGGTGTTGCGGCTATTTAAATTTTTTTCTACCGTCACAGGCGGGTTGCAGCGGTGTTGCGGGCATGCAAAGCCCGTGCGGCGCTGTTGCAGCGCCAGTGCGGCCAAATTCATTTTTACTCGGGAATATATAACAAATTCTGCTACTCTCGGCAAAATCTTTCAATTTTCTGAAGATGATTATATTTTGGGCACTCTAGTTTTAGAGATACCATTTAGAAAAAGCAGATAATTTCCCCTTTTCTCAAGATAATTAAAAGAAAACATAAATTTCCAATTGTTTATTACTTAGACGGCTCTAGCTTGAAAAAGTTTTCACTTTTTCCTTCAATTCTCAATTTATTTTTAACTTCGCTCACCTTATACTTTCTTAATTTCCCAGATAGTAAAATTGCTTAACCTTTTAACTGTTTTCTTTGCTTACTTATCTCAAAAGTCTTCTGTTTTTCTTTCTCTTTTGTTCTTTTTACTACAAACTTAAACCCTCTGTTTTGTTTTTATTAATTATGATTTTAATTCCTTCAGGTAAAGTTGCTGATTGTTCCCAGCTTTAAAGCCACTTCTAATTATGTTTCACTGCATTCTAAAAGAATAATGTCATCTCGAAACCTAAGTCCAAGGGTTGTTTTACACAACTATAAATGCCAGAGGCGGGCGGTGACTTTTTAACCATAGGATACTGTCCATTGACCAACCTTCATTTATTAAAAATTTATTTTATTGTTCATTTTTTTTTTTGCAAATTTCATCCAATACTGGATCATATAATTTTTCATTGAATAGAATTATGTTTTTTTATGACACACAGTATAAAAATACTCTAAATGTTTTGAAATTTTGCATCCACAGCATACATGGACCGCACGCCACTGATCAGTGCATAGGAATCCTTTAAAACCTTGAAAATATTAATAATAAAAAATATTCATGAAATACAATTTGTTCCCAAAAAAGATTTAAATTTATATAGGTACTTTTGTTTGCCTTGAGATTTATTAGAATGAAATTATTTTTCATAACTATTAATATTATTATTATTTGAAAGTAATGTGGCTGTATTAGAGTGGTCCTTATTTTGAGTATTTTCAAAATTTTACGCCTACAAGGGTTCGAAATAAATAAAAAAAAAATATCCCCCAAGTTTCAAGTCTCTATCTCAATTATAACCAGCGATGTAAG
Source organism: Forficula auricularia (assembly GCA_024734495.1). Lineage (NCBI taxonomy): Eukaryota > Metazoa > Arthropoda > Insecta > Dermaptera > Forficulidae > Forficula > Forficula auricularia. Next base: position 29,725,711 of record JALMQS010000153.1, read on the forward strand.
TTTCTCATCTAAATAGCATGGGGTTTTTGCCATTGAAAGACCAATTTTTTATTTCGGCCAAAGTAATGATTCGAAAAATTTGAAACTCTCTTTATCCTTATAATAGTAGCTATTCTTCAGAATTTTTACAGAATTTTATCTATTATAATTTTGGAGTTACAGCTAGATAAAATACTGCTATATCTTAGTGTTACTGAGTTATAGACTCCAAAATTATAACAGCTAAAAATCTGTAAGAATTCTGAGGGATAGCTACTATTACAAGGATAAAGTCCACAGAGTTTCAAATTTTTTGAACCATTACTTTGGCCGGAATAAAAAGTGATCTTTCAATGGCAAAAACCCATGTTACTTAGATGAGAAACTTACATCACTGGAGTCCCAAGTTATAATTGAGATAGAGACTTGAAACCTGGGGGATATATTTTTTTGGATTTATTATTTATTAGCCCTTGTCAACGTAAAAATTCAAAAATACCCAAAATAAGGACCACCCTAGGCTGAATTGATTTTTTTAGGAATAATTCTGAACAATTTTTATTTATCTACCATTAAATTCAGCACTGAATTCAACAATGTTCCTCAATTAAAACAGCTCTATGCCTGATATATCTGTTTGTGAAATTTTATAACAATATTTTTACGGTAGCTTGGTTAACAAATATTTAGTTTTTATTCTAAGTATTTGATGATATAAAAGTAATTGTTTCACCATATGGGTTATCTTAGGATTTCTTTGAAATTTAGATAGATGATTATTTAAATACTTTTTTTTTTTTTTAATGATATTGATGTGAGAAGGAGATACACCAAAGGTGGATCCCCTAAAGGCCTGTATGGGCTGGCCCCTCCATCGTGAAAAGAACAGAGTAGAAGGAAAAGAAGCCGGGATCACGAGCCAATCTCAGAAACTTAGATACAATTCAATATCCAATTTACTAAGGTTTTAGGGGCTTCGAGCAGTGGTAAATTCTCCGCGCGATAAATTCGGTTAAATTTATCTCCCACTTAATTTTTTTATTACCAGACCCTATACTTACAGAAAAAATGTCTGGGTATAGCCGGGAATCGAACCCGAGACCTCCGGGTTGCCAGTCAGTTATTCTGACCATTACTCCACGGAGGCGGACAAATACTTCTGCATCGATTGGTGCAAAACGGAATTTATGAACAATATAGTTCCGGAGATATTAAATTCCAAAGATAGAGTTTTTCAGTTCAATTTTAAAAGTTATTTAATTATTAAATAGAAATTTTTTCAAATATTAATTCAAAAGATGGCAAAGTCAGCCATGGCATCTAAGGAACGCGAATGTCTAGTTTCTCATAAAAAAAGTGAAAAAAATTTTCAAGACGCACTATTCTGAAGAGCCGCCTTAGTAATAATTTTAAATATAATAAATTATTAAAAATTAATTTTTCATTAAGGTAGTTGTTTCACCAGATAGATGATTAATATTTAAATACTTCTTCATCGATTGTTGGCAAAACGAAATTGATGAACAATATAGTTCCGGGATATTAAATTCCAAAGATAGAGTTTTTCAGACTCATATACATTGAACTATACGGGATATTGGAAAGTTTTCATACATATTTAATTATAATTAAGAAACTCTTCTTACCATTGTTATAAAAAACTAAACCAACATTAAACAATAACTAATCAATTTTTTAAGAAAATTTTAATTCATAGTTACTACACAGCTTCTGAGATAATAATGAATAAATAATGAAAAATGTATAATGAAAAATTTAAACTAAAAACAAACTGGCAACAACTCATGTATTTAACCTAAAAAGTGGGTTAACTTTAGTAATTTTTTGACGTTTTTTTGCTTCAGCCATTGTGGCAACAGCTTTCAATCGCTTATTAAGAACATTTTGTTTCATAAATCTCCCTTTATAATGTACTTACTTTATCTGTCATTTTTTAACCGACTTCAAAAAAGGAGGGAGGTTCTCTATTCGACTGATTTTTTTTTTTTTTGTGCCTATGTTATCTCATATCTCCGCCAATTGTCAACCGATTTTGAAATTTTTTTTTGCATTGGGTCCAGTCTAGCTTCCGATTGGTCCCATTTTTTTTTCGATTTTTTTCATAGGTATTAGACCTTTTTTATTAGGTTTGTTTAGACCTAACCTCTTTGTTTATGAACCGATTTCGATGGTTCTTTTTTATCCGAAAGGGGTGTCTTAGGGATGGTGTCATATTAATTTGGTCATGATATGATCACTATTAATAACATCACTAAAAAGAGAAAAATAAAAATAATTTTTAAGAAAAAAATAAAAACCGACTTCAAAAAATTAAATGCAACAAATAAAATACACTAAAAGGTATAAAATAATTATTATCTTATTTAGTTACAACTAAACGACGAAATATTAACATGAAATTACTTTTTAAGTCGGTGCCAAACATATACCTTTTATGAATCGCACTCGACGGATCTTACTTAGTACGTTTCGCGGGTTCGCTCGCTTATAGGCATAGTTTGTTTGGCACCGACTTCAAAAAGTAATTTCATGTTAATATTTCGTCGTTTAGTTGTAACTAAATAAGATAATAATTATTTTATACCTTTTAGTGTATTTTATTTGTTCCATTTAATTTTTTGAAGTCGGTTTTTATTTTTTTCTTAAAAATTATTTTTATGATAAAAATATTCAAGCATGGACAATGTTGCCAAATTTGTCAAACGAGCACGGGATTGGCTAGTAGTGGTACATAAACAGCAAAAAGTTTAGGGCTTATGAATTATGTATCTTTATTGCTGTTCTATATACTCTAGCATTAACTTTTTGCTAGTATTGTCGCGAAACAACTACCTTAAATATTTGATTCATTCTAAATAATTCTAAAAATATCATATTTTAAAGAATTCTATTAGATTTCAAAGACAGCTTCCATTTATAGTAGACACTTTAAAACAACAGAAAATCATTAAATTGCTGCCTTTTGAAGATGAATATATCAGATATAATATGAATATTAGTGAAAGAGTGCGTTCTTCGATTGTGATCCACCGTGCATTGACGCCTGCCGCCTAATAGTTCATGCAGAGCGCTTATGTGATGCGTTCGGTCTTAATATGCAAATCCTCCCTAGGCAGTATTGCAATTGAATCGCTTTTTCGAACAAGTTTTCAAGTCATCAATTTGAGGAATTTGAATTTCTTTTATCTCCAGGCAAAATTTATTTATATTTTTTTTGATATAATATTCTTTTGATGTATACTGAAGGATAATTTATTACCCCTAACAAGATGCATTTATGACAATAGAATTTTTGTAGCTTAATCCAGTAACACCTGTAAAGAAAAGTGTGAAATTCACAACATATCACAAAATAATACTTTCAGATTTAATTAATAGTATCTGGTGAACATAGATAACGTTTCTCGGTAATTTTTTGCTTTAGTTAATGGGGATGGATATATTAAAACATATTTTTAATAATATACTCCGAGGGGTGAACCGCGACCTAATGGTGTACACCTAGTTCCACTTCCACTTTTATTTCCAAGTAAAAGACAATAGATGAGGGGGCATTATCTAATGAATCCCAAAATAATTCCACATAATTCAAAAGACGTGTATACCTAATTACAATCCCGGTTCACCCCTCGATATACACCATATTTTGATTTATTTCTATTTCTATCGGCAACTTAAACTCTCATTTTCAATTTGGAAAAATTATTATTTCATAGCCATTTGGCCCGGATTCGATTCCCGAAGGATTAATAACAACCCTTCTAACATATACTTAAAAATAATTTCATTTTCAGTGTATATGTACCAGGTACATATACATTGTACCTATTTAATAAAAATTAAAGTAAATAAACAGATAATCCACATAACTTTACCATACACCTGCTTTTCTTTGTACCCTGCATGGTCGTATTGCCAGAGGCGAAATAATGAAAATAGCCCAATTTGTTCCACCACATATCATTCTTAAATTCTTTTGAAAAAAATCAGGAAGCAGGCAGGATATAATGTTTCTGGATCACGAAAAATTTTAAAATGTTTTTCTAATTTTTAAATAAACTAGCTGACGCCCGGGCCAAAAATAATAATAGTTTTGAAAATAAATTGAAAATGCAAATATTTAAAGAATAGGTATTAAAACAGTAAATGAATTATATATTACTTGTCAAAATTGTTCCCTTAACCAAAAATAATATTGACAGTTAAAAGATTTCCAAAAAGCTATTATCGGCCATCTTGTTTGCTTGCCTTTTCCCCCCCAGAAAGTCGCTGGCGTTGTTTCCTCGAAAAAAAATATTTTTTACATGCCACAGGTGTGATATCTATAAAAACACTCGTATATTTGAATGGAATGTTGTGTGAAAATTTCAAAGAAATCGGCGTAGAACTTTGGGAGATCCTTCAACGTATCACTTAAGCGTAACAATACATTTTTATTTATATAGATAATATCTAAAGCATCTTTCACATACAAACAGTAATTTTACGTACGATAGTAATAATAATAATAGCAATATACAATTACCGAGAACACCAACCAGGAACCACTGCTCTAGGTCCTTTGAAAAATTGACAAATTATCCTTATAAACAAAGAGGTTGTCCTCTGTATGATGCAAATATACATACACAGATATATATATAAAAAATATATATGTATAATGTATATATATATATATATATATATATATATATATTATTTATTTCTTTGAGACTTGAGGCTTGGCCTTCATCATCAGTATTTTTTAATTATAAATATTATTGTTCATGGGGTCAGTATCGCGTGAATTTTGAAATTTTTTTGCTCTTTATTTAGCCAAAAGCCAGTTAGAATTAAAAATTATTATTTGCATCAAGCAGAGGACAACTTCTTTGTATCTCTTTATGAATCAACAACTCTGCTACTCTTGGGAAAATAAAAAACTTTTCAATTAAATTATCGTTAGGTATCCTTTAAAAAATTATGAGACTATACATGGGAAATTAATAGTAAACTGAAATGGGGGGATTAGAAAAATTAAAATTATAGAACCTTTATAAGGTCAATCAGTATATATTTTGAACTAGAGAGATAGATGTATGATGAAGTCATGTAGATGACTACATCACCTAATTTTATTATAAAATGAGCAAGTTACGAGCATCGGAAGAAACCAAATATTCTAAAAATACTTAATATAAATATTTTATGCCTTATGGCTTGCAAGGCAACACTATATATGATTAGTTTGGAAAAATGGTTGGAATATATAATTTAAAAGAGATAATATAGCACAGCGAAGTGATGCCAAAAATATTTGCTTTGATTATATTATATAAATTAAGATAGAAAATAAAAAAATCCTAGCTTTACTTTACATATTTTATATGATAATTTCTGTGCTCTACTCTATAGAGATAAGGCTAATTTGACACTTGGGGCGGGTGGAGCCTAACGGTTTAGTGCCTGAGGAAAGTCACGAGGCATCCCGATCTCACTGATCTGGAGCAAACACCAAACAGAAAATCGCAAACGGAAAACGGTGTGAGCAGTGACCACCCAGCCATGCAAACGCGATCTTTGCCTCAGCTATTCACAGTGGAGACGCCCCCTTCTTCATATTAAAAAATATTATTTTGATTAATAAATAATTCGACTTACGTATAGACATTCCATCTATCTATCTACTCTTATTAAACGAGCATAAATTGTATATATATTTGTATCTTAGTTCTATTTTGAAAACGGCTCTACCGATTTTGATGAAACCAACTCTATTAACAAGTTTTGAGGATGAGAAAACGATGTGGCTAGGTCTGGACCTTGACAAATTCCATCTTAATTGATCTTTTCTTAAATAAAGTAATTATTTATAGATAAAAATCTCAATAAAAAAGTTTGGTTACATTTTTTTCAATTATCTTTTATTTATTAATTGGTTTTTTAATTTTAAAACCTACTAATAGATTATAACAAATATTATTATATTATTTTAAAATTAGGATTTTTTTTTAAATTAACAGGTGTCTAAATCATAACATTACAGGTGGATTCATAACAAAACAAATGTGGGCAAATTGTGTACGAATATACACATAAGATGTGGACCACTAGAAAGGTAGAAATGCGAAAACTGGGTGCGGGGTGGGGATGGATGTGGGGGGTACAGGAGGTGGGGTGTAGTTGTGGGGATCCGGGGTGGGCACGTGGGGGTGCAGTGGTGGGGGCGAGGTCCGTGGTTTCGGGGGGGGGGGCAGGGGGCGTGTACTATATATATTTGTATTTTTTTTAAATTTGGTTACCGTGCATTGCTCGGTGGCTCCAGGTACTTATTATATTATACGAGCAATTCTTGTATAGGTATATATATATTATAGAATCTGTTTCTCGAAAACGGTTCTAACAATTTGGATGAAATTCACGGGTTAGGGGGTTTTTGTGTTGACAATTCGATCTGTAACGGTCTCATCTTCGGCAAAGTTGTTTTTGATAGGTTTTTTGTTAATTGAAATAATTATTCACAGGTGGTTTTCTCGATGAATATGTATAATTACATTTTTTTCAATTTTCTTTTAATAAAATTAATCATTTTTTTAATTTAAAATTTCACTAATAGATCATTACAATTATTATTATCTATTAGAATTTGCCAATTTAATTAATTAAAGGTATTTTTCTATAAAATAATTGATTAGAATATCGATTTCATTCTCTTAAAAAATCCTACAATTGGAAGGATCGTACCCTCCTTCTTCAGGATTTAAAAGGGTCAACGAAAATACCTCGGTGGTATATTAATATTATTTTTAATTGCGATTACATTCAAAACATTGTGACCAGTGATACGTCTTGATGATGGCCATAGCGGGTGTAAACGTTGGCAAAAATATAAAGTAAATTTTTTTTCAATTTTTTTTTGGCTGCGATTAAAAATCGACCTTTTTACCTGAATTTAAAATTAATAAAAATAATATTAATATGTCGTTTTTAACAGAATCAAAAAAATTACCGAGCGTCGCTCGGTGTTCCAGGTACTTATTATTAATTACGCGCTACGCTCCAGGAGCTTTAACCTCTCTTAGTATTGAATTAACTCAATTAAAAAAAAGATATCATTCTATTTGAAAAATTAAAATTTTTTTATTAAATTTAATTCAAATTTAAAATTAAGGAAAGATCTAATTAAGAAAAGAAAGAAAAAAAAATTTGTTTTTCTATGCCTTTTGTTAAAAATGAAGAAAGTTTTTGAACACTATCTGTGGAGAGAAGAAGGAAACATTTTATTTGTTTCATTCATTGACCCTTTGAAACCCTGAAGAAGGAGGGAAAAATCCTCCGAAACGTCGGTTTGAAAGGAAAGGAGGAAGGATTCCAATAAATTACACCTTATTTTATATGTGTTAATTTTTTTCTTTCCTCACTACCTCTGGGCTGCCTTCCATTACTTTCAATTAAAATTAAGGTTTTGTTTATACAAATCGTAGCTCAAATCGTCCCAAATATTTGATGAACACGTTTCAAGCAAAGTTATACAAAAATCACCCTCAACAAAATTTCTGTCCTACCGGTAGCTCACGAGAATTTTTGGTAAATATATAAAAAAAAAAAGTTGAAATTAAAAAATAAAAAAGTGTTTAATAAGGAATGTTTATTCTAAAATACTTTCAGGAAAATAAATATTTTAAGGTACTTATATCACCATATGGGTTTTCTTAAGATTTTTCGAAATTTAGACAGATTATTATTTAAATTCTTGTGCATCGATTGGTGGCTAAACGAAATTTATGAACAATATAGTTCCGGAGATATTAAATTCCAAAGATAGAGTTTTTCAGTTCAATTTTAAAAGTTATTTAATTATTAAATAGAAATTTTTTCAAATATTAATTCAAAAGAGCGCAAAGTCAGCCATGACATCTAAGGAAAGCTAATGTCTAGTTTCTCATAAAACCTTTCAGACTTTTTTTCAAATTAATAAATTTAAAATCCACATTTTAAATATTAAACATTTTTAGAAACTTAAAAATTATTGTATTTTTGTGTACCAGTGCCGTGGATGCTGTGGATGCGGCGGCGCATCCCTAAAATCTCAAACATTTAGAGTATTTTCATAAATATATATATATATGTAGGAAGTTAAAATTAAAAGAAGTTGCAAACACATACAGTATATTGAAACAGGGTTAGTCTTTAAAAAGACTATTGATGAAAATGCTTTTTTAAAATAATAAGGTTAGTTCTGAAAAGAACTATTGTCCATATGCTTTCTAAAAATAAGAATGATGTCTCAATATATATGTGTTCGCCAATGAAATAATGAAAAATCCACTTACTTTAGAATAGGACCGCCTTGCTAGCATTTCAAGGCTGATGTCTGTGCCAAGGCTTTTGCAGGCACTGGGTCGCCTGGGAGAGCGGTTTCCCATAGTGATGTTCTTTGTTCAGAGGCCGGAGCAAGAGTGACAGATGTTACACGTTCACGAAATATTTATGCGAAAAGAGACTGAGACGCTCGAGCTCTGTGAGCCAATGAGAGCCCGCCTAATATCGCCTTGATTTAGATATAAGTTAAGTGAAGTTTGTCGATTTGTTTAGTTTATAGTCAGTTGAAGACGAGCGATAGTTAAGATGACACGATGTATTGATTAACGATGTGTATTATGATGTTTCACGACGACCCCTAGACACGAATCTGTATAAACCCCTTTTTTGTAAATAAATATATATATAAAGAAGTGAATGTGTGTTATTGTTATTTTCACCCCTATGAGCGAAGAGGGTGAAACCCGCGCCTTCTACAAGTGGAGGCCTGTCCGGGATAAATCGTAGGGGGTGAAACCCCCCGCCCCCTACAAATGGGTGCTCGCGTCCGGGATGAATCATAAAAAGTTTATCTTACCGGAGACGATTTGATGACGAAATGACGGAACGTGACGTGGAATCTTGTTGATATTCTGGTGAAAAAATTGTGCCCTAGAAAAATGAAGAATCTTGGCCAGCATGTCAATATCGAGAGAAACTTGACAGACTTCGATTTTGAGGACGTCAAAAAGCTTTTTAAACTTATTTTTGACGAAGAAGGCAATCGACACACGAGGCGAAAATTGAAGCTTTTCGAAGGCTTTAATTTTGACTCTTTTAGTCGAGAGCGCAAAGCAAAAGCCGTTTGCAGTGACTTCTCTCAATCGGACCTGGTAATTATCTCTTCGATATTAGGCTTGCCCACAGACTCTGACAAGAAGTGTCTTGCCAGAAATCTCGTGGTAAGCTTGTCCGATTTTGGCCATCTGAAAAGGGTGCACGGGACTTCATCCAAAAGACACGCGCGTGGACGACGGACAACCAGCTAAACAGCTGGGGGGAGATGAATTCTCTCGGAGCTTCTGCGAAGCCAGGAATTCGATTGAAAAGTTCGACGGAACGGGGAGCGTTTCAATCGAACAGTGGATCAAAGAGATTCAGGATTTAGTTGAAGAATCCGGATGGGGTTCGACGGAACTATTTTTTCTGGTGAAGATGTCGCTAGCAGGCTATGCGAAAGATTATATTCAAAGCGAAAGAGGTTTGACTTCTTGGAGTTTGCTCGAAACAGCTCTGAAAGAGGAATTCTCGCAAAAAGATGAAAAAGACGACGAGGACGACGACGACGATGTTGAACAAAGCAAAGAGGATTGCTTTGTCCATAGCGAGGTCTACGAAGAAGATGTTTCATTTTGCGAGAAAGCCCCCTTTCAAAGCCGGTTACAGCATGACGACGACGACGACGATGTTGAACAAAGCAAAGAGGATTGCTTTGTCCATAGCGAGGTCTACGAAGAAGATGTATCATTTTGCGAGAAAGTTCCCTTTCAGGACCGGCTGCAGCAGGACACCAACGAGGACGACGAGGAGAGGTTCAAAGAAGAAATCGCCGATGTCGATTTGGATGAAGACGAAGATGCTGACGAGGAGGATGTAGTTGATTTGGGTGAAAGTGGTGTGAAAGAAATTGCCTACTTGGCGGATGAGCTGAAAGAAGAATTTGAAGAATTAAAGCCGAGGAATATACTTGAAAAAGGTAAAGAGTTGCTTGAGGATGAGAGCCAAGACAGAATTCTAGAAAAAAACAATTTAATTATGGATTTGCGAGAAGAAAGAAGATTCAAGAAAGAGATGAAAGAGTGCTCTTTGTTAGAAAGAAGGGAGAAAGAACAAGGGTCAGAAGCAAGGGTGATTAGCCCAAGCGAAATTCCATTGTTAAGGGATGTTTGCCAAAAGCTTCTCCAAAACGTGACGCATATTAGTGTAAGTGATGTTTCAAAAATCATTTATAATAAACGCTATTCGATAATTAAATTTGTGAAAAATATTGGTGAATATAAACTTTTGAAAAATAATTTCATTTTTGATCGAGGAAAGAAGTCACGCAATTTTTGCGCCAGGTGCGCGGTTCGTGGGTTCACGGGTGTGTGTTTGTGCGTATGTGTGCGTATGTGTGCGTTTAAAATGTTCCAAAAATATGAAGCCCTTTTCGAAATAGTGAAAGAAAATTGCCCACCCAGAGTAAAGTGTCGGTGTGTGTGCGTATGTGTTTGGTAAACAAGTGTTTTTGCAGTGCAGTGACCATCTGGAAGAAAAGGAAACCCGTTGTTTGAACAATACAAGGAGTAACACAATGGATAAAGGTTTTTCTTGAACAATTATTTAGAGTAAAGTTAATAATTTAGCTAAAATATATGGTCACATATTTTGCATGAAAGTTAGAAATGTTTCTATCATAAAATTAAACTGATATATAAGAAATTTCGAAATTTAAATTATGAGGACGAAATTTTTGATTAAGATTGAAGTTTGAGCAATTCATTGTTCTTAAATTTTTTTTGGTTTTTGTTTAAAAAATTAGTTTGTTTAAGAAGTATAATTTTGTTTTGAACGTTGAATGTTTAATTTTAGATTTCAAATTTTGAAAGAGAGAAATTAAGTTCAGAGTTAAATAGGTAGATTTTAATAAAAGAATTTAATTTGAAGACGAGATATTCAATTCAGTTCAAAATTTAAATTCGAAGAAATTTTAAAATTAAAGATGGGAATCTTGAGAAATTTTATATTTGATTCGGGTTAAATTTTCATGTGGTTAAATTTGGAAAGAAAGATTTTTAGATAATTCTTTTATGGTAGATTATAATTGATAAACGATTTTTATAAAGAGACTCTAGACCGACTTATATAATTGGGATATTTAATGAGATCATTTGAAAAGAGAATTTAAATTTAAATTTTTATGATTATTAATTAAATTTAAATTAAACGTGGAAGAATTTGATTTTTGAATTGAAGGAATGAAACAATTTTAGATATAAGAGGAAGTCTAATACTTTATTATTCTTATAGATGTGGAGATCACCATTTTTGTTAAAATGATCTTCTTTTAAAATTAAGTTACATATTATTTCTATATAATTATTATGTTTAAGACGTTGAAAATTGCTTTACGTGTTAAGAGTGATTTGATTTAAATTGTATCGAGGGATTTTTCATACGATTTTTGTGGACTTTAGTATAATTTGATTTTCTATACAGGATTGGGATTGTTTTGTTTTAACGGGTCGTTAAAAGTTTTTAGGATGGCCGTGTAGGAAGTTAAAATTAAAAGAAGTTGCAAACACATACAGTATATTGAAACAGGGTTAGTCTTTAAAAAGACTATTGATGAAAATGCTTTTTTAAAATAATAAGGTTAGTTCTGAAAAGAACTATTGTCCATATGCTTTCTAAAAATAAGAATGATGTCTCAATATATATGTGTTCGCCAATGAAATAATGAAAAATCCACTTACTTTAGAATAGGACCGCCTTGCTAGCATTTCAAGGCTGATGTCTGTGCCAAGGCTTTTGCAGGCACTGGGTCGCCTGGGAGAGCGGTTTCCCATAGTGATGTTCTTTGTTCAGAGGCCGGAGCAAGAGTGACAGATGTTACACGTTGCGAAATATTTATGCGAAAAGAGACTGAGACGCTCGAGCTCTGAGCCAATGAGAGCCCGCCTAATATCGCCTTGATTTAGATATAAGTTAAGTGAAGTCTGTCGATTTGTTTAGTTTATAGTCAGTTGAAGACGAGCGATAGTTAAGATGACACGATGTATTGATTAACGATGTGTATTATGATGTTTCACGACGACCCCTAGACACGAATCTGTATAAACCCCTTTTTTGTAAATAAATATATATATAAAGAAGTGAATGTGTGTTATTGTTATTTTCACCCCTATATGAGCGAAGAGGGTGAAACCCGCGCCTTCTACAAGTGGAGGCCTGTCCGGGAAAAATCGTAAGGGGCGAAACCCCCGCCCACCACATATAAAGAAGAATTTTTAGGACAGATTCTAAGATTTTAGTAGAAATATTAGCTGCAAAGCTCGCTTTCGACGAACCTCTTGCTGGCGAGGGGGCTTATCACCTGGACCCCCCTCGACCCCACCCCCGAAACCCACCCAGCACCCCCACCCCAATGTAAGACAAAACCTTAATTTTATATATTATAAATATAGATAATTTCATTTAAATTGGGAACCATAAAGATTATTTTTGTTGGAGGACGGACATAGATTCATAGATACATAGGTACAGAGGCAGGCACAAATGGGTCTCCCTTATCAACACCTGCTTTTTGAAGAGTGGAAAAATTAATTTTTAAAGTTATTTCAGTGAAATTATATCTATTCATCTCTATATGAAATACTCCTTCAAAAAATAGTATAATATTAATGTAAATGAAATTTTATTTTTCTATCAAAATCGACCAACTGATGATCAGGGGGACCCTTACCTATTTTCTTCTTTTTCGATGGGTGAAAAAGTAATTTTTTTTTTACTTATTTCAATGAAATTATATCTATTCATGTCTATATGAAAGAGTCATTTAAATAGTATAATTTTTATGTAAATAAAATTATATGAAATTTTCAGCAGTGGGGGTTTTGTTGGCGATTCGATCTGTCACGGTCTCATCTTCGGCTAAGTTCTTTTTGATGGGTTTTTGTTAATTGAAATAATTATTCACAGGTGGTTATCTCAGTATAATTACATTTTTATTCAATTTCCTTTTTATTAATTAATTGGTTTTTCAATTTTAAATTCCACATAGATTATAACAATTAATATAATATATTAGAATTTGCCAATTTAATTAATTATAAAACTCGATAAATTGATATTTAATACAAACAAATAATTATACGGTATTTATTTATATAGTTATATACACATAATCTGTGGGCCTCTAGTAGGTTAGAAATGCAAAATCTGGGTGCGAGGGTGGGTGTGGGCGGATGCAGGAGATGGGATGCGGTGGTGGGGGGTCTGGTTACTTCGATAAAAATGTTTCTTTACATTTCCTTTTAATAAACATTTGGATTTTTTAATTTTTAAATCCCACAAAATGATCATTACAAATAAAAATATATATTAAAGTTAGGCAATTTAATTGATTAAAAATCGAATTTTAAATCCCATAAACTCGATAAATTGTTATTTAATTTAAAAAAATAATTATACGGTATTTATTTATATACTTACACATAATCTGTGCCACCAGAAAGGTAGAAAAGGAAAAACTGGGGGAGAGGGGTGGGTTTGAGGGTGTCGATGGGGGTGAAGTTGGTTTGCAGTGGTGGGGAGTCCGGGGTTGTCCGGGGTGAGTGGTTTCGAAAGGCGGGGGTGTGAATTAAAAATAATATTAATATATAATTTTTAAATGAAGAAAAATGTTATGACATCGCTCGGTGGCCGAGTACTATATTCTAAATCAGAGGTCGGGGAACTTTTTTAGCTATTACCCCAAAATATTTTTCCATAGGTCGCTATTACCCCTACATGAAAAGCAAAAAAAAAGGAAGGTAAATGTATCTTATCTTATTATATTAAACGAGCAATTCTTGTACATATATTTAGAATCGGTTTGTCGAAAAAGGACTCTTAACGATTTGGATGAAATTCACGGGTTAGCCCAGGTAACCACAATATCCTAAGAATATTCTAAGGATATTCTAAGGACATTTAAATCTTCTTAGAATATTCTGAGGATATTGTGTGCTACCTGGGAGGCTGAATTTTTGTGTTGACAATTCAGTCTATCACGGTCTCATAGTAAGTTGTTTTTGATGGGTTTTTTGTTATTTGAAATAATTATTCACAGGTGGTTGTCTCGATAAAAATTTATAATTACATTTCTTTCAATTTATTTTTAATAAAATTAATTGTTTTTTTTTTATTTTAAATTTCACTAATAGATAATTATAAATGTTATTATATAGTATATTTGAATTTGCCAATTTAATTAAATAAAGGTATTTTTCTATAAAACATTTTAATAGAATATCAATTTTATTCTCTTAAAAAAATCCGACAATTCGAAGGATTGTACCTCCTTCTTCAGGATTTAAAAGGGTCAAAATAAAGAAGGTGTAAATTAGTAATGTCGGAAAATAAATATTTTAATCGTTCATATCTCGTCTTCGGAAAGTCGCAGAGCCTTGAAATTTGAAACTTAAGCTATTTAGAATCAAAAAGTTACCGAGCATCGCTCGGAACTCAGAGCACTTATTTATTATTTATTGAATTAATTGGAATTTACATGAAAACTCTCTGTAAGTAAATAAAAATTGTAAACATTAACATAATTCAAATGCTTTTACGTTTTAGAATAAAAATTTTTTAAGAAAAAAATAAAAACCGACTTCAAAAAATTAAATGCAACAAATATAATACACTAAAAAGGCATAAAATAATTATTATCTTATTTAGTTACAACTAAACGACGAAATATTAACACGAAATTACTTTTGAAGTCGGTGCCAAACATATACCTTTTATGAATCACTCGACGGATCTTACTTTAGTACGTTTGGAGGGTACGCTTTCTCTCATATAGGTATAGTTTGTTTGGTACGAATTAAAAAAATGATTTCGTGTTAATATTTCGTCGTTTGAATATAACTATTAAGATAATAATTATTTTATACCTTTAGTGTATTTTATTTGTTCCATTTCTTTTGAAGTCGGTTTTTATTTTTTTCTTAAAATTTTTATTTTTCTCTTTTAGTGATGATATTAATAGTGATCCTTATCATCAGAACTTGACCAAATTAATATGACACCATCCCTAAAACACCCCTTTCCGGATAAAAAAAGAACCATCAAATCGGTTCATAAACAAGAGGTTAGGTCTAAGCAAACCTAATAAAAAAGGTCTAATACCTATGAAAAAGAAATCGAAAAAAATGGGACCAATCGGAAGCTAGACTGGACCCAATGCAAAATT
>JALMQS010000153.1:29742165-29853372 GCA_024734495.1 Forficula auricularia
TGAGAATATGTATTTTTTAATTTACTTTAGAAGACTTTATTTTCTACTTTTTACTATAGTTTTTTTAAAATATGTGTGCACTACTTCCATCTGGCAATTAAAATAGGAAACTAACATTTATTAATTATTCTCTATTTTACGCCTCTCTCGGTATCAAGTCGACATTTTAGATTTTTACTCGCCTGTCAATGATAATAATTTCTTCTTTCTATTATTTAATTAGGATTGTTTCATCTCTTAAAATATTTAAGAATAATGGATACATATCAGATTATTGATATCAATAAGATTCATAATCCCAATCATTATCCAATTTATACAGGTTAGTCTTGTTGGTTAAATTAATTAATAATCTAAAATATTTCTTCATCTATATTTTTGTATCATAATATAATAGAAAATTATAAACTACTTATCTCATAGAAGGATACCAAAAATATTATTAGCAAAATCATTCAGTTGTCTACCATGAATTTTTATATTCATTGAAATATTTCTATTCAAAAACACTGATGATGATGAACAAACCATCGAAACTATACTTTTTTTTTTAATGCAATCGAATGCAAGAAGGGGTGCACCAGTAAAGGTGTAACCCCTATGGATCTCAAAAAGACCCTTGCATTACCGAGAAAGAAGGGAAGAAAATTGATTAAGTGAGAGGGTGTAGACGTAGGTGTCTATGCACCCTGGTTTTGAAGGTTTGAAGATGTAGGTGCTGGGAAAGATAGAGGCACGGGAGAGAGTTCCAGTTCCTTGAAGTCATGGGGATATATGTATTCGCGAATGAAGTGGTCGGCACTTTCAATTTATTTCAAAAGAGTGTTGAAATTAATAACGTGCTTTTTGCGTGCAAAGTATGCTTTAGAGAGGTATTGACTTTATCTCGTATTTCTGCCGTGATAGTATCCACAGAAAAGGGAAAACGAAACATCTTCGATGAGCCAACGAGTCGAGGGAGTCGGTGAGTAGAATCGTCAGTGCTTGGCAGCTCGTTTCTGAATTGCGTCAAGGGTAGCAAGAGAATATTTTTGAGCTCCTCTCCACAGATGAGAGCAGTATTAGAGATAGGGGCGGATTTGGGCCTTGTAGATGGTGAGAAGTTGCTTGGGAGGTTTGTAAAATCGCTTGGACCTGAATAAGAAACCAATCTTTTCGCTTGCTGCAGATTTCGCCACAGAGGAGATGTGTTCATTCCACGGTGGAGTCAGATGCCACGACAGACGCTAACTTTTATGGAATCAGCCTGTCACACATTCAAGAGGAGTGGTGAATCCAAGTGAATATCAAATCTCTATTTTCGCGCCCAGAAATTTAGACAACATTGAGTCTTATTTGAGTCCAGTTAACTAATTTGAGAACCCCATTTATTCAGATTGTCTGAGTCGAGTAATTGAGCAATATTGATTCGATTATTCAGGAGAAGTTTTACCCATTAGCAGGTACCTTTATCATCGGCGCTAATAATAAATTGGGTTGCCGTTTGATCAATAAGGTCGTTGTATAAATAAGGAAGAGTGTGGAGGAGATTACAGAGCCTTGGGGAACACCAGAGTTTGTGAAAGACGATTCAGATGATGTTCCATCCACTATAACTTTTTATACTTCGGTTCGAAAGCTTTCTATCCATTTGCGAAGTGTTGGTGTGAATCAAAGGCTGGCGAGTTTGACGAAGATTTTTGTGCAAACCTGGTCAAAACTTTGGAGATATCAAGGGCTACAGCGAGGGTTTCTTTTCCAGCCTCCCGGTATTGTTGAAGGTGTGGGTGACATGGTTGAGATGTCGCCTGTGGAACATTTTGTCTGAATCCATATTGCCTATCGTGAATTAATTTATTGTTTTCTAAGTGATGAAGGACGTGTTGGTTTATGACTAATTCCATTAATTTGGAAAGAACAGAGGTGATCGAGATAGGCCTGTAATTAGAGATTTGAGATGTGTCTCCTTTTTTAGGAATAGGTGTGACTCTGGCTATTTTCAGCTTTTTTGGGGAATATACCCGACTCGTAAGATAAACAATAAATATTTATATTCGATATATGTCTATATTTGGTACATCATGTAGATGACACCTTCAATGATTTCTATTTAGAAATCATCAACTCTGTTATTCTAGGCAATCTAAATCTTTTCCATTAGAATATAAGAGTACAAATAAAGATTTGGTAAATATTTAGCGCTATACATATGTCAGATTGGTTCACCTCTCAGGGTAGCCGATTGGTCATTTTGGCACTCGGGTTCGATTCCCTAGGGCATAGGTGTCAAACTCAATGCGTAACTTGTGCCAAAATAAAAAGTGTTGCTCGGTAACTTTTTGCTTCAGTTAAAAGCTATATATTAATCCCCTTAATTAAATCATTCAAATGTTTTGTAATATCAGCTATGAATGCGAAATCCATGCATCCACACTGGATCGCAAAACAAAAGGTTGTGGGTTGGCTTTTTGAATTCAAAAATTGATGTATTTCATCTTTTAAATCCCAGAATTGTTTCAGTATCTTGGAGCACGATAGCCAACGGACCTCGGTATAGTAAGACATCCCGGAATAATTGCTTTCTATTTCGCTAAGGAAAGTTGAAAATTGTCGCTGATTGAATCCAATTCCAATATTTCCTTTGACAGTGGGGCCGCAAAAATTGACGAGCCCGCGAGTTTGACACCTATGCCCTAGGGTGTGAAAATAACCCTTCTGACATATATTTAAAAATAAATAATCCATTCCACCTCGGATTCAGTAGATTAAAACCTCTTGTGATTATCTTTGAGATTTATAATTATGTCAATTTAATTTCACGACGAGTGTATTGTTCGACCAACTTAATATTTTTTAAGGTTACCTACACTGTGGTGCAAAAATAGTGTAACACTTAGATTGATTCGGTGTCAAAAGAGGGCCTGTCGCTGGTCTCCTTGACATCAACCCTAATTCCCAGAGACGTCTTCTGCTAGTCCAAACACTTAGATTGACTTGTCGAGTTTGTAGAAGGCGCTGTTAATTGTACAATCCATTGCTGTTTAATTCATAGATGGGCTTTAGTCAGGGTAAAAGTGGGAAGGCCATGTACCAATAACAGGGCACATATTAACACCTACTATAATATTACAATATCAGTGGCGTAGCCAGAACTTAGTTCTTGGGGGGGGGGGGGGTTCTACAAGTTTTATTTTTTTATTTTTGAAGAAAATGTTTTTATTTCCAAATTAAAATTTATTTTTTATTTTACAATTATTTGAGCCTCCAGCAATAAATACTCCCTACCCATGTCCATATTTACAACAATGTTCTTTTTTTTATTTAATCATTTTTTAAATTTTAGTGGGAAAATTTTGAAAAAACCCACGACTTGAATACAAGTAGATAACCATAGTTAATAAAGGATATATAGCCGAGTCTATAGGGGGTTTCAGCTTACATTAATTGCTGGAAAATATTCTTTTGTCTAGGATCGTTTGGTATGATGTGGGTATGCCAAATCTAAGTTTGCGACCTCGAAAGTGTGGGGGACAACTTTTGGTCGCCGAAAAACCTCGAATTTTTCGGACGTTTTCCAATTTTTCGCTTATAACTCGAAAACGCTCCATATTTTGTAAATAACCGTCCTATAGTAAATTAAAGAGGACAAAATTTCGAGTCAATTAAAAAAAAAATTGTCCAGTAGTAGAATTTTTATGGGGATCCAAAAACCAGCCCTTCGGGATCACTTGAATATCCCTAAAACTCGATTTTTCCCATTTTGACCATGAAGGACTACGTTTTCGACATTGACCACTCTCTACATTTTTAAACTAGATTAAATTTGCTACAATTTAAACAAAGTTTCATTTTAATTGAATAATGGTAACCCGTGCCGCAATGAGGTTTAAATTTTTTACAAAAAATCGCTCTTTTTCCTTCATAAAATGAAAACCACTCATCCTAGAAACCTGAGTCCTATTTCATTCTCTAGGAGATTTTGTTGACTTAAAAATCTCTTGCGCTCGAGACGCAATCATTGAAAAAATTACACTTTTTCAGTTTTTTGCCTATATCTCGGAATCTAAAGCTGATACGAAAAAATTGTTCAGATAAAAAATATAGTTTATTAAATTTCCTATATTAAAAAAAACCTATTAACATTTTTTTGTATCTCCAATACTTTAGCTGTAAACCGTCGTTGAATAGAAAATAATTTTCTGAAGGTGTGACATAACGATGTCGATTTAAAGATCTCTCACTAGCAGCCGCATTATACAGGGTGTTTCTAATTTGATGCGAAATGTTTTAAGGGGCAACTTTCATATAATTTTTTGTTCAAACGACGGTTTACAGCTTAAGTTTTGGAGATACAAAAGAATGTTAAAAAGCTTTTTTATAGGAAATTTAATAAACTAAATTTTTTACCTGAATAATTTCTTTTTTCCAAGAATTGCGGCTCGAGCGGAACAGATTTTGACTGCGACTTTTAGCATATTCAATGGGAAGCCGTAATAAGCATAAATACCAAAATTCAGATCTTTATCGATTAATGTTTTTATTTGTCTAATTTGACTGGACTATTAACCCATACCTTCTCAACACCAAAATGTATTTTTCATTTTTGCTGTTTACTTAACTATAGATTTGACAGATAGATAGGGCCTGCCTCTGGTGGGGGGGGGGGGGAGTTCTGACCCATAAACACCCCCCCCCTTCGTATATACGCCACTGACAATATTAACTATTATTTCATCACTAGGAATTTTTATTTTTATATATCTCATTCATATAAAATTAGTTTTTCATATTAAATCATAAATTGGGATTCTAAAATTTAATGTTAGACATATAATTTTAAGTGATTTACTTATGTTTTATTTCAGGGCCCCTTCATCTGTGCTGCCATTGCAATATGATGTTTATCAGCCAACAATTCCTAGAAAAACATCAAAAGAAATGCAGCAATATGAAAATATCTATTCTAATGAAAAATCATTTGAATATTAATTTATCAGATAAAGGTAAATTTCATCCTTAATATCCAGTGAAATCATTATGAAAAATATTTTAACTTTTTAAATATCATACAGGTCAGAAATTCTTCGAGTGTACCCAGTGTCAAAAGAGATTCAGATTCAAATCAAATCTCACTCAACATGAGCTGGTACATTCCGGGATGAGGCCCTTTGGCTGTGATCAGTGTGAACAACGCTTCTCACAAAAATATGCTCTCGCAAGCCATTTAAGGACACATACAGGGGAGAGACCCTTTAGCTGTGGTCAGTGTGAACAACGCTTCTTAAGAAAATCTCATCTCACAAGGCATTTAAGGACACATACAGTGGAGAGACCCTTTAGTTGTGGTCAGTGTGAACAACGTTTCTCACATAAATCT
Source organism: Forficula auricularia (assembly GCA_024734495.1). Lineage (NCBI taxonomy): Eukaryota > Metazoa > Arthropoda > Insecta > Dermaptera > Forficulidae > Forficula > Forficula auricularia. The sequence continues at coordinate 29,747,522 of JALMQS010000153.1, forward strand.
TCTCTCACAAGACACTTAATGACACATACAAGAGAGAGGCTCTTTGGATGTCCCCATTGTGAGCAACGATTCTCACTAAAATCTTATCTCATAAACCATTTAACGACACATAAATGGGAGAGGCCCTTTACCTGTGGTCAGTGTGGGCAACGCTTCTCTCACAAATTTAATCTCACAAGCCATTTAAGGACACATACAGGGGAGAGGCCATTTAAGTGTGCCCATTGTACAAATGCCTTCTCTCGAAAGTCACATCTCAAAAGTCATTTAAAAATACATTTTAGAAATCCTTGAAAAATTTTCATTTCATTTAACGACGAGTGTATTATTGTTTGACTCTCTTAATATTAACAGTTTTAATACTGAATAGAATATTAGATTTGTCACTTGAAGTAAATTACTTCCAAGAATACTTTATTTTTCTCTCTATTTATATGTTTATTTAATAGTTTAAAAAGCATATTATTATTTTCCCTATTATTAGTACTAAATATTTATTTAACCTATCTTTAGAAAACACCATTTTACTTTCAGGTATCACAAATAACTTCACAAAAACACTTAATAACACATACAGGAGAGAGGCCCTTTAAGTGTGCTCATTGTGAGCAACGATTCGCACGAAAATCTCTCTCATAAACCATTTAACGACACATACAGCGGAGAGGCCCTTTAAGTGTGCTCATTGCACAAAAGCCTTTTCACGAAAGTCACATCTCATACGTCATTTAAAAATACATTTTAGAAATCCTTGAAAATTTTTTATTTAATTTAACGACGAGTGTATTATTGTTTGACTCTCTTAATATTAACAGTTTTAATACTGAATAGAATATTAGATTTGTCACTTGTAGTATATTATTTCAACGAATACTTTATTTTTCTCTCTGATTTTATGTTTATTAGGTTGACCGTTCTAATTTTTATTTAATTTTTTAAAAAGAATATTATTATTTTCACTATTATTAGTACTAATTATTTATTTAACCTATCTTTAGAAAACACCATTCGACTTCAAATATCACCACTAATAATAAAATCACAATCTTTTGTATCAACTTGTTATTTTAAAAAATAAAAAAATTCTTGAATGAAATTGATTTGGTCCAAAAATCACCTCATAAATGTGAAGGGTGGGCCCCTTTGGGCTTCGTTCACTCCGGAATTTGAAATCGAAATAAACTAAAAACGTAAATCAAAAACAATTCTACGTAAAGAGATTTATATTTACAGGGGTATCTTACTCTATAATGGATAAAAAAATATTTTTTGATTTTTGACCCCCACAGAACATTTTACCCTTTTCGAAATAATCACTCTATTAAAAGCGTGTATTAAAATTTTTGATTTGGGCTAAAGTGGATTGATATATAATTTCAAGTTTTTACGTTATTTAGTTTATGGGCTACAATTCTCAAACAAACAGAAATTCACAATTAATTGAAAAAATGCCGAGAGTAGCAGAATTATTGTTAATTCATAAAAGGAAATCAATGAGGCTGTCCTCTGTTTGATTGAAATAATATATAAAATTTATTTGTTTAAGACTATAGTTTCGCAGTTTTGACCTTCTTCGTCAGTCTTTTTAATTAGAAATAATTCATCTGTTATTTCTCATTGGATCAAACACAAGAATCGATATAGAAAAGTGCATTTTGTTGAAATAGCAAACAGATCACTGAACAGACGTTTGTACAAAGAAAACAAACACATTGTTTCACTAATAGGAACACATTTTATCAAAATAGTCACAGAACTTGTGAATTTGAATTCGAAATCTTGAATGCGATTCGAGCCTGGGGCTCTCGAAAATGTACCCTTCGGTCCCAAAGGATTAACTATTTGGGGGAAAAGTATTCAATAGATATATAATAGTGGGATGTAAGAGAATTAAACTATACAAGGATCCATTTACTATATAGGTAGATGAATTGTCTCCAAGAGTCTTGAAAATTCTAGACAAAAAGAACATAAAATTGGTACACAGTGTTAGTAGGCCACTCATGAACATTTCTACAATAAAACCCAAGTTGAAAAATTTGATAAAATGGGGGTTATTTATGAGATGGTCTGCGACACATGTAAAAAAGAAAATAAAGCCCATAGAAATATTGGTGGGTGAAACATGAAGACTCTGGAGGCAGAGAATAAGGGAACAGGTGTCATCGGTCAATGGAAATAAATTAGTTTCCGGTTTGTCCATTCATGCCATCGCTAATAAGCATGGTTTCGATTTCGAGAAGGGACAAGAATTCTGGACTAGGAAATGAATTGGACAAAAAGGAAAATAAAAGAGTCACTAGATACATAAATATTAAACAATTTTGATGACTGTGTGAATTTTAAAATGGACTCGGAGAATATTTCAGAGTGCTACAGTCTGATTGTGTCATTGTAGTTTATTTTTGTTTGATTGTGAGCTTGGACAGGTTTGAATTATTAATTAAAAAATTGTATTAAAGGTGTATATATAGAGATATGTATAAATGTACAAATAAATTAGTTCTTTTTAATGTGTTTTCAGAATAAATCATTATATAGATTTTTAACTTCTAATTCGGACTTTTCCATATCAAATTGAGAATTTCTATAAAACCATGCATATTTTACATATTAATTTTAGCTTTTTACCTGAAAAAGTTTCTTGAGAGTACAAAATTCTAATCTTGAAAGGTTTTAGATAATGAGCTGAAAAATTGCTACGCAAATATATTAAAATGCACCAAATTTTAGCTTTTTCCTGAAAACCTTTCGTGAGAGTTAAATTAAATCAAAACATTTTCTTAACTATAACTTTTTTCTATTTTTTCAACTGTTTATTAATAAATTCTGAATTTGATTTAAAAAAGACTGATTTTAATTTTTAAAATCCTGAATTTGATTTGGAAAAGTCTGAATTAGAAGTTAAAAACCTAAATATAATGATAGATTTAGTTAATTGAGATTTGATTATAAAATGTAATAATATATAGAAGAATTTTTTTTTAATTGATCATCAGTTCAAATCAGATTCTAAATTCAATGACAAATTGCTTATAAATTATTTGTCTATTAAAAATTGTTGAAATATCCATGTTAATAAATTGAGAATGAGTTACCATATATATTCAGATTGACAAATTCCAAATCTCGAACGAAATTGTATGAATGAATATGTGAAATTTTATAGTTATTATTTTGTATATAATTGTATATACATATATAAAAATGTTTCAATTTTCAGTACTACTGAAGATGGTCTAGCAGGGGTGACCGAAACTGCGTTTTGCAAATCTATCTATTGTAATAAATAATGTTAATTGTTTAAAATGACTATTTATTTGTTTTATGTGACTGAAGAAACCCTTTAATTTATAAAAATAAATAGCTATGTAGACAAAAAATACTTGTAATAATTCAAGGGGGGTGGGGGGGGCTAATTAAATTAAGATGTCAAACAAAACAACATTTCATTTAATCGTTTCTGAAATTCAATGGAATTATTTCCGATAATCCGATCTAGTCTTAGCTAATATTCTTCCTGGATATTCATTAGTAGCTAATGAGGTGTGACGTCATACGCTTATCACTAATCCCCAACAAGTATTTATAATTGAAAGGTGGAATGATAAGATATCATTCAAAATCTCAAAGTAAGAGGAGATGTCTCAAATAAAAGAGAAAAAAAATAGCAATTAAAAAAGAACAAGAACAGTTTTGGTGTGGAATATTAAGTTAATTTTGTTTTCTTTTTACGTTATTGATCTTGGTTTTAAATTTGTGTAAATAAACAACTTTGTACTTAATTTATTGGCTTTTTTAGTCACGCCTGCCCATAAATTAGAGTTCATTCACAAAGAGTCCACAAAAAAAAAGAAAAAAATAATATAATAGATTTTAATTCCAAATTACATTTTTAAATTTTATGCAAAACTTTTGTCCAATAAAATAAATTAATTGAAAATTGTACAAAAACAAATTTTATTTTCTGTTTTAGAACAAAAATTAATTCGTTAAAATTAACTTTCAATATTATTAAACTTAACATTGCCCTTCCTTGCCTTCTGCCAAGCAAATAGATTTAGTAACATATATTTCACTAAAATGTTTTATCTTAGAAATTAGAACTCCTAGGCAAAAACTAATGCCATTTTTGAATCGGTGATTTTAAAAAGGGAAAATCTCCATTTTTTTTTTCAAATTTTTCAGGAGAAACAAAAAACTGTTAATCGTCCATGCATTCTTAGCTACGATTGCGTAGTATTTTTTATGTTAATAAGGGATCATCTCTTGTACAAAAAATCCTTTTATTTTTTTTTTAAGACGGATCCCGTTCAGAATTTTTTTCTTTAGAGGAGATTACCCTTTTTTAAAATTAACATAGTTTATTATAGGCGAATCCAATTTTTTTTTTTTTTTAGAGAAACTTTATTTTGACAAAGCAAAATAGTAAAAAACGTTAAAATTACAAATAAAAAGACATTTAAAATTCTTCAGGGTTTTCATCAGCAGTTGTTGTGGGCCATTTATCGATTTCCTCCCAGAAAAGTTTATTTTCTTGAGGGATGTATTGATATAGTTTCTTGATATCTTCCATCTGTTTAATGTTAATTGGTAGGCATCAGAATAAATGGAGAATACAGAGTCAATCTTACCAGTGCAGAATACAGCCTGGATATTAACATCGAGAAGACTAAATACCTAGTAATAAACAGAACATCTACCACGGGCAGGCTGTTGTTGGATTCGCGGCTCATAGAAAGAGTAGATAAGTTCAAGTATCTGGGAAGCCCCCTGAATGACCAGTGGGAACCTGACAAGGAGATACGCACCCGTATAGAAATGGCTGGCAAGAGAGCAACCCTCTCAAAAATGAGACATCTCTTAAGTTGAGGGGATCTTTCTCTGGCTACAAAAATTAGAACAGTAGAGTGCTATGTGTTCCCTGTTTTAATGTACAGAATGGAAGCCAAAGTATTAGAGAAGAAAATTGAAGCATTTGAGATGTGGATCTACGGGCGGTTATTGAGGATATCTTGGGTGGACCACGTGACAAACGTTGGAGTTTTAAGCCTGCCCTTAATAGTTGGAAACTGGATTTAGGACATAAAACCAGATATTGTGGTCCCCAGAGGCCACTAAGGGGCCAAAAATCAAGTAGTCAGTACGTATGTACCCCCCCCCCCCCGCGCCTGACCATAAGTATCAGATCTACGAAATTCGAATGTTAAGCTCGATACAGGCTAGAAGCTGTACAGCAAGCTTTTAGTTGAAATCGGAAAACCGGAAGTTGACATTTATGGTACATGAAAGTTTTTTTTTTAATTTCTCAAAAACGGCTGTAACGATTTTTTTAAAAATTGGTGTACTTATCAAGTGTCATGAGTTATTAGTCGTGTATAAATTTTAATCCGATTGAAATAAAGTAAGGGGGTAATATTAGGAGTGTCGCGATGATTTCAAATAAGTGAGAATGTGAAAGTCGTGTGGTGACCACACTAGTTGATTATATACATTCAACAGCAAATAAAACCCAGACACTAGATAATTTTGAGATAAAATGAATAAATACAATATTAAAGAGAAAATATTTCAATATTTTGACTCGATAGGTAATTAAAAAATTATTTCTAAAGATAAAACGGCAATTTAATTTTTTTCTGGCTTAATAAATATGATTTTAAAAAACAGAAAATTGTAACGGCAATTTATTAAAATAAAAAAATATGGTAAATTAAAAAAAATGTCTCGTATAAGAGATTTTGGAACAGTTTGGAAGACAAAGAATAAATAAATGATCGATTTTCATTAAATTAATTTTATATATATATATAATAAATTATTTGATAGTTTTTCTTTAGGAGACGGACTGGTATAAATATACAATTGGATGTTGATGAAGGCAGTCCAAGGTGGTTGTAAAAAATAAGACTATATCGGTTTTATTATTTTACATTTATTCGATAACCGACGTTTCGGAGATTTATTCTCTCCTTCTTCAGGGTAGTTGATATACTTTCATTGACTTTTCGTTATAACATCCAATTGTATATTAAATTATGTTTGCATGAATTATTCGAAAGTGTTAACATTTTAAATTATATCTATTATTATTCAATATATTTTGGTTCAGTTATTTTATGAAAAGTATTTTAATTCATTTTATCAAAAAAGAAAAAAAATTATCAACTGTCTGGTTATTTTTGCTGTTGAGTGTATAAGAAAAAGGTAAGTAATAAATTGTAGAAGTACAAAAATTTATTTAACAGTTCTAGTGCCGGGCCCAGGGGTAACTGTCCACCCTTTCCTGGGGGCTGGTCCTGAATACCATGAGAATTGAACTTTATTGGAAAACAAAACTCTTCAATTGCGAGGCGACTGAGTATTTAATTAATATTCGTTGGATTCAAAATTGGAAGGAACATTTTTAATCGACTGCCCTGACATCTGGCGGAATTATTCTATTTAGCATTATTTCTTGTAAAGAAAAACACATTCATTTCTCTCATAATTTTTCTTTTCTTTTCGAATATACTAATATTCAAGTATATATTTTTATTAAATTAAAAAACTATTCCATTCAATATTATCTATTAATTTTTTGTTTGATCGTGAAGAAAATATATCCATTATGGCTGAAATTGCAATCATGGTTCACAATTACCCAATTTATACAGGTTAGTTTTCATCTGTCAACATGTCATGGAATATAAATAAAAGATTTTGTTTATTTATTAAATAATTAATTGTTATCTATATTGAACATTGTTAATTTTCTATTATTGTTTTAAATTAAACAGTTGAATAGAAAAAGTTCATTCTTGCCTCGAATTGATCAGAATCTTATGCAGATTGTAAAAATCTTGAACAGATTATAGTTAATAAATTTATTTTATCTATATTATAATTATGTTGTGTTATTTTTAATAATTATTTTGGCTTTAAATAAAAGAATAAATTGGTTTAATTATAATGTCCATGGGGGCCTTAAACATTTATATCTAACCAAGGCCGTACCCTGGGGGGAGGGGGGTTAGAGTGGTCGAAACACCCCCCACCCCCCGAAATATATCTATCTTTTTTTTTTTAATTTAAAATATATAAAGAGGTCATTTGCTTTTTTTATGTGCTGTCTAAATGGGCTTTGTTCCCGGTGACAATAAATAAATAAAAAAAAAAAAAAACATTTCTAACAGCCCGGATAATAAGTTTTTTTATATAAATATGAATTTAAATATTAAAATAATAAACATTTTTGCAATTTTGCCGGTGACTTTGATGCACTCCAGAGAGAACATTTTCTACTTTGAGGAGGCTTAAATCGAATACTAAGGAACTCCTGTGGCCAAGCGATAGACTTACCGGATTAGCTCTTATGTCTATTCATAGAGACATGGACATTTCCACCGACAAAGTTTTAAATATGTTTGCAAATAAAAAAAGAAGATTGGATTTTGTTTTGTAAAATTTCTATGTGTACTTATAATATGCTTAATACTTAATCTAGACACACGGTCAGTGTGTCAGCCAGAACCATTTCAAGCTACTTTCGACCCCCCCCCCATAACTCAAAAACTATTAGACTTACATACTTGAAATTTTACATGCCTAATAAGACCCACTAGAACATCTAGAATCCCAAATTTCATGAATAAATCTATTATAGTTCTTGAGTTATTAAGCTCTGAATAGTGCCATTTTTAACACTGACTCACTGACTGACATATCAAAAACCTAAAGTACTTCCGCTGATCCTAGAATGCTGAAATTTGGCATACTGGTAGAGTTTGGGCTACAATTAAAGGAAAAAATCGAAAAAGTGAAACTTTCCCTTCTTCAGGACCTAAAATGAAGGGGTGAAATTGATTATAGGCTTAATTAACATATAGTGAAAATACAATCAAGCTAGAATTCTGAAATTTGGCATACTGGTAAAGCTTGGCACATTAATAAAGGAGAAAATTGAAAAACGGAAACTTTTCCTACTTCGGGGTCCGAAATGAAGGGGTGAAATTTATGAAAAACCGACCGGGTTTTTAACAGATATTTTATGAGAAATATTTAATAATTATTAATATAAATGTTTAAATGTAATTATTTAAATAAATTAAAGGATAAAACTTTTCAAAAATTAATGATATCTGACCAAAAACATAAATGTGAAAAAGGGGCCAAGTTCGGTTCAAACGGCTTCTCCGACAAAAGAGTTGAGATCTAAACGGGTACCAAGTTCCATAGCAGTTGCTTAAATCATAACTATAGAAATAAACAACGTTCTTCAATTGATTTAAAAGAAAATTTGGTACGTTCTTTAATATTGAATTTATAACTTGACAAGTTTTATATCCAATTCAATTGTTTGTAAATAGAACAACTAGCAAAGTTAAAGTTTAAGCTTGTATTAAATATCATCTGGTTAAACGTAAGTTATTAAGACTATTATAACTTGCCAAGTTATAAATTTAATATCAAAGAACGTAACAAATTTTCTTTTAAATCAATTGAACAACGTTGTTCATCCCTATAGCTATGATTTAAGCAACATCTCTGGAACTTTGTACCCGTTTAGATCTCTACTTCTTATTCCAACCGGCTTGTTTGTCATCACTTTCTTTACCAGTCGGTCTTCTGGTATTCTTCCCACATGCGCATACCATTCCGCTCTTCTTCTTTTAACCAATTCGCCCACCTTTTGTATTCCACATTTTTCTCTAATATCTTCACTCTTCATCCTATCGAGCCTGGTCACGTTAATTATCCTTCGTAATGTCTTCATTTCAATCGCTTCCAATAACTGAGAAGTTTTTGCAGTATCGGGTCTTGTCTCTTCTGCGTAAGTTAATATTGGACGTACTACGGTTTTGTAGACTCGTACCTTGGCCTCCGTTCTTAAATATTGATTTGACCAGATTGCAGTGTTAATGCAACCCGATATTTTTTAGGCCTTTATTGCCTGATGCTTTACCTCTGTTTCTAGGTCTTGATGAGAGGTCATTTGGATTCCAAGGCACGTGAAGGACATGACTTGTTCAACAATTGTATCGTATAGTTGTAGTTTACATCGGAGTGGTGATTTAGAGATTGTGAGTGTTTTGGTCTTCTTGGTTGGCAGGGTGAGACCGAATTTATGTGCAACACAGTTAAATTAATACAGGAGACGCTGGAGGGAATCTTCTACTTCTGCAACGAGTGCTGCATCGTCTGCGTAGCATTATATTCTCGTCCCCTAAGGAATATCCTTTTAGATTTTTGATTTCGCCAATGATTTCATCCATAACTATATTAAAAAGCAGCGGACTAAGGGAGTCTCCCTGCCTAATACCTTGATTCACTGGGATGCTTCCGGACAGTCTTCCTTCGGTTTTTATTCTGGCGGTGTTGTTCGAGTAAATATTAGTAAAGATTCTTATCAGATATTACCCCCACCCCCGAAAAATCCTAGGTAAAGCCCTGTATCTAACTTTTTTTATGAAAATGATGAGTGGGGTTAAACCAAAAAGGTGCAACCCCTAAAGGCCTGGGTTGACCCCTACATCGTGAAAAGAAGAAGAAAGAATTTTATGGGCTGGGCGGGAGTCGAAGGTATCTGTGGATACGGGTCTTAATAACTAATAATAATTGAAATATTATCTTTTTCAGGGCCACATTTCTTGTGCTGTGATTGTCGGACGTTGTTCATTAGTGAAGAATTCTTGAACAAACATCAAAAGAAATGTATACATAAGAAATTACATTTAATTTTAAAAATGAAATTTCAATTGCGAAGAAATACATCAGCTGAGGGTACGTTCATTTATTTGATTTATAACCTTGGAAGTATTCTCCTAAAACTTTTGTTCAAATTCTAATTCAGATGAAATTAAGCCTTTGTACTCCATTTCGGAGACCATTATGATATTCAAGGGATTAAGTTTTTTAAGATTTTATTTCTAATAATTTTCATTGATCAATGAATTCAAAAATTTTTAGTAGTAGTTCGATTTTATTTTTAAACTAGATTCAATTTGGTACAATTCAAACAAAGTTTCATCTTAATTGAATAATGGTAAACCGGCCGCAATGAGGTTGTAGTTTTGAAAAATTGCAATTTTTAACGAAGAATCGAAGTTTTTCCTTCATGAAATGAAAAAAAAACTTGATTCCTATTTCATTCTCTAGGAGTTTTGTTGACTTGAAGGTTTACTTGAACCACTTTTTTTTAAAACTCCTAGATTTATAGATATCCAGCATTTTCCATGAATTCTCCTTAAAACATTTATTTTTTTCCAGATACAAGTAATCGAACTAATAATGAAAGTACTGGAGATTATTTTTGTGAGGAATGTTTGTCAGGATTTCTATCATTGTCTGAATTCGAAAGCCATATACAGGAAGGGCATTCGGAAGAAGTACTCTTCGCAAATCATCTATGCCATCAGAAATACGGCGCTGAAACCAAATCGGAACCCGCTATTGCCATGATTCCTCAGAGCGAAAATGCTTCTAAAGTGACCTTTCATAATCGATATAATGACGCTAAACGGTCTTTACCCTGTCCTACCGATAAAAAAAATTGAAATCAAAACAAACTAATCAAAGTTTGGGAACCATTTCTAATAAGAAGCATACCGGCCAAAAGCCTTTCGTGTGTGATCAATGCGAGAAGGTTTTCTCAGATAATAGTAATCTCAAAAGTCATTTACTTATTCATACAGGCGACAAGCCTTTCGTCTGTGATCACTGCCAGAAGGGTTTTTCACAAATGAGTAATCTCAAGAGGCATTTACTTATTCATACCGGCGAAAAGTCTTTCGTCTGTGATCACTGCGAGAAGGGTTTTTCAGAAAAAGGATCTCTCAAAAATCATTTACTTATTCATACAGGCGAAAAGCCTTTCGTCTGTGATCAGTGCAATAAAGGTTTTTCACAAAAGTGTACTCTCATCAACCATTTACTTATTCATACCGGCGAAAAGCCTTTCGTCTGTGATCACTGCGAAAAGAGTTTCTCACGAAAGATTAATCTCAAAAGCCATTTACTTATTCATACCGGCGAAAAGCCTTTCGTATGTGATCACTGCAAAAAGGGTTTCTCAGATAAGAGTAATTTCATAAAGCATTTACTTATTCATACAGGGGACAAGCCTTTCGTCTGTGATCGCTGCAATAAAGGTTTTTCACGAAAGAGTAATCTCAAAACGCATTTATTAATTCATACAGGCCAAAAATCTTTCGTGTGTGATCCCTGCTAAAAGAGTTTCGCACTAAAGTGTAATTTAAAAAATCATTTGAAAATCCACTCCTAGAAAATTGTCTCTCTTGCTTCTATTTTAAATAACTAAATTATATATTGTCGCCTTAGGGTGCTAAGTGCGCCTTATTAAAGCTGCTAGATCCATTTTTTATCATATATGACATATTAATACCATTCGAAGGAAAAAGAGATGCAGCATCGTCCAAGTAAAACTGCTACTTAAAATTACGATATTAAGTTGTAGAAAATAAATGTGAAAAATAGGTTCTTTCCATAACAACAATATTAAATTTTGTTTGTTTTTTCTCTGCCCTGTAAAATATCTTTGTAGTGAGTTAGCATGTTTACACTCTAAGGCGACCATATGGTATAACTCAGAAATGGTAAACAGATAAATCAGGATACCCTGCTAATTACAAGGCAATTAAATTCGAAGCAGTTGAAACTGATCTCTGACTTCCAACAGTCATTTAGATTCAACCTTTGTGTCTACTGAAACTATTTGCACTTCTCCCGTTGTGTATATTGTATGCTTCTTTTGCTTGAAAATTGTAAAAAGTCTTACTCTCTTACATGTTTGAATATTTATTTTCCCGAAATTGTCCTGTTTAGATCTTAACTTACTTTTTAATTATATTCATGCTTTATAATAATATATAACTCATTAAGTAAATATGAAATAATTACTCCCTACGCTTGACAAGTGAAATTGCCTCCAAATACTCTCAAAGTCTTAACGTTTTATTAATATTACATTACACTTACTTACCCATATCCTAGTATGATATAATTTAACATCGAATCGTATTGAACGTTCAATGTTTCGTAGCTACACACTTTTTAATGTATAAAATTCATTCGTGTACCAAGTTTGAATTTTAGTTATCAATTTTAATACGAAATTATTTTTTGAAAATAATATTAATAGCAATAATAACGAAAATTTAAGATACATATTTCCATACATAAAAAAAAGGCTTATCCAAAAATAGTAAGGAAATATTACCAGTTCACAATATTCATGCCAATTTTAAGTCAATTCACTTTCATTTTTTTCCAAATTAAAATATAGAGGTCGTCTCTTATTTCAAAATATTTTTCTTTTTTTTTTTTAATGAATTTTTTGTGTATGTGTTATTCCCTTGAACTGGTTCTTATTTTCTTTTTTCTTTATCCAATGCGAGGCATGGGTAAAGTATTGTAATCGCTCTCGGGGTAAGCGCGACTTCAAAGGGTCCTCAGTTAAAGACTACGGAACCCATAGACACAATTAAAGTCACAAATTGTAGTATTCAATTAGGTTGAATTTTAGCACGTGACGGTTTTGCCAAAAATTACATGGGATCTTGTCGAGAGGCCAAAAAGGAGTGCACTACTTTCACGACTTTGAAAATCGCATAACTAGAGCTGCAACTTCAGGGCTGTTTATTTAAAACACAGCAAAAAAAATAAATAAACTCATTAATTAATTCAAAAAACTAAAGAATTAATATTCAATTAGCTGGTTTCTCTTAAAAACTCAATAAGTATTGATAATTTGATAATTCAACAGTCATTAAGATAGCTACAATTATGTATTAGCTGGAAATTTAAATAAAAGATGAATCCAAAAACTAAAATTTATATCTTCTTAAGCTAAATAGAATTAAAACAGGTGTCATCTAATAGTAAATTAATTTATTAACAACATTAACCTTTTTGTTGTTATATATATTTTATATTTCATCAAACTTAATTAAAAAATCTATATATCTCTCCCAAAATCAAATTGCCTCCGTGGTCTAATGGTCAGAGTAACTGACTGGCAACCCGGGGGTCCCGGGTTCGATTCCCGGCTATGCTCAGAAATTTTTCTGTAAGTATAGGGTCTGGAACGGGGTTCACTCAGCCTCGTGAGGATAAATGAGTAGCTGCTTGATTGAGAAGTAGCGAATCTCGGTTAAGAATACTGAAACGAAGGTTGTAGATGTGCGTTGAGCTAACCACTTGACCCCTCGGTACTGTTTCCAATTAGGACAGCAACCAATTCAGTAGGCCAAGACCCATGAAGGGTTGTCGAGCCAGAGATTTATTTATTTTAAAATCAAATTGTACCTATTTACTAATTGAATTATCTGAAACAATTCTATTTTAATTAATCTAATTTCAAGATGAGATTAATTTACAAATTATATTTTCGAAATTTAATGGGAAATTGTTAAAAGGGGTTATATGTCACATATATATTTGTTTGCAAAATAACTTAATCTTATGTTTTCTTTAATCTTTTGGTCAAACTGTCATACAATTTTTACTCAACTATTATATAATAATCAACAAACAATAGATAGGCTCTTCTTTTATACTATATATACTTAACCATTTCTAACAATTTCATCCAAATTATTTGAAGAACAATTCCAATTTCGTCATCTGTATTGATTAATCTATCAACTGCAGTATCTGAAAAACTAAATTTTTCAAGATATAAAGGGGAAAAGATTTAACTAATATAAAATTTCTATTTCAACACATGTGTGACATGACTATTTGAAGCCCTGAAGAAGTCGGCAAAGTCGACGAAACGTTGGTGGATAAATAAAAAAGTCACACATAAAAAACTTGTCCTTATTTTCCCAATATAAACTTTCAAATTATAAATTAAATTATGGACGGAAATGATAATAATTTCTATTTATTCTTAATTTTATCTAATATAGCTAATCAAATTCAGTCTGTCTCTGGCAGTTGAAGAGAGCACATCTACTCACACACATTGTGCCATTGAACTTTCTGAATAATTTTTAAAATGTCTTTGTGTGGAACGTGTAACAAACAAATACCTGCAACTAACAAATCCATCCAATGTTTTACCTGCCACAACCTTTTTCATGTGTCAGGGAGATGCTCCGATATGAATATGAGAGAATATAACCAACTTTATGCCGAAAAAAAAATAAAAGTGTGGAAGTGCCGTGGCTGCATTAATGACGCCGAAGAAGATTTATCGAAATCGGACACTCGAACAAAGATGAACTTCTCAGAGGAGGAACAGATGGATGATGAAACTCTTTCACTCTCGCAGAGAGATTTGACTGCGATAGGTGGAATTTTGAAAAAATTGCTACAAGCTGAACTTTCTCCAACATTCCGGCAAGATTTCAATGATTTAAGGACATCCGTCGAATTTATTTCAAATGAATTTGAAGATCTAAAAAGAGAAATGGCGGGCTACAGGAAGGAGGTTGATGGCCTAAAAATGGAAATTTCTACACTCAAATCTGAAAATATCAAACTGAGAGAAGAGGTGACCCACATAAAAAGCCACTCCGTGGCAAATAATATTGTTATCACTGGTTTGCCAGAAACCCCAAACGAAGCAGTCACAGAGATCTTTAACAGTATCTCAAATAAAATCAAGAGCGAATCAACCCACAAAAATCTTAGTGACATACATAGAATACCGGCTAGAAACGGAATTAAACCTTTAATAGTGAAATTTGTAAGCAAATTGGAGAAGGAGGCCTGGATGGTGAATTTTCAGGGAACATCAAGAATGGACACTGAGGGACCCGGCTTATCAACGTTTTCGGTTTGCAAAAATCTACCTGCAGGACGGATACAAGCCCATCATTATCTATTTCCAGCCCAGATGACCCTTCTCCGAGACACAAGAAAGGCGGCTACTGAAAAAGGTTACAAATTTACCTGGATAAGGGATGGGAAAATACTAGTCAGAAAGGATGAAAATTCCCGCGCCGTTATGGTAATTAAAAGTGAAAGTGACCTAACCAAACTCTAAACTATTAACTAGATATAATCTTTTCGTTTTTCTGTTCTTTTTATTTTTAATTTTTTTAATTATCTTTTATCTTTTTTCGTTTTTTTTCTTTCTATTTGTGTTTTTTTGATATATCTTTAAAAATCCAATCATGGACATTTGTCAGATATTAAATAATTTGCGGGACGAAGATAACTGCAAGACAGTTATTTTAGAAAACATTAGTATGGCTAAAAAAATTCTTTTGGGGGTAAATTGTCTAAATGTTTTTCATTTAAATATTAGGAGTATTAGCAAGAATTTCAATGAATTATGTGTACTTTTGGCTAGTTTCGATTTGAGTTTCGACTTGATAATTTTAACAGAAACATGGCTTTCTCAGGATTCTGGTTTTGAACTTGCAAACTATCATAAGATTGTAAAGCCTAATAAATATAATAAATGTGACGGCATCATAGTGTATATTAAGAGTAATTTAGAGTATAGAGTTTTGGATACTGAAATCGATCATACCAATGTTTTGAATTTTATAATTACATATAAGGGCCTGGATCTCTACTGTACTGCCCTCTATAGATCTCCCAACGACACTGATGTATTTGAGTTCTCTGACGGCCTAGAGATGTTCCTGGAACAGACTAAACATTATTCTAATAGAATTCTGGTTGGTGACACAAATATAGATATCCTGGAAGACCATTTGACCCTTTCCGGGAATAAATATTTAGATATATTATCGGAGCATGGCTTTATCAAATATCTCTGTGGTGGTACTAGAGTTTCTCCCACATGTGATTCTTGTTTGGATCACATGTTTCTAAAGAGTCAGTTTTGCAATTTGATATCGGCCATTTATCCGTGCTTTGTGACGGACCATTATGCCATTATGGGTTCTATAGTTTTTAAAAAGGGTAGATTAAATGTTATGCAGGAAAGACATATGAATGGACTTGGAGGAAACAATGAGGCGGGGAGACTGGATGAGTGCTCCTTCCGAGAAAAGGTTCAATCCGAATCATGGAATGATATTTTGTCGGAAGGACATTCCGAGAGGGCATTCACCCTGTTTTATAATAAATTAACCGAGCTTTTGAATAAATCCAGGAATGGCCAAAGAGTGATTAGTAAAAGGCTAACTAAACTTAAATCATGGATTACTATAAATCTGATTAAATCAATTAGAAAAAGAGATAATATGTCTCTTAAAACGCGTAAACAACCTTTCAATGTCAAGCTTCTAATTTATTACAAGAAGTATAATAATATTTTAAAGACTACTCTACGCAGGGCTAAAGAGATGTATTTTGAGAACAAATTTAATCAGTGTGGGTCAAATATGAAACAGGTTTGGGAAACCGTGAATGAGGCTACTGATTCAGTTGGGCAAAAAAAATCTATTGTTTCCAGCATTGTTCTGTCGGATGGGCGGCTTTTGGGTTTGGATCAGAAAAAAGAGATGGCGGATGGGTTCAATGAGCATTTTGTGACAATTGGTAAAGAAATTTCGGAGAGAATCAAGGGAGAGAGGGTGAAGAAAGATCTTAAGTATAAATATAAAACAGATAAAATGTTCACCAACTCCTTTTTTCTTACACCAGTCACATTGGATGAGGTATTGTCGCAGATAGGAAGATTAAAAAAAAGGTTTCTCCTGGTAGTGATGGTATTTCCTCTAGATGCTTAATTGATAATGCATCTGCAATTTCAAAACCATTGGTCCATATAATTAATTTATGTTTTGAGCAGGGTTATTTTCCTCAAGAGATAAAGCAGGCGGTTGTTATCCCACTACACAAAGGCAAAGAGAAATCTAAGCTTGATAACTATCGCCCCATCTCCCTCCTTTCTGCAGTGTCCAAGATAATTGAAAAATGCGTCAAAACTAGACTTATAAATTACTTGGAATCACGCCAGATATTATCTGAGCGACAATTTGGATTTCAAAATAAAAAAAATACTGGTGACGCTATTTTTGGGTTTACTCAGGACATAATCAAAAGATTGGACAGGGGTTCAAAATGTATGGGTGTTTTTCTTGACTTTCAGAAGGCCTTTGATACGGTGGATCACAAAATTTTAATAAATAAACTCCAAAATATAGGTATTAGAGGTGTGACCTTGAGTTTTTTTGAATCTTACTTGAAAAGAAGATCGCAGGTTGTCAGAATTGATAACGTAACCAGCTCAGAAATGAATGTAACTATCGGGGTGCCTCAGGGCACTGTACTTGGCCCAATTATGTTTCTGATATATATTAATGATCTACTGAATATTGAAATAGAGCACTGTAATTTATACTCCTTCGCAGATGACACAGTCGCCGTTTTCTGGGGGGATTCCTGGCGGGAGGTCTTTGGGAGTGCAAACGCTGGACTAGCAACCCTGAGGGATTGGCTAGATGATAATTTGGTTAGTCTAAACACCAAAAAAACTGTGTATGTCCCTTTTTCCTTGACCGCAGCCGGATCGCCACCGGAGGATGAATATCATATTATTATACATGAGACGGGCTGCGTCAGATTTGAATGTGACTGCACCCCCTCAAACCAAATGAAAAAAACAAATATCTTGGCATTATTGTTGATGGGCGGTTACGATGGGATAAACATATCTCTTATCTATGCTCTAGATTACGAGGTATGATCCATAAGTTCAGGCAATTGAGGGCTGTCGTCCGTTTGGAATTATTGAGGACGATTTACCTGGCACTTGTTCAGTCGATCTTAGAATATGGGATTATTGGGTGGGGTGGATGCGGAATTACTGTCCTGAGGCCTCTCATACTCTTGCAGAAGAGAATAATAAAGGTTTGCTTGGGTAGGTCGGCAAGGTATCCCACGGAGCTGATCTTCAAGGAATTCAACGTTTTGAATTTTAACCAGCTCTGTGATATGTACCTCATAAATTTTGTACACGCGAGACCTGGGGAATTCCCGGAGACACCGAGACACGTGCATGGGACCCGCGAGCAATCTGGGAGGCGCCTTAGGGAACCTAGATGTAAAACGAGTGCGGCTGAACGTCATCCAGCTTTTAGGGGTCCTCGTATTTATAATGGGCTGCCCGCGAGCATCACTGGGCTGCCAAACTCTGGATTGTTTAAGAGGAGATTGAGGCGGTATGTAGAGGAAGGCCTTGAGTATTAATTAATTTATGTATGTATATAAATGTATATATGTGTTGTGTAAAATGTATTAATAAGTTGAAATTAACAAACAACGCTATGATGTCGGACCACCCCTCCACACAAGCTTTGCTTAATGAGGGGTGTTGCAAAATTGTTAATTTGATTTTTATTGTTATTTTGATTTTTATTGTTTTTATTTAACCTAATTTGATTTTTATTGTTTTTGTTTGGTTTAAATATTTCTTTTTATATATATAAATGTACTTATTTTGCAAAATAAATAAATAAATAAAATAAAATAAATAAAAAAAATCTCTCTCTGTAAACTTAAATATTTGAAGATGCTCAGTTCGCGTTCTTTTAAAATAAAAGCCCAATTATTTATTAAAAGTGCTGGAAACTAATTTGTACTCCTAATATAATTAATAATATTTTTTTAATATTTAATTGTTACAGAAAACATAATGTTTTTTCAACCGAAGAGATGTCGCATTTCATAGTTTATTCGAAGATATTTATAACTTATATGGATGGACAATGTTGATTCAAGCATGGGTGACATGTGTTATATCTTAGAGTTTTTTAGGTCTCTTCAATTCTCATATTTAATAAAAGGGGAACTTCAAAAATTTTAACTCTATAGGACACAACATATTGTATGTTGTGTATTTTCTGAATAGATAAATAAATAAATTTTATGTTTGGGTAGGCAAGTAATCTAAGATTATGCAGTAGTTAAGTCTCCTCAATTCGCGAATAAAAAAATATCTTTTTCTCTTTAGAGAACTTGGCTGTAATTGCAGTTATTGGCAAATGTTGTTTATTAGCTAAGAATTTTTAAATAAGCATCAGAAGAAATGTTTTCATATGGAATTAATCTCAATTTTAAACCAGCTTCAATGTAAAAAAACAAAAATGAAGATTATTTTAAAAGATAAAGTGAAGATTCTGAATTTTCTTATTATCTTGTCGTGCGCTTGTTTCTCTGTGGTTTTTTGAACCACCGAGATGGAGCAGACAGAACTCTAGCATAATCGCGTGGAGTTTTCTTTTACCAGTTGATATATGAGTTGGAATCTCTTCCAAAGGCTTCACCCGGCCTCCAATCACAGATCGAGCTGGAAACTTCTCTAAGTAAACTCGTTCTTTTAAAATTTGTAAAGAAAGATTTTTTTTCCATTTATTTATGATCCGTAAGGGTTTTTCATTTATAATCTCCCTGGGGCGGAAAGAGGAGAAAAGAAGCCGTCAACAATTTGTTTGGCGAACTTGTTGCAATTGCAGTTTTTGTCAAATGATGTTTATTAAAGAAGCAATATCAGCCAATCAGTAATTTTTTTTCTCTTTTAATGTCTTCAGTGTATATGTTACTGTAAAAGCCCGAACTACGGTAAATCCTAAGATTTACCAACTCTTAATGGTAAAAGTCCGAACCGTTCTATAATCGTCGTTCATTTCGGACTTTTACCACTATTCACTTGGTAAATCTTAGGATTTACCTCAATGACACGGTAAATGTTGGGAAAAACATGACAATACGTGTTCGACGTATGACCGCGCAGCCCCCCTCTACTCTTTCCATCTCCCTCTACCGCCTACGCTCGCCTTAGTCAATCGTTCGACTCGTTGGAACGCGCACGTTAATTCAATTCCTGTTTGTGTTTTCGATGTCTAAAAGTAATTTATAAACAAAAAACGAGTTTGATTTGTTTTATGTTTGCGTTTTTAGTGTCTGGAAGTAATTTATGAAAGAAAATGAGTGTAAAACATAGATTTTATGAATTAATGCAGGAAATCGTGGCAAGGAAGAGGGATAATAACTTTTATCTTGATAATGAAAAATACGCTAAGTGTTTGGAGGAGGTTAAAACTGCAAAGAACGTAAAAAAGAAAGAAGCTGTTCATTACAGACGTATCAAGCGTTATGATATTTTGACCATAGGGGGCGAAGAAAAGTTAATTGCGCCAATGAAAGAAGAGAATGGAGAAATTAAGTATTACGTTTGTTATGACGACTTATTCAACATTCTCGATGAAACTCATGTTGCAGTTGGACACGGTGGAAGGACAAGGATGCTTAAGGAATGTAGCCGCAAGTATAAAAACATAACAGTTGAAGCTATCATGACATTTTTGAAGCTATGCGAACCTTGTCAAAAGAAACAAAAGACTTTGAAAAAAGGCATTGTCATCAGGCCTATACTTCATAATGAAATGAACTCACGGTGTCAAGTAGATCTCATAGACCTACAAACCAACCCTGACGGTAATAATAAATTCATATTAGTTTACCAAGATCATCTTACAAAATGTGTGATCCTTCGTGCGCTTCAAACTAAACGCGCAGCAGAAGTTGCATATCATCTCTTAGATATTTTCTGGGTACCAAAATTGGAGTACTAAAGCAGTTTTACACAAAGAATCAATTTACGTCATGCTCTGAAGATTTTGTTAAGATAAATGAAGTTGTTAAAGATAAAGAAGTTAGTCTTCGAGAAGTTATCGGAAAATTGTCATTGACTGGAGGACAAGGCTTCAAGAAATGTAACTGCCTTAAAAAATGCTTGTCGAAGAAATGCACTTGCAAGTCATCAAGATTACTTTGTAATTCCAAATGCCATAACAGCCCTCCGTGTTGTAACAAGTAATTTTTTTACTAACTTTTAAAAATGAAAAAAAAATATTAAAAAAAAAGAAATGATTCAGTTAGTTTAGCCATAATAGTAAGCGTTATGTTTTTCAAGATAATTTTGTTTGTGTTATTTTAAGTTTGTAAAAATTGTTTCTTACTAGTTATTAAAACATAAGCAATAAAAATACCAAAAGATATAAGAAAACTATTTGACTGATTAGTAGTAAAAATGATTAATAATTACTCATAAGTATGTAAGGATTTAAATAGTTATTAATAGAAATAAATGATTAAGAAGTGTTTAAAAATCGTTTATTACTAGTTATTAAAACTTAATCATTAATATTTACTAATCGAAATAAATGTTAAAGAAGTATGCATTGTTTTATTTCCAAAACCAACATTTACCAACCGTCACTGGTAAAACCTAACATATACTAAATTCTAATGGTAAAAGCCCGAAAAAATAGTTTCTTATTTAAATATTCGTACATTTACCGACTCGTGTTGGTAAACCATAAGATTTACGGTTAAAACCTAAGATTTACCAATATTCGGGCTTTTACAGTAACATATATATCATGAAGTTTGTCCATGAATGAAGAATCCCGTGTAGAATCATAGTGGTTGTATAGGGAACGGATTAAATCAGTTCAGATTTTTAAATTCAATAAGACTTAAACACACCTAATGTAATTTCAAATTCAACAAAAGAAATGAATCAGTAATTTTCTTTTCTATTTTAAAGTCTTCACTGTATATATCATGAAGTTTGTTTATGAATGAAGAATCCCATGTAGAATCATAGTATTTGTGAGGGACCGGATTAAATCAGGTCAAATTTTTAAATTCAATGAGACTTAAACACACCTTATGTAATTTGAAATTCATCAAAAGAAAAGAATCAGTTATTTTCTTTTCTCTTTTAATGTCTTCACTGTTTACATCATGAAATTTGATCATGAATGAAAAAACCCATGTAGAATCCTAGTGTTTCTATATGGACCGGATTAAATCAGGTCAGATTTTTGCATTCAGCGAGGCTCAAATTCGAGCCTCTTGCTTAGAAAACAGAAGCGCTAGCTAATGCGACCACTTAATATTATTATTATAATGTACAAATGAAAAAATTCATTTTAAATAAATAATCGTCTGGAAGGCCTTAATCTCAATATTAAAAAACTCGGAATGGAAATTGAAAAAATGCTTCACAAGAAAAGATTCCCTAAAGTTCCTTTCCCGTTTAAGGTCTTCTCTGACGGTGCATTGATTGTCAGACAATGTTCATTAATAAAGAATCCTATGTAGAATCATAGTGTTTGTATAGGAACCGGATTAAATCGGGTCACATTTTTAAATTAAGTGAGAGTTAAACACACCTAATGTAATTCAACAAAAGAAAAGAACCGGTATATTTTCTTAATTAAAGGTCCTCACTGTGTGCAACCATTGCAAGACAATGTTAATTAATAAAAAATTATATGTAGAATGATAGTGTTTGTATAGGGATCGGATTAAATCAGGTCCTATTTTTGAATCAGCGGAACTCGAACTAGAGACTCTTTTTCAGAAAACAGAAGCGCTAACTAATGTGAACCCCAATATTATTATTATTATGTATCAAAGAGAGAAAATCCATTCTAAATAAATAACCATCTGAACTGTCTTCATCTCAATATCGAATAAATAAATTAAAACACACCTAATGTAATTTGAAATTCAACAAAAGAAAAGAATCAGTAATTTTTTTCTCTTTTAATGACTTCACTGTATATATCATGAAATTTGTTCATGAATGAAGAATCCCATGTAGAATCAATGTTTGTATAGGACCCGGATTAAATCGGGTCACATTTTTAAAATAAGTGAGAGTTAAACACACCGAATTAATTAAATTAATTAATTAAATTAAGTGAGAGTTAAACACACCGAATGTAATTAAACAAAATAAAAGAACGCGTAACATTGTTAATTAAAGGTCCTCACTGTGTGCAATCATTGCAAGACAATGTTAATTAATAAAAAATTCTATGTAGAATGATAGTATTTGTATAGGGATCGGATTAAATCAGATCCTATTTTTGAATCAGCGGAACTCGAACTAGAGACTCTTTCTCAGAAAACAGAAGCGCTAGCTAATGAGAACCTTAATATTATTATAATAATGTATCAAAGAGAGAAAATGCATTCTAAATAAATAACCATCTGAACGGTCTTCATATCAATATCGAATAAATAAATTAAAACACACCTAATGTAATTTGAAATACAACAAAAGAAAAGAATCATTAATTTTTTTTCTCTTTTAATGTCTTCACTGTATATATCATGAAGTTTGTCCATGAATGAAGAATCCCATGTAGAATCAATAGTGTTTGTATAGGGACCGGATTTAAATCAGGTCAGTTTTTAAATTCAATGAGACTTAAAGACACCTAATGTAATTTGAAATTCAACAAAAGAATCAGCAATTTTCTTTTCTCTTTTAATGTCTTCACTGTATATATATATATTTATATTATGAAGTTTGTACACGAATGAAGAATCCCATGTAGAATCTTAGTGTTTCTATATGGACCGGATTTAAATCAGTTCAGTTTTTAAATTCAATGAGACTTAAAGACACCTAATGTAATTTGAAATTCAACAAAAGAAAAGAATCAGCAATTTTCTTTTCTCTTTTAATGTCTTCACTGTATATATATATATTTATATTATGAAGTTTGTCCATGAATGAAGAATCCCATGTAGAATCAATAGTGTTTGTATAGGGACCGGATTTAAATCAGGTCAGTTTTTAAATTCAATGAGACTTAAAGACACCTAATGTAATTTGAAATTCAACAAAAGAAAAGAATCAGCAATTATCTTTTCTCTTTTAATGTCTTCACTGTATATATATATATATATTTATATTATGAAGTTTGTCCATGAATGAAGAATCCCATGTAGAATCAATAGTGTTTGTATAGGGACCGGATTAAATCAGGTCAGATTTTTGCATTCAGCGAGGCTCAAACTCGAGCCTCTTGCTTAGGAAAAAGTAGCGCTATCTAATGCGCGACCCCCCACCCCAATATTATTCTTATAATGTACAAATGAAAAAAATTTATTTTAAATAAATAATCGTCTGGAAGACCTTAATCTCCATATTAAAAAACTCGGAATCTAAATTGAAAAAATACAACAAAAGAAAATAATCCCTAATGTTCCTTTCCCTTTTAAGGTCTTCTCAGTTGGTTCATTGATTGTCAGACAATGTTCATTAATAAAGAATCCTATGTAGAATCATAGTGTTTTTATAGGAACCGGATTAAATCGGGTCACATTTTTAAATTAAGGGAGTGTTAAACACACCTAATGCAATTCACCAAAAGAAAAGAACCCGTAATTTTCTTAATTAAAGGTCCTCACTGTGTGCAATGATTGCAAGACAATGTTTATTAATAAAGAATTCTATGTAGAATCATAGTGTTTTTATAGGAACCGGATTAAATCGGGTCACATTTTTAAATTAAGGGAGTGTTAAACACACCTAATGCAATTCACCAAAAGAAAAGAACCCGTAATTTTCTTAATTAAAGGTCCTCACTGTGTGCAATGATTGCAAGACAATGTTTATTAATAAAGAATTCTATTTAGAATGATAGTGTTTGTCAGTAATTTTCTTTTCTCTTTTATGAATTCACTGTTTACATCATGAAATTTGTTCATGAATGAAGAATCCTATGTGGGATCATAGTGTTTGTATAGGAAACGAATTAAATCAAGTCACATTTATAAAGTAAGGGAGAGTTAAACACACCTAATGTAATTCAACAAAAGAAAAGAACCCGTAATTTTCTTAATTAAAGGTCCTCACTGTGTGCAATGATTGTAAGACAATGTTTATTAATAAAGAATTCTATGTAGAATGATAGTGTTTGTATAGGGATCGGATTAAATCCTGTAATGTATTTCATTCAGCGAGACTCGAACTAGAGACTCTTTCTCAGAAAACAGAAGCGCTAGCTAATGCGAACCCCAATATTATTATTATAATGTATCAAAGAGAGAAAATGCATTCTAAATAAATAACCATCTGAACGGTCTTCATCTCAATATTAAATAAATAAATTAAAACACACCTAATGTAATTTGAAATACAACAAAAGAAAAGAATCATTAATTTTTTTTCTCTTTTAATGTCTTCACTGTATATATCATGAAGTTTGTCCATGAATGAAGAATCCCATGTTGAATCAATAGTGTTTGTATAGGGACCGGATTTAAATCAGGTCAGTTTTTAAATTCAATGAGACTTAAAGACACCTAATGTAATTTGAAATTCAACAAAAGAAAAGAATCAGCAATTTTCTTTTCTCTTTTAATGTCTTCACTGTATATATATATATTTATATTATGAAGTTTGTACACGAATGAAGAATCCCATGTAGAATCTTAGTGTTTCTATATGAACCGGATTAAATCAGGTCAGATTTTTGCATTCAGCGAGGCTCAAACTCGAGCCTCTTGCTTAGGAAAAAGTAGCGCTATCTAATGCGCGACCCCCCCCCCCCAATATTATTATTATAATGTACAAATGAAAAAAATTTATTTTAAATAAATAATCGTCTGGAAGACCTTAATCTCCATATTAAAAAACTCGGAATCTAAATTGAAAAAATGCAACAAAAGAAAATAATCCCTAATGTTCCTTTCCCTTTTAAGGTCTTCTCAGTTGGTTCATTGATTGTCAGACAATGTTCATTAATAAAGAATCCTATGTAGAATCATAGTGTTTTTATAGGAACCGGATTAAATCAAGTCACATTTATAAATTAAGGGAGAGTTAAACACACCTAATGTAATTCAACAAAAGAAAAGAACCCGTAATTTTCTTAATTAAAGGTCCTCTCTGTGTGCAATGATTGCAAGACAATGTTAATTAATAAAAAATTCTCTGTAGAATAATAGTGTTTGAATAGGGATCGGATTAAATCAGGTCCTATTTTTGAATCAGCGTAACTCGAACTAGAGATTCTTTCTCAGAAAACAGAAGCGCTAGTTAATGCGAACCTCAATATTATTATTATAATTTATCAAAGAGAGAAAATGGATTCTAAATATATAACCATCTGAACGGTCTTCATCTCAATATTAAATAATTAAATTAAAACACACCTAATGTAAATTGAAATTGAAAAAAAGAAAAGAATCATTAATTTTTTTTCTCTTTTAATGTTTTCACTTTATATATCATGAAGTTTGTCCATGAATGAAGAATCCCATGTAGAATCAATAGTGTTTGTATAGGGACCGGATTTAAATCAGGTCAGTTTTTAAATTCAATGAGACTTAAAGACACCTAATGTAATTTGAAATTCAACAAAAGAAAAGAATCAGCAATTTTCTTTTCTCTTTTAATGTCTTCACTGTATATATATATATATATATATATATATATATATATATATATATATATATATATATATTTATATTATGAAGTTTGTTCACGAATGAAGAATCCCATGTAGAATCTTAGTGTTTCTATATGGACCGGATTAAATCAGGTCAGATTTTTGCATTCAGCGAGGCTCAAACTCGAGCCTCTTGCTTAGAAAAAAGTAGCGCTATCTAATGCGCGACCCCCCCCCCCAATATTATTCTTATAATGTACAAATGAACAAAAATAATTTTAAATAAATAATCGTCTGGAAGGCCTTAATCTCCATATTAAAAAACTCGGAATGTAAATTGAAAAAATGCAACAAAAGAAAATAATCCCTAATGTTCCTTTCCCTTTTAAGGTCTTCTCTGTTGGTTCATTGATTGTCAGACAATGTTCATTAATAAAGAATCCTATGTAGAATCATAGTGTTTTTATAGGAACCGGATTAAATCGGGTCACATTTTTAAATTAAGGGAGTGGTAAACACACCTAATGTAATTCACCAAAAGAAAACAACCCATAATTTTCTTAATTAAAGGTCCTCACTGTGTGCAATGATTGCAAGACAATGTTTATTAATAAAGAATTCTATGTAGACTGATAGTGTTTGTATAGGGATCGGATTAAATCAGGTAATGTATTTCATTCAGCGAATCTAAAAAATATTTTTAATATAGTGCAAAGCCTTTAATACGGCGAAGCATTCAGCTGAGTAGATGGAAGTTTCAGGTGGCAGTTTAAAAACTTGACTATATTCCTTATTGGGAAACCAAAGAGCTGAACCAACGAAAGATAAATTCTTTGAGCCATCTGTGTATATTAAAACATAATCGTTGAACTTAGAGTGAATAAAGTTTAAAAATAATGAATTCATATTCGGGGTACTCTTTGTGTATGGGAAATTCCAGGTTGGAATTTTATAAATTTGATTGGAGTAATTATAATCAAAAATAAGAAATTTTGAAAATATTTTAAATTTAGGAATATCGTTATATATTAATGAAATATTCTTATTTGATAGAGGGAAAGAATTTATCAGCATTTCGTCAGAAATGCTTAATTTTTTAACCAGGTAATTTAAGGATAACCATTTCCTCCTTAATTTAAGAGGCATTTCCTTGGCTTCAACCAATAGAGCATTGGAGGGTGAAGACATTAATGCTCCGGAACAAATCCTAGTGCATCTTAATTGTAGCTTGTCTAATATACCCAAGGTGGATTTAGAAGCATTGTCAAATAAGGTGCAGCCGTATTCAGTATATATATTATCAAAAAAATAGTCATTTTATATATTCGTCTGAAAGGTCTTAATTCAAAATTAAAACACACCTAATGTAAATTGTAATGAATCCGTAATTTTCCTTTGCCTTTTATTGTCTTCTCTGTCTGTGCAATGATTGTCAGGTAATGTTCATTAATGAAGAATCCTATGTAGAATAATAGTGTTTGTATGGTATCAAGACACATTTTTGAATTCAGCGAGTCTTGAAACACGCCTAATATAAATTGAAATGCAACAAAAGAAAAGAATCCGTAATTTTCCATTATCTTTCAAGGTTTTCACTGGGTGCAATGAGTGCAAGACAGTGTTTATTTATTAACAAAGAATCCTATTTAGAATAATAGTGTTTGTATATGGTCCGGATTTAAATCAGGTTAATTTTTTGCATTCAATGAGTTAGAATTCGAGCCTCTTTCTGAGTACACAGGAGGCACTAACTAACGCGGCCAACAGTATATTATTATATTTTCCAAAAAAAAATTTAAAAAAAATGCTTGTAAATAATAGTCTGAAGGATATTAATCTCAAAAAATAAAACACAACTAATGTAAAGTGAATTGAATCATGGGAAAAGAATCAGTATTTTTCTTTCCCTTTTAAGGTCTTCTCTGTCTGTGCAATGATTGTCAGGCGATGTTTATTAATGAAGAATCATATGTAGAATAATAGTGTTTGTTTAGGGACCAGATTGAATCAGGTCACGTTTTTGAATTGAGTGAGACTTAAAACCGACATAATGTAATTTGAAATGCAACAAAAGAAAAGAATCAGTAATTTTCCATTATCTTTCAAGGTCTTCACTGGGTGCAATGAGTGCAAATCAATGTTTATTAACAAATAATCCCATGTAGAATAATAGTGTTTGTATAGGGTCCGGATTTAAATCCTGTCAATTCTTTGCATTCAGCGAGCTACAACTCGAGCCCCTTTCTGAGTAAACAGAGGCGCCAACTAACGCGGACAACAGTATATTATTGTTTTCCAAATTTTTTTTTAAATGCTTTTAATAAATAGTCTGAGGGATGTTAATCTTAAAAATTAAAACACAACTAATGTAAAGTGAAATGAATCATGGGAAAAGAATCCGTAATTTTTCTTTCCCTTTTAAGGTCTTCTCTGTCTGTGCAATGATTGTCAGGCGATGTTTATTAATGAAGAATCATATGTAGAATAATAAGTCTTTGTTTAGGGACCAGATTGAATCGGGTCACATTTTTGAATTGAATGAGACTTAAAACCCACCTAATGTAAATTGAAATGCAACAAAAGAAAAGAATCAGTAATTTTCCATTACCTTTCAAGGTCTTCACTGTGTCCAATGAGTGCAAGACTATGTTTATTAACAAAGAATCCTATGTAGAATGATAGTGATTGTATAGGGCTAAACCTTCTACAGTATACTGGCTAAACCTTCTAAAGCGATGGCAACAAGCAAACGGCCCTTTTTACGGCCAGCTCTCACGACGATCTCGGTGAAAATCGAAGGATTTTCTGGAAAGAAGTCATCTATTTTAACTGATTTGTCAAAAAGATATAACTGTGACATTCTGTGTTTTCAAGAAACTCACAGAACTTTAAACAATGGCCGGCCACCATTCGAAGGCAAAAAATTAGTTATAGAAAGACCCAGTGATGTATACGGAAGCGCAATATACACAAAACCAAATCTAGTAATAGAATCATGCCACCTAACGGAAGTTAACAATATTGAAATACTGACTGTTGAGCTCAGTAATTGCACCGTAACTTCAGTCTATAAACCCCCGACAGCGAAATTCTCTTTCACCAAAACCGGCTAACTTCAACAACCAACCAAACCAAATTGTCTTGAGTGATTTCAACAGCCACCATTCCATGTGGAGAAACACATCAAACAACGAAGATGGCGAGGCAGTAGATACTCGGGCCGATACGCAGAATCTAGTCCTGATTCATGACTCTAAACTTCCGATTTCATTTATGAGCGCACGGTGGAAAAGAGGATATAACCCAGACCTTATCTTTGCTAAAAACCTTATTGCAGTCATGTGCTTCAAGGAAGTCCTGGACCCAATGCCCAAAACCCAGCACAGCCCATTAGCATGTTTTATCCGACTACGTGTAGCCCCAAACGTTGTTCCAATTAAGAAAGACTCAACTTCAAAAAAGCAAGGTGGGCAGAATTTGCTAGGAACTGTGACGATGATCTCGAGAGTAATGCGTCTTTACCGGAAAATTATGATGACTTTGTGAAGGTGATTAATAAAAATTCATTTAGGTCTATCTCAAGGGGATGTCGTACAGAACACGTCTCTGGCTTAACAAAAGAGACTGCAGAACTATATAAAGAATACTGCCAAAGCTTCAATGATGATCCATTCTAGGATCGAAGTAGAGAGATCGGAGACGGCCTCATGGCGGAAGTTGGTCGAGCACGGAAAGAATGGCAGAAAATAATTGAAAACACCGATATGACCCATTACAGTAAGAAGGGATGGTCTACCATTAGAAAACTCTGCAGTGATGTAAAGGAGGTAGTGCAAACCTGAATGGCACACTCGACCAAGTTGCACACCAACTGCTGTTAAATAGCAAACCAGAGCGCGATGTACGCAGAGCAAGGACAAAAATCACCCGTAGGCTTGCGACAGAAACGACAACAATAAGCTGTTCTTTGAACATCGATGAATTACTGGAGGCATAAAAGAAATGAAACCTGGCAAAGCGGTTGACTAGATAATATTCATGTGGAGCAGCTGAAGCATCTTGCTGACAGGGGTAAGAACTGGCTCCATCATATGTTAAACTCTTGCCTGGATCGATGCGTGATCCCTAAGATCTGGAGAAAGGCAAATATAATAGCGCTGTTAAAGCCCGGTAAGATCCTGATGACCCAAAGAGCTTTCGACCTATTTCACTGATGTGCCACACCTGATATTCGAGAGACTATTACTCAATCGCCTAGCCCCGATCATTGAGCCAAACCTAATTAAAGAACAGGCCGGCTTCAGGCCACGAAAATCTTGTTCTGGACAAATACTCAACATTACTCAGTTTATCGAACATGGTTTCGAGAAAGCGCTTATCACTGAAACTACCTTCATTGACTTGACGGCTACATACGAAACCATCAACATTAGGAATCTTCTCCCTAAGGTTTATAACATGTGAGGTGATTACAACTTCGTGCGAATCCTTGATCAGCTCCTAAGCAACAGACGGTTTATAGTCAACTTACAAAACAAGAAAAGCATATGGCGAACTCCTAAAAATGGCCTCCCTCAGGAAAGCGTATTGGCCCCTATGCTTTTTAACATCTACACAAATAACCAGCCTCTAAATAGCAATTGCAAGTCTTTTGCTTTTGAGGTCTTCACTGTGCGTGCAATGAATGCAAGACAATGTTGATAAATAAAGAATCCTATGTAGTGTAGAATCAAAGTGTGTGTGTATAAGGACCAGATTAAATTAGGTCAAATTTTTGCATTCAGTGAGACTGAAAACACACCTAATGTAAATTGAAATGGATCAAAAGAAAAGAATCTGTAATTGGTCTTTCCCTTTTAAGGTCTTTTCTGTCTGTGAATTGATTGTCAAACAATGTTCATAAATAAAGAATCCTATGTAGAATCATAGTGTTTGTATAGGGACCGGATTAAATCATATCAAAATTTTGTTGATCAGTGTTCATAAATAAAGAATCGTATGTAGAATCATAGTCTTTGTACAGGGACCGGATTAAATTAGGCAAATTTTTGCATACAGTGAGACTTAAAACACACCTAATGTAAATTGAAATCCATCAAAAGAGAAGAATCTGTAATTGGTCTTTCCCTTTTAAGGTCTTTTCTGTCTGTGAATTGATTGTCAAACAATGTTCATAAATAAAGAATCCTATGTAGAATCATAGTGTTTGTATAGGGACCGGATTAAATCATATCAAAATTTTGTTGATCAGTGTTCATAAATAAAGAATCGTATGTAGAATCATAGTCTTTGTACAGGGACCGGATTAAATTAGGCAAATTTTTGCATACAGTGAGACTTAAAACACACCTAATGTAAATTGAAATCCATCAAAAGAGAAGAATCTGTAATTGTTCTTTCCCTTTTAAGGTCTTTTCTGTCTGTGCATTGATTGTCAAACAATGTTCATAAATAAAGAATCCTATGTAGAATCATAGTGTTTGTATAGGGACCGGATTAAATCATGTCAAAATTTTGTCGATCAGTGTTCATAAATAAAGAATCGTATGTAGAATCATTGTCTTTGTACAGGGACCGGATTAAATCAGGTCAGATTTTTAAATTCAATAAGACTTAAACACACCTAATGTAATTTGAAATTCGCCAAAAGAAAAGAATCAGTAATTTATTTCTCTTTTAATGTCTATATCATGAAGTTTGTCCATGAATGAAGAATCCCATGTAGAATCATAGTGTTTGTATAGGGACCGGATTAAATCAGGTCAGATTTTTAAATTCAATGAGACTTAAACACACCTAATGTAATTTGAAATTCAACAAAAGAAAAAAATCAGTAATTTTCTTTTCTCTTTTATGTATTAACTGTTTACATCATGAAATTTGTTCATGAATGAAGAATCCTATGTAGAATCATAGTGTTTCTATAGGGACCGGATTAAATCTGGTCATTTTTTTGCATTCAGCGAGGCTCAAACTCGAGCTTCTTACTTAGAAAACAGAAGCGCTAGCTAATGCGACACCCCAATATTATTCATATAATGTACAAAAGGCATAAATGCATTTTAAACTAATAATCGTCTGGAAGGCCTTAATCTCCATATTAAAAAACTCGGAATGTAGATTGAAAAAATGCAACAAAAGAAAAGAATCCGTAATTGGTCTTTCCCTTTTAAGGTCTTTTCTCTCTGTGCATTGATTGTCAGACAATATTCATAAATAAAGAATTCTATATAGAATCAGTGTTTGTACAGGGACCGGATTAAATCATGTCAAAATTTTGTCGATCAGTGTTCATAAATAAAGAACCGTATGTAGAATCATAGTCTTTGAACAAGGACCGGATTAAATCAGGCAAATTTTTGCATTCAGGGAGACTTAAAACACACCTAATGTAAATTGAAATGCATTAAAAGAGAGAATCTGTAATAGGTCTTTCCCTTTTAATATCTCTTCTGTTTGTGCATTGATTGTCAAACAATGTTCATAAATAAAGAATTCTATGTAGAATCAGTGTTTGTACAGGGACCTGATTAAATCAGGCAAATTTTTGCATTCAGTGAGTCTTAAAACACACCTAATGTAAATTGAAATGGATCAAAAGAAAAGAATCCGTAATTGGTCTTTCCCTTTTAAGGTCTTTTCTGTCTGTGCATTGATTGTCAGACAATGTTAATAAATAAAGAATCCTATGTAGAATCATAGTGTTTGTATAGGGACCGGATTAAATCATGTCAAAATTTTGTTGATCAGTGTTCATAAATAAAGAATCTTATGTAGAATCATAGTGTTTGTACAGGGACCGGATTAAATCTGGCAAATTTTTGCATTCAGAGAGATTTAAAACACACCTAATGTAAATTGAAATGGATCAAAAGAAAAGAATCCGTAATTGGTCTTTCCCTTTTAAGGTCTTTTCTGTCTGTCCATTGATTGTCAAACAATGTTAATAAATAAAGAATCCTATGTAGAATCATAGTGTTTGTATAGGGACCGGATTAAATCATGTCAAAATTTTGTTGATCAGTGTTCATAAATAAAGAATCTTATGTAGAATCATAGTGTTTGTACAAGGACCGGATTAAATCTGGCAAATTTTTGCATTTATAGAGATTTAAAACACACCTAATGTAAATTGAAATGGATCAAAAGAAAAGAATCCTTAATTGGTCTTTCCCTTTTAAGGTCTTTTCTGTCTGTCCATTGATTGTCAAACAATGTTAATAAATAAAGAATCCAATGTAGAATCATAGTGTTTGTATAGGGACCGGATTAAATCATGTCAAAATTTTGTTGATCAGTGTTCATAAATAAAGAATCTTATGTAGAATCATAGTGTTTGTACAAGGACCGGATTAAATCTGGCAAATTTTTGCATTCAGAGAGATTTAAAACACACCTAATGTAAATTGAAATGGATCAAAAGAAAAGAATCCGTAATTGGTCTTTCCCTTTTAAGGTCTTTTCTGTCTGTCCATTGATTGTCAAACAATGTTCTTAAATAAAGAATTTTATGTAGAATCAGTGTTTGTACAGGAACCGGATTAAATCAGAAGAATTTTTGCATTCAGTGAGTCTTAAAACACACCTAATTTAAATTGAAATGCATCAAAAGAAAAGAATATGTAATTGGTCTTTCCCTTTTAAGGTCTTTTCTGTCTGTGCATTGATGCATTGATGCAGAGAATGTTCATAAATAAAGCATCTTATGTAGAATCATAGTTTCTGTATACGGACCGGATTAAATCATGTCAAAATTTTGTCGATCAGTGTTCATAAATAAAGAATCGTGTGTAGAATCAGTGTTTGTACAAGGACGGGATTAAATCAGGCAAATTTTTGTTTTCAGTGACACTTAAAAAACACCTAATGTAAAGCGAAATGCATCAAAAGCAAAGAATCCGTAATTGGTCTTTCCCTTTTAAGGTCTCGAACTCAGAAAACAGAAACGCTAGCTAGCTAACTCGGCCCCCAATATAATATTATAATCTATCAAAAAAAAAGTAATTATTTATATGTTTAGGTATTTTCTATAAGTGTTGTTATTGTAACATTATGTTTATTAGTTAAGCATGTTGTTATTGCAGCATGATGTTTATTAGTTAAGTATGTTGTTATTGTGACATGATGTTTATTAATTAATCATGTTGTTATTGTGACATTGTGTTTAATAGTTAAACATGTTATTGTGGCATGATGTTTATTAGTTAAACATGTTGTTATTGTGGCATGATGTTTATCAGTTAAGCATGTTGTTATTGTAGCATAATGCTTATTAGTTAAGCATATTGTTATTGTGGCATGATGTTTATTAGTTAAGCATGTTGTTATTGTGGCATGGTGTTTATTAACCATGCTATTCAAAATTGGCACTCATTTCCTCTATACGCTACCATCCGAACACACCTCCACCCTTGACTTATCACACCTATTGTCAGGTTGAACAAGTTCGCCCCCCCCCCCACACTCTTTCCTTGTGAGAATTGGTTGCTCCACAACAGGCAACATCTTCGTTCTCCGACAGTTATAAAAAATGGGAGTACGTAAAAGAGATGCACATGGTGTTTGTCGATTTTAAAAAAGCATATGACTATTTAGAGTCTCATTAAATGTCTGGATAAGTTCGGGGTGAACCTAATTAAAGCCTGTATGCAAGAAACAACAGGGAAAGTTAAGCTTGGAAACTAACTCGCTACGGAATTTGAAATTGTATCTGGGTTGAAGCAGGTAGATGGTTTGTCACCAATTTTAATTAACATCATATTGGAAAAAGTGATCCGAGAGGTTTCTGGGACATGTCTTGTAGGTCTATTTGTTGGAGAAGAGAAAATAGCCATGCTGGCTTACGCTGATGACTTGGCATGTATGGCTGGATCTTCGGATGAGTTAGCGTGTCTTATAGGTAGGCTCGAAGAATAAGCTAGTAAAGTGGGATTGCAAATCAATGAAGAAAAGTCAGAATATCAAGTCATTAAGACCTTTGTGTATAACATTCAGACATGAAGCATTATTGATACTGTCGGTGTAGTCAAGTACGATGAAAAGATCTACTTGCCCGTCGTCTCAAAGTTTAGAAGAGATAAGAACAATGTCTGAATTCAACGACCCGAAACGTTTCTTCTTAGCAGCCTTCGTGAAACGGTAGTGTTGCTTGCTACGCCTGCTACACCTCAGGCTAGATGGAGGTTCTTCCAGGCGCTATTTGGTCTGAGGTTGACGTACTTCAGAACCAAAACGATATCATTTCAATAACCTACGATTATAAAGATGACTTTCATCATGATATATCAGTCATCAATCCGATGCTTCACAATCTGAGAAAATATGTGACCAAACTTGTTGGCGCAGCAGTTGACCCAAAATCGGATGGTCATCTATCGCTGTTCCTTTCGAACAATCTGGTCCAGGATAGAGGACACCCACTGAAAATTCATTTGCTTTTCCTTAGGGATTGTTGGGACGTTATTCCAGTGGACTGGGATTCTATAATGCCATTTAGAAATTCAGAAACATTTACCGGCCCTAGAGGCTTGGTCACAGAAAATCTCCCTTCCCAGAGGGGTCGAGGAAGGGCATGTGCCCAAAGTTTTCGATTAAAGAAGGGCAGAGAGACCGCGGCTGCGTATGACGCAGAATTGAAGAAAAGATTGTTTGTTGGAACATCAAGCGAAGAAACTCTAGCTAGCCTATAGGAGAATCAGACCCTCAAAGCAATAACCTTGACAATAACAACCAGAGCTATCGGGATGAGTACTTGCATATCTTACATAGCCCATCAATGAGAGAATAAGGACATCCCACCTCCAGCGTGGAACCAACGATCAGCAGATAACCTTCAAGAACGTCCAAAAACCCTTCCTTTATTTTCCTACCACCAAAATCAACCGCAATATAAATTAATAAATTTTATTTACATTTGTTTTCTTATCTTTTGTTTCATTTTGACTTTTGAAAAAACCACTTCCATTTCCTAAGGTCATATTTTAAACAGAATATTAATATATATATAATTAAGGACAGATAATCAAACCAGCATTCAATACATATTTTTAAATAATTATAAAGTTAAAACACTGCTGCATTGAGGCCTTACAAACCTCAGACCAAAAAGACGCGAACCTTTCAAACACATGCTGTTATTGTAGCATGATGTTTATTAGTTAAGCATTTCTAGATAAACATCTGAAAAAATGTATTCATAATCCATTGATATCAATAATAAAATTAAAACAATCGCAATTTAAACAGAGCTGGGCACAACATCTTTAATCCGTTAATCGTTAATTAACGAAGTTAACAAATTCATTAACGATTTAACTTTCAAGTTAAACTAAAAAAATGTTAACGGTTTTCTTAACTTCCTTTCAATTGGACTTCAGTTAACTTTAGTTCGTTATATTGGTTGTTGCCGTGATTTTGTGTGATCAGTTTAGTTCATTTTTTATCCGAGAGATTCCGGTATTCAAGAGGCGGCCATGGTTGACCTGATGCTAATAATATCTATGAAGTTTCTATCCCAGACAATCGTGATTTACCAGTTCACATGAGATGTGCTGCCCATACCTTCAACTTAGTAGCAAGCAAAGATGCTGATGCTGTTCTACAGTCATCTATTTTCACAACTCCATATAGAGCTGCTATGTCAAAAGATCGGGCCATTTAAAACTTACAGTCTCGGAGTACGGTAAAAGCTCCTTATTCGCGTTTTCACTATTCGCGGATTAAAAAAATGCGACCCAATTCCTATATTCGAGGCTAAAAATTTCTTTATTCGCGGATCTAATAAGTACATACATAATAATAAAAGGATTCCAATAGGTATCCAACCCAATATCCTTTGTAAATGCCGTCAAATGGACTAATAAAAAAAGTAAAATAGATCTTATTACAACTTTGTCTAAAGTATGTTGTTAAATGATATCGTCGAGGACTTTGACATAAGCCGCCTTCGCCGCGATCGGTGTTTTTGAGAATGTAAACAAACAGAATTAAAGCAACCTTATTACTCAATGAATAAAGTATATTTTTAAATGTTGCTGTTCCGTTCTATGGTAAAAGCCGCTTTGCGTGTTTTATTGTTTCGTCTTTCACATTCGTTACAAATATTGTGATCGAGTAACACGTCTTTAACGCTTTAAAATGAGAAACGAGTTTCGACACGAAATAAATCTGTGTTACCGCTTAAAGTGAAAATAGAAATGCTTGATCGTTTACGCCTTGGAGAGTCATTTGTATCCATATCACGCTCATTCAATGTCAACGAATCAAGTGTACGATGGATGAAAAAATCCGAAGATAAAATCAGGTCGTCTGTAGCTTCAACTTCACTGTAAGCGAAAATTGTTAGTAATCCAGCAATAGAAAAAATGGAAGTGGCGTTGTCATTATGGATCGAAGACCGCAACCAAAAAAGGGTGCCCCTGAGTGGTCCAATGGGTCCGGGAGAAGGCAAAGCGTCAGTCAAGTAGGACTCTAGCTCTAAATGAACGGATTTAGTAGTAAAGCAAAAGAATGCGCAGACGTACGCTTTTGTGACTCGCGCGCCTCTGATTCTCCCGGTGGTGATGGAAAAAGGGCCGGCGTAATCTACGCCTACCTTATAGAATGGAGCTGAGACTTGGCACCTATCGAGAGGCAAGTCCGCCATCGGCTGGATGACTGGGCGGGGCTTACAAGTATAACAACGGTTGCATTTGGCAAGACGGAGACGAACCGCGTTGCGTCCATCCATGATCCAGAAAGATTGTCGGATAAATGCATGGGTGGACAGAGGGCCGGCGTGAAGATTGAGTTTGTGAGCATGAAAGATGATGAGATTCGCGAATGGATGATTTTTAGGGGTGAGCGCGGATGAGGGTGCGTATAAGATAAGGCGGCCTCCGATACGTAGAATATTGTCCGGGTCGATAGGAGTGCGAGTTGACGAACTAGGCGATGGCGGGTGTTCGGCTTGACCACCGCCTGCTTTATCGCCGCTTATCGCAGAATTGTCTCTCGCCGCGGCAACAGCGCTATGATATTCGAACAAGTTCGTTTTCTCCTCCGAGAATCATTTCGCCATATAAGATTAACACCGCGAGCTCAGTCACGTTCATTTGCGTCTACTTACTTGAAGTATTCACATACTGCAAAGAGCAAAGATGTGCGATCAAACAAACTTTTCCTGATTTTGATCCAGAAACATATTCAACACTGTCTCCTGGCCATAGGTGTTCGAGCGTAACTGAGTTTAACGATAGTATCCATCAATATCTATCATCATCAACTACCCCAAAACCAGTCACTTCACAATCTCCGACTTC
The DNA here is from genome assembly GCA_024734495.1 of Forficula auricularia. Taxonomy (NCBI): domain Eukaryota; kingdom Metazoa; phylum Arthropoda; class Insecta; order Dermaptera; family Forficulidae; genus Forficula; species Forficula auricularia. The sequence continues at coordinate 29,785,950 of JALMQS010000153.1, forward strand.
TCTTCAAGTCGAAAATCCGGGAGATGAGCTATATATCGCAACGGCGACGCAGCAAGCTAGCACTGATCTGAGCCACTCTGCCATTGCTACCCACAAATTGAATAAAATAACAAAATAACCGATCCAACATCAGTTTCGCAAAATCAGAAGCTTTTGCTTCTAAATGTACTCCATCAGATGAGTTACACACAGCGTCACTCGCCTTTTCGCTAGGTATGCGCCTACGAGAATCATTTCGCCATATAAGATTAACACCGCGAGCTCAGTCACGTTCATTTGCGTCTACTTACTTGAAGTATTCACATACTGCAAAGAGCAAAGATGTGCGATCAAACAAACTTTTCCTGATTTTGATCCAGAAACATATTCACCACTGTCTCCTGGCCATAGGTGTTCGAGCGTAACTGAGTTTAACGAAAGTATCCATCAATATTTATCATCATCAACTACCCCAAAACCAGTGACTTCACAATCTCCGACTTCTCTTCAAGTCGAAAATCCGGAAGATAAGCTATATATCGCAACGGCGACGCAGCAAGCTAGCACTGATCTGAGCCACTCTGCCATTGCTACCCACAAATTGAATAAAATAACAAAATAACCGATCCAACACCAGTTTCGCAAAATCAGAAGCTTTTGCTTCTAAACGTATCCCATCAGATGAGTTACACACAGCTCACTCGCCTTTTCGCTAGATATGCGCCTCCGAGAATCATTTCGCCATATAAGATTAACACTGCGAGCTCAGTCACGTTCATTTGCATCTACTTATTTGAAGTATTCACATACTGCAAAGAGCAAAGATGTGAGATCAAACAAACTTTTCCTGATTTTGATCCAGAAACATTTTCACCACTGTCTCCTGGCCATAGGTGTTCGAACGTAACTGAGTGTAATGAAAGTATCCATCAATATTTATCATCATCAACTACCCCAAAACCAGTGACTTCACAATCTCCGACTTCTCTTCAAGTCGAAAATCCGGAAGATGAGCTATATATCGCAACGGCGACGCAGCAAGCTAGCACTGATCTGAGCCACTCTGCCATTGCTACCCACAAATTGAATAAAATAACAAAATAACCGATCCAACATCAGTTTCGCAAAATCAGAAGCTTTTGGTTCTAAACGTACCCCATCAGATGAGTTACACACAGCTCACTCGCCTTTTCGCTAGATATGCGCCTCCGAGAATCATTTCGCCATATAAGATTAACACTGCGAGCTCAGTCACGTTCATTTGCGTCTACTTATTTGAAGTATTCATATACTGCAAAGAGCAAAGATGTGCGATCAAACAAACTTTTCCTGATTTTGATCCAGAAACATTTTCACCACTGTCTCCTGGCCATAGGTGTTCGAGCGTAACTGAGTGTAATGAAAGTATCCATCAATATTTAGCATCATCAACTACCCCAAAACCAGTGACTTCACAATCTCCGACTTCTCTTAGGGTCGAAAATCCGGAGGATGAGCTATATATCGCAACGGGGACGCAACAAGCTAGCACTGATTTGAGCCACTGTGCCATTGCTACCCACAAATTGAATAAAATAACAGTTACCGATCCAACATCAGTTCCGCAAAATCAGAAGCTTTTGCTTCTAAACGTACTCCATCAGATGAGTTACACACAGCTCACTCGCCTTTTCGTTAGGTATGCGCCTCCGAGAATCATTTCGCCATATAAGATTAACACCGCGAGCTCAGTCACGTTCATTTGCGTCTACTTACTTGAAGAATTCACATACTGCAAAGAGCAAAGATGTGCGATCAAACAAACTTTTCCTGATTTTGATCCAGAAACATTTTCACCACTGTCTCCTGGCCATAGGTGTTCGAGCGTAACTGAGTGTAATGAAAGTATCCATCAATATTTATCATCATCAACTACCCCAAAACCAGTGACTTCACAATCTCCGACTTCTCTTCAAGTCGAAAATCCGGAAGATGAGCTATATATCGCAATGGCGACGCAGCAAGCTAGCACTGATCTGAGCCACTGTGCCATTGCTACGCACAAATTGAATAAAATAACAGTTACCGATCCAACATCAGTTCCGCAAAATCAGAAGCTTTTGCTTCTAAACGTACTCCATCAGATGAGTTACACACAGCTCACTCGTCTTTTCGCTAGGTATCCGCCATTACACATTGCACCGCCTCAGTACATTGTTTTTAAAACACGCAACCTACGTCTATGTAAGATGTATTTTATCCGGCTCGAAGGACCAGAATGTTCCGAGGGGGAATACCAGAGGGGAAATGCCGGAGGGCTAGCCGAAAGGGTTAAAACACTAAATCACTAACGGTTTTATTTAATAATTACATAAATGAATTTTTTTTTTATACTTCACTGTTATCCAAGTTTTAACTTGAGCTCCCGGACTAGGGAAAATGAGTAGGGTAACAACTATTACACCTTCACCAATCTTTCTCTTCCTAAAGATATATTATTTTGTCTGGTGATCTATTTTTATTTAAGAAAACTTAATCCAACTTGGAAAAATTACTACAGACTAGGATACTTTGCAGCATCAAGTCTTTAAAGGATCATCTGAAAGTAATAAATGCTTAGCGAGAAGAACAAAAATATATCTAATTATATATCTATATGCTGCTATTGGCAGACGATGTTCAGGAGGAAAGAATTGTATAAAGATATCTAAAGAAAATCATTTCTCTTCATATTAAGCGCTAGTTTAAATATATCAAAATAAAAACTATCACAAGTAAAGGGGAAGTATTCTTTCTACCTGGTAAGTTATACAAGTTTACTTAAAGGCGTATTCACAGCCAAATCTATGCATATCATTTCCTAAACCTTACCAGGTCACAATTCATAGAGGAAGTCTAGAAAAAGTATCAAAGAGGCATTGAGAAAAACTTGGCGGGAGTAACTATGACTCTGGGACACCTTCCCAGACCAAAGTCAGCTAACCATTTAGCAAGCTGATACAAGATAATTGGGTATCGAATGCTGAATCTTCAAATGCAATAGAAAATAATGGAACGTTTTTATATGAGAATTCAAAAATATTTTTTCTTTTATTATAGATGTTCCAGGGTCACAAATATATACCAACGATCAATCAGATGAATGAATGGCAGAAAAAGTGGCAACAAAATGTATGGAAAAAATAGGTGAAAAAATAGATCGCATTCATCGATCTTTTCAATATGATATCAATTCCAAATTCGAAATAAAGTAAAAATCAAGAAGATGATTGCCGTCAATGCTCCAGATGTCGTGGATGAAGGTCAAAACACTACAAGTTATCTTGATGGTATCCCATTTAAATACATAGAGGCATTTTTGGAGTTTGGAGGCAAATTATATTTCAAGTCTCGTTCTTCGATAATTACATGTAGTACCATTCGTTCTACTAATTTTAAATCAGAATGTTCAGAGTAAAGAATAAACTAGTGCGGGCTCCTCCGGCCCGCCCCTATCGGCGAATCTTCATAACGTTCTTTGTTTTAAGAAAGTCACATGTTAAATATTTGATTATTTATATCAAATTAATTACGTTCATTAAATGAAAATAAAGAAGCAAATAATTTTTTATAAAAAATCCCGTTATGTAGAAGATAAAGAAAAGTAAGAAACGTAACAGAGATTGCATGACAGAGGACGATACAAGCAAGCAAAAGGTTACATAGGTTAGAAAAAATGATAGAATATTTTATAGATTCCCAAAAAACAACCACTTCATCTAAAAATGGTAAAATATACTTAATTAAATTATTAAATGACTTCTTTTTTGACGACATGTACTCTTTATGAATGAGTCATGATCGTGCGATTTGGGCTAGTAAATTTTGAACGTAGGAGGCAATAAACACTAGCGCCATTGAAGTTCATCTTGGTTTTTTTCAGAAGACGGTCAGAACAATCAACCAAAAGAAAATGTACATAACAAAGATCTGCCTGACGTTCCTGGCAAGACACGTAAGCAATCTCAGAAGTTTTCATCGGATTCTAAAGCATCTTCTACCCCAGATGCTGGTCTAAAAGAACAGATGAAGTCACAGAGGCTCCAACTAAGATTGTAACAGTTGATGAAGGGATGGAAGAGTTGTTGGGTGAATACTTGACTAACTCAAATAAATAACTAGTTAATGTGCACTCAAGTTTAATTCCCAGATAGTCTCAACATGGCTTCGGAAAGGTTTTTGGAAAAAATTCAAATTAATAAATCTCAGATCTTGAAAGAGAAAAGTAGAGAACTGAAAGAGAATTTATCAATGAAATAGCGCCTTATTTAAAAGAATGTATATGTATACTTATGGGCAGTAGTATAAAAATTTAAAAATTGTAAAGTGGATTATCTCAAGGGTCGGAAATTCGAGGGGAAGGGGAGTTAAAAAAATCAAAATTATTAGGCGTAGAAATACGATTATTTAAATGTGTGTCTATTTTCCACAACAAAAAGCCTTATAATATACAGTAAACCATAAATAAACAATATTTTAGGAGATTTTGGTTATTTTGACAAAATAAGTGACTTTGGAGTCAAATTATGCTAGCCAAATATCGGAAAGACATTTAAGACGTCTTTCCAACGACGTCTTATAAAAATTTCAGTTTTGTTTGTTACATTTTTAACAAAATTTTAAAAGTACCGTTCTAATAAAAGTTAAAATTTGCGAGGGAGACAGAGATGGACATTTAAAAAAAAAACACTTTTTGGATTTAACGATAAGATCTAATAAAATGTATACATTCTATTACAGTAGTAATGAAAATAAAATTGTATCAGAAATGCACTAGAATGTATAGTAAGTAGACATATGGCGTGTCTGACCAGATGTTTTTTTAAATTCAGTTTAAAGAATTAATATATTTGCTTTTTATAGTTAAAATTCATTCCCCATATAAAGAATTAAATATATAAATTTAAGATTAATGAGAAAGTAAATCATTTTTAAAAAAGCCTTGATTGTAGGCAACCAATGTAACATCCATAATGAATAAATGTAATAGGTTGCCTAACGACAGGCGAACGTTCCCAACTCAGCGATAAGACAGCTGTCCTCACGTTTTAGATTCATTAATATTAAGTCAAAACAAATATCACGTCTATAGATCACAATCGTAGATTTCAATCATCAAGTTCGAGTTAATTTAGTTTTTTCTTTTTTTTATATGTAGATTGGGAAAGTAGTGTAATCATGTAAAGGAGAATATTGGTATTTTTGCTTTTTTTTTTTCAAAATTTCTCTAAACCGCTGAAAGTATTTTGTAAAGTCGAAAAAATAACATTTAAAAGATATTAAGTAATTTAATCATTTCCGAGTGGTCAAATTGAAATTTTTCAAAGTGCCTGGTATATTAAAAACCAATAGAGATAGTTGAAATAAGAATCTGCATTTTGAGATATTTCGTAAAAACTAAGCAAAATCATCAATTTTTCGTACGATTAGAATTTCATATTTGTTATATAATAGAAATAAACTAAGTACTAGAATGGACAGGCATATGGTAAAATCACTTGGTGTATTTTAGTCATGCCACATTAATTTATAATAAATTTAAGATTATAGCATTTTTTGAATTTTTTGATTATAGGTATACAAAGTTGTTGAGCTTTATTTAAATTTTGCACAAAGATATTTAATACCATATATTAGGATTAAATCAAAGTGTGAATTTTGTTTGATTTAACAAGTTAACATATATATATATATATATATATATATATATATATTGTGTAGATATGCCTCCTAATCTGTTTTTGCGTTTTAAAAAATATTTTTGAATTATTTTGTTTAAATATAATAAATAAATAAATGATAAGAAGAATTAAAGTTAGAAATATAAAAAAAAAAATTCAAGAAATATTATTTTTTTTTTTTGTTAATTTCGGAAATAACTTTTAAGAAATTTTTTGGGTAATATGGCCCCATGAGTGTAAAAAGAAATAACAATTATTGAAAATCTCCAAAATCGAATTCGCCCTCTGCTCCAGCACATTCATTATGTGTCCAAAATTCACAATTTTGGCATTTCACCCGAATTTCACCCCTTAGATCATCAGAGAAGTGGCCTTGGCAAAAGATGCATGTTGCATCGTTATTTTCAGGAACTGCAGCACTAGGAAAGCTCTCACCCGAGTTATTTGTCAATTTGACAACTCGTCTTCGGGACTATCTCTATCTATCTATCCCCTGGGGCCGTAATACCTGCAAAAACAGAAGGGGGCTATATTAGAAAGAATCTATGATCCAGAAAAAATAATAAATAAATAAAATAAATATAATATATATACTTAACTATCTTTAATTTTATTAATTATTTATAATGAAAAAACCTAAAGTTAAGAGTAAATTTTGAATTTTCGCAGGAAAAAGTGAGCAAAATTTTGATTTAATTTTATTATTATTATTATTATTATTAGATTTAAAAAATCAAAAAAAAAAAAAAAAAATATCGAATATAATTTAAAAAAATAAATAAATAAACATTTGGAAAAAAAATCAGCCTTCGAAATCGCAAACTTTGATACACAAGTGATTAATAACTACCTACTAGCTAATAAGCAAATATTGAATATAAGGTTGTTAAAAAAGATAGTAACTGGTAATTTTTCTTTTTAGGTAAGGAAACGACCATATTTTAGAAAATACTTGAGATATCAAAAACATAATTATTTTCGTTTAGATATATGATCAGCATGGTCCAAATCTGTTTTTTTTAGAATTTTATGTTAAGGACGTTCCCTAATAAATCGATTTTCTTGCAATCTTTTTAAAACTTTGAATACACATATTTATAAGTGTCCTTTAAATGTAGAAATTTTTTCAATAGTCCTGGAGGCACTAAATTTGTAAATATTGACCATTGAAATTTGCATATTTAACACGCGAACCCTATCCCGATTGATGTTAAAGTGACTATTTCATTAAATAACAATCGTAATTTTCTTGAAATTATTTTGAAAAACTGAGAATCATTAACTGAAGATATAACAAATATTTTTCTTTTAAAATAATTGTATCAAGCGGTATTCGTTTTGTATGAAAAATGTTAAAAGTTAGGTACTTTTGATGGTTTTCATTTTTCTCTCATAGCATGGCAAGTGAGAGATGGCGACTTGGCAACGTCGCACTAAAATCACTCAATTTTTCCTTATCTAAAAAACTTATGCAACTGGTGCATTTGAGATTTTTAGCTAATTTTCTCAACCTAACTATACTGTTCTCATTTGGAATTTCGCATTGGGCTATTTCATGAAGTGTTTTTTTTTTTTTTTATTCTTTGTCTTTTAGCGTCGGTAAGAATGCAATGTTACCAGATCCAAGAAACGACGCAGTGAAAATAGTTTTGCCTTTCTGCGCATGTGAGGGTAGGGGAAAGAGCGAACTGCATCTGAGCTATATTAGGGAACATCCTTAAATGGTTTTTATAGATATAAAAATTTCTCAACTTTAACATCAACGCATGTCATTATTTTAAAGAAAAGTAAATTTAAAATAAAGGAAAAATGTTAAAACCTCTTCAAGGTTCGGTACAATATCAAAAAAATTTAGATGAGGAGTTTGATTTGTAGCAGGTGATTAGAAAGACACATCCCACCAGTAATAAATTTCAATATAATAAATCCGCAATATGAACTTACTATTACAATTTTAATATGATAAATGATTTTTTATTCAGGATAAGATCAATATATAATATTTATAATAAATAAATTTCAAGTCTGTATTTTATAGTCTATGAGCAACTATGCTGCTGTGATAGACAGACATTTTAGCGAGTTTAAGATTTCCGTTTTACGTTTGTAAGTTAGATTAAAAATAAAATTATAAAGGAAAGCTATAATTTTGCAAATTATGAACAATTCTAAATCAATTCAGAAATTGTTTCATCGTACGCCCTAAAAGTGCATAATTAAATGCGTCCTTTAGTAAGCATTTTTGTATAATTTGATCTTGCAATGGTTTTATTTCAATTTTATTGGTCGAAAGGAAACGGAAATTCACCAATAGATAGCTGAGGACTAATTGAGGGCATTGGATTGGTTGGGATGGTGGAGAAACAAACACCCGGTGCGCTCTCTCTAAACAAACTAAACTGCTCGCACCGGTTCTGAACAATCGGATCAATTTCAGGCTCGAGAAACAGATTTATTTACATCCTGAATTGGTCTTAGTAGACGCCCCAGGGCAAACAGCAAAGCTAATCTAAGCAGAGCTAAAAGCTAAGAAAGGAAACAGAGAGTTATTGTTAGACGTGAGAGCAAGTCACCTAGAAATCGTTACGGTACAAGAAAACGATATACTTATCCTAAATTCGAATAAATATTTTCCGTTTCCCTAAATATAAAAGATATTCGTCAAGGGGTGCTGTATCTTATGAGTAGGTATGCAATAGATTGCATTAAAAAATTGGAAAAAAGTGAAGAGTTTTTCAATTCTCGGCAAAAATTTGCAGATAGACCCCGGGTTGGAATGCTACACTAGTGCTTTTGTTATATTCTGTTGGGTGCAAATAACTTTTTTTTTTTTTTTTTTATTTATGAATAACTAACTAACTAGACTGTCAAATCTATTGAACAATGTATCATTCGATTCATAAAAGTTGAATTATTGATCTATATAAATTTGTTGAAAATTATATAATTTGTATAGAAGTTATAGCCCTTTTAAAAGTTCGGTCCATTTACTTCCATGTCAAAAGGACAATTTTCAATAATTTATTTCTCTGTAATGGGACAGACGATCAACTTCAAATTTCGGGAATAAATATTTAATACATCAATGATTTGATAGTAAAAATTTGAGAATTTTCTTGTAAAAATGCTAAAGAGTCCCGAACCCCCTTAAGGAAGGTTGATTATGTATGCCATAAAAAAGAATAACAATTTTTTTTTTTAATTGGCGTCCTTATCAAATAGTATTGAAAAATTTCATGGATGATTTCCAGGGGGGGGGGGTTGAAAGTGGGGGTGCACAAACCAGTTAATTTTTTAAGAATTTTCTGTTTTAATTAATTTCTATATACGCGATAATTCACAAAGAGAAAGTCATAGAAAGAACGTTCTAAGGCCAGAATATTATTTCTAAAAAAATAAATAAAAACAACCCGATAAACTAGGCTTCCTAGCTTAAGAACATGGTTGAAAAATGAGAAAATTTAGCGGGGGGGGGGGGTGAGTCTTTATATGAAAAATTAAATACTGGTAAAGCTACAATGTGCCACAAGTATTGCAATATAATTGTACTTTCGTGCAAAGTTTCAACACAAACCATTGTTAAAAAAATATTAAATCTCCTAAATTTTCGGAAAGTGTATAGTGAGTTTGAATAAGGAGTAATCAATGAGGTTGTCCTCTGCTTGAAATATGAACTTTGCTCTCGGCAAATTAAATCTTTTCAATTGAGTTAGAACTTTTGTAAAGCTAAAAATTATTTTTTATCTTTTCCAATTAAACTTTTGCTATTGTAAAAGTATTCGGATGAGGGGGGAAAATACTTCCAAGCAGATGCGAAGTGAATGATTGAGCATAAAAACAAAAACAAAATTATTTCTATATACTTGGTTGAGTTTGTTTATTTAGTGTGCCTTAAGCATTTTGGAAATAAATTGTCCCGATCATTTTTGATAAATCGCCCCCGAGTGAAAAGACAAATGCCCGGCAATACTTCCGAGTCAGCCAGATGTGCTGGCAGCCAACTGGATGTCTGTCTGACTGATGTACCATCCAGCGATCGAGGTTAATACTTATTACCATCTTCTTGACAGATAACCCCCGGCCCATATCTACACAATCACCATCTTTCATCTCCGAATCCATTTAATCTCCAGATGGTCGCTTATTTACCCAACAAATTTTATTAATTGGAATTCACAAGTAACGCTTCCATGAATTTGTCGATAAAATACACACATAATTGTTTAGTGTATCGCCAAGGGAACTAAATTATTTAAGTTTGTTATTCAGTACGCCCAGCAGACTTAAAAACGTAAAGTCGTAGCAAGTTCGTTCTTGTGCTAAAATATTTGTATTTGAGAATTGATTAGATTTTGGGCTTTCTTTGGACTTTTAACAGGCGTGTTTTGAATTACCATTTAATAAATTGTATACAAAAATAATAAATATATTATTTTTTGAATAAAGATTAATTATTTAATTTAGGAGAATAAACGGAAGAGACCCCATGAAATATTTTTCGCTCAAGTAGTAATTTTCATATTTTTATTTTTTTTTAGACATGTCAAAAACAAAAATAATTAATATTCATGAATTTTGCTGTCGGTAAGTTTTTGGATAATGATAGCCATGATAATCCAAGAACTAAAATTTGTGGTATGTTCGGTCTGGGGCTAAAAAATGTGTCCATTTTTTTAAAAAAACAAAGAATCAATTAAATTTTAAATACTTAAGATTCAAAAATTTCAAAAAAAAAAAAATGCAGAAAAAATAAAAATATTGCAAATATAAGAAGCTATCAAACGGTTGAAGCTACTGAGCTAGAATCGGCAGAAATTTGTAATTATGCATTTATTTGGTATTCAATAGTCACGATAATGAGCCGTCCATAAATTACGTCACACAGTAAGGGGGGAGGGGGCATCTCAAATTTGTGACAAAATGTGACATGGGGACCCGGGGATCTTAAAAATTGTGATGTCACAAAAGTCAAATTAAAAAAAATTTCAAATATATTTTTTAGATTTCAGGTTATTATAGATATTAATCTAACAATGTTGGTAAAATAAATCAAGACAAAAAAATTGTAAACAAGTAAATTTTTGCAAAAACACTTAAATGATTTTTTCTTAAAATAAACCTTTTTTCTTATAATTAAGTATTCATTCCCTGAAGATATTTGCTTACAAATATTTTATTATGATTTTTTAAAAAAAGACTAATTTGTTTAAGATAATGAGTTAAAATCTTGTGAGGCAATTTATTTATTCTAAACTCGTGAAATTCGTGTGACGTAATTTATGGGCGGCCCCTAAAAAAAAATTAGAAGTTCGTAAAAATTTGGGTCTGGGGGGAAAATGTTAATATTTCCAAATAGAAATAGAAGAACTAGTTAAATTTTGGACTTTCTAGCTTTAGAAATTGGAAATGAAAAGTAGAGAAAACTAGTATAAAATATTTATATAGGAAGTTTTCGAACAGATTTAGCAAATGAGATAAAATTTAAGAAAAAAATTTATATATATTGCATCATTGTACCAGCTTTGATTACCTAAATTTTCGGGGGGCGTACCCAGTTTTTCAATACTTTTTCTTCAATTATTTATATATTCAGTTAATATTATAATTTGTCTCAAAATCCATTTTATTCTAATTTCTGAAACTCGTTATGACACTGTTCCCATTTCTTTAGTTACATTATTCGAATCAATCAAAAAACCATGAATATTATTAAATAATAAAGTTAGAGCAATCTAAAAATGGAAGCGAAAAAATTATTGATGTCTATAAATAATTCAAACCCCAAAGAAAAGGTAGAGAGCAAAGAAAAGTTTTATTATGTCCAAGAAAAGGGGTTTACGATTATAGCTTCTTAAATAATTTACGGCTGGGTAGGTATTATTATGGGAGGAAAAAATTATCAAGACTTTTTATCTTATTGTAAGAAGTGTCTTCAAAATTTCATTTCTCTCATTGAATCAATTTTATTCTTTCTATCCTGTCAGCCCTTAGTGACTCAAGCAAGGGTAGGTCAATCAATGATAAGAGATAAGATAACCCGGGAACATGAGACCAGCAAGCAACCAGGCAGGAGAAGAAGAAATAACTTTTTCCTCTAACGTAATACGAACATAATAAACTGGAGGTTAGGGAATCAGAAATAAAGTCAAGAGGGGAGTCTAAAGATAAAAACACTCGTCTATAGGAATAGACAGTCATTAAGATAAAATATAATATATGGAGCGGAATTTCTTTGGGAATAATATAGAATTTAATGGAGTTCCTTTGTTCAACTTAATAATAAAAGGGAGCTCTTCACGTTTAAGTTTACAAAAATTCATAAAAGGAAAGAATTATGTCTTGAGGGACAATGGGATATACCTGAAAGGCTTTGTCTATTAGAGATTGAGATTTGCAATTAGAAGGTGTCCGTCTCTGTATTAATTTGGCAAATTCTTTCGGGTTGGATTTTCTTTTTTATATGGGCCCGTTAACAAAGTTTAGAGAAATATACCGCAGCCCCATAGATGGGCTTCAGCCTATTCCTTGTGGCTTATTGTGATAAACCTATTGTGTTGAGTTCCAGTCCCTTAATCCTGTATGTTTAACAAGGTACAGTTCTTTATTTGCCAAAATTCACAGTTTTTCAGAAATGTTCTCTTATTTATAAGTTAGTCCCAAAGTTCCGTGAGAGTACACTTCCGGATACACGTGTGTCTTGGCTTTCATCATTATTAGGATTTTAGTCCGGAATAATGGTCAAATTAGAAAATTGGTTAAAACCTCCAAATGTTGTTCATATTGATCAATTAACTACTCTATGAAATAAGTAAAATCGCGCTAAGAAATTTGGAAAATAGGAGGAAGAGATAAATAGTCTATGAAATGTGTTACTGTAGGCCTATCTATGAAGTAAGTTGAAAATAAAAAGAATGAATTTATTGATGACAAGTTCTTGACAGGTTTAGGAAAAGTTAACATGGGTGAAAGAATTTGAGGAAAAAAGAGCTAAGATGGTGGGGGCGTACCATTTGACCAGATTGATTTAATTACAAAAAAAGCTATTTATTTATTAGAGCAATTTACTTATTTATATAATAATTTACTTATATATATATATATATATATATATATATATATATATATATATATATATATATATGGTATAATAATAGATAAATCGGTTATTGAATTCTCTATACCAGGGTTTCTTAAGCTTTTTTTAATTGACGACCCAGTTTTGACTGAGAAGTCATTGTTGCCCTGTGTTTAGCTACAGTAAAATTCAGTTTCGCGACCCCAAATGGCCCTGCTCTATACCATATGATTTTCCAATCAAAAATAAATAAATAAATACGATATACATATGTAGAATTCTATATCGGTGCTTTTCGTGTTCGATGATAGCTTAGGTTTATTAATTGCCAAAATTCATTGGGAACGTAGATTCTAGGGATTCCATTGTGTACCTCATTTTAGATTTAACATACTAGTAGGTACCTAATGTATATAAGTTAAATACCATATATAATAATCTGTTTCATCCGTAAATTTAAGTTATTATTATTATACTTTAATATTTAGAGTACACAAAACAAGCAAGATAATGTGAAATATCTAGTAGAAATATTAGTTCTATTTAAATAAATGGTCCATGAAAGAGGGCAAATAAGGGAATAAGATCAAAAATGAGAAAGAGGGAAGAAATGCAGATATGGAATCCATAAAAGGGTAAGATTTATTATTATTTTATTTGGCACACAATGGAAAATACGAAATGAAATTTTCCTATCTAACCATTAAAAAGGAGAGAAAATGCGCACTCATACATTCCATTTTTTGCAAAAGTTTCCTAACACATTTAGCTACAATTAGAAATAGAAAACGTTTATTATTTTATTGTTAATTTACCATTAACTTATTTCTATCTGCAAATGCAAAAATGAACCATTGTCATTTAAGCATGAGGATATAAATTAAACTAGGATTTTTTGGAATGTAGTAGTGGTCTACGTTCAAAAATGTAACAAAAAGTGTTGATGATAAAGGTCCCGTAATTTAATAAAGTGAAGTGTCAAAATAAACATAGGTTCCTTTGAAAATTGAACCCAAGTTAAAAATTTTAATGACACGTTTTAATTCAAAAATATGGTATGTCCTTTTGACCAGGATAATAAGAGGGTCTATGTGTATATTATTATAATAATAATTAATTAAATGAAATCTATGTTAAGAAATAAGAAAAAAAATTATCGGCCTAAAAAATAGTTTATTTGCACTTAATGAAGTATATTATATCAGAATTTTTCAAATATTTTATAAATCCGAACCAGACAGGTTATTTATTTATTATTAATTATATGTGTTTATTTTTATCCATTTATTTGTTAATTCAATTTACAATTTTATTTTTGTATAATCAACAAAAAATGTCCAAAACGTTTCGTGACGAACCACCGTTTGATTTATATAATAAAAAGCCCAGTCCTAAAAAGAAACCTTATGATAATTAATTGATAAAACCTTTGAAGTTAATGAATGAGATAATGGCATCCATAAAATTGGATTAAAAGTTGTTTTGGAGTAGCTTGGATTAATCCTATGACGAATGGTGGGTGATAAATAACCATTCTACCCAACTGAAGTTATTCGTTCGTAACGTTTTGATCTTGATTTCGAGATGAATTTGATATTTCCATGCAAAGCCTTTGTTTTGTAGCTCTTGTAATTAATATATTTATGGTGGTAATTCGAAACAAGAGCAAGCAAGCACTTGGGCAATTTATCATAGTGTGTAATCAAGTAAGAAGTAAAATGAGATGTATTATTAATTAAGAAATACATGCAAACTTACTACCCTAGGGCTGATACAATCAGGATTGAAATTAATTAAGTGGCGCTTACCTGAAACAAAAGGAAAAATAAAATTAGTATGTGTAGAATAAGTACTTCATTTTAATTATTGATCTAATAAAAAGGTAATTATCGACAAGAGTCCAAATTACATAACAGAATGCATTATGGACTAGTTTTCTTAATTTTTCAGGTAAAATCTAATCAACTTATTTATAAATTATGAATATCTCGGAAAAGGATTTATACAGAATTTATCATAATTTTGTTTGTACTTTTTAATTGTTTGTTGTCAAAAAAATGTATATCAAAACTATTATAGTCATTTTAGAGAATTTTTTAAAAATGAATTTATAAATAGGGAAATTATCTCGAAACGTTTGGGGGTTTTAAATGAACGTTTTAAGATTGTTTTTTTTTTTTATAAAAGATTTTATTTATTATAATTTCGATTATTTGCTCATAAGAGATTTCCGTTATTTTGTCATTGATCATATGTCATATTTTCAGATTTTGGTTAAAATGTCTAAATTCAAATAAATATTGGTTTAGCGATCTCAAAGTGACACACACACTGATAATTTCTGCTTACGATTTTTTGGACTGGGGAGATTTGAAAATGTAATGATTTCAAGAAATCTCAATTAGGAATTTTCTCATCCAAATAACGTATCCATTGCTACCGGGTGAAAGAAACATTCGATTCTATTTGTTTTATACTAAAGGAAATAAAATGAATGTATTCATTTAAAGAGCCTGTAAAATTATTCAATCAAAAGTCATGAAAGAAAAAGAAAAAGCAGTGAATTGTTTCCTAAATGAGGGATGAACGAGAAATCAAAGTGAATGTTTCAAGAAACAACCTCTAACAGCAATGAATGGGTAGATTCTCATTCATTAATAGTATTAAACAATCTTATAACATGTGAGCAAACAATAACATGTAATATGAATAAACTACTGTAAACAATTGACAATAACAAAAATCAACCAGTAGTTGACAAATAAGAAAAAGTAAGTGATAATAAATATAATGGAAATAAGTGATAACATTTCCCGCTAATTTCTGTGATTTGTTAAGACTTTTGTTACAGGCTAGAAATCTAAAATTTGGCACAGAAAGTGCAGTTAATAATAATACAAACTTTTATGCAACATTTCAAGTCACTAACTACTACTTTCGAAAGATATTATTTTTATTTAATAATACACTGAAGTGCAAAAAAATCGAGCCACCAATAAAAACTTTATTACATAGTAAATCATTTTAAATATTTTTACAAGGAAACATACATTATTGAAATAATTGCTTATTGAAAGTGTACTTGCCACTTGTCGTTGACTTAGCCCTTGATTAATTAAGTACACAATTTGAACCGCTTGAACTTGAGAAATATCCATTTTGTATATTTTATCTTTCTATCAATGATGTTTAATTGAAAATTATTCATTTTATTGATATTTCAAATGGAATTTGATCTTTTATTAAAACTTTATTTAAATGTAAGTGATATTGAGAAAGTAGGATAATTTGTTCTTTTAATTTAATTTTACTTATTTTTACTATGAAATTCAAAAATTGTCAACAAAATTTATTGAATATATTAGTTTAAGAGTTAATGGAACAAATTATATGAATATTTGTAAAAATTTTAAAAATAATTTGCTATTTTATCAAGTTTTTATTGGTGGCTCGATTTTTTTGCACCGTAGTGTACAATTTTTCTGATTATCTGCATCTTTCAACCGAAAGTTCTGAAGCCAGAAAGTTCAGAATCGAATCCCGTCATTTATTTGCAAAGACAGACATTTTTGAAAAAGAAAGAATATGTATAATAATCTTCCATTTTTAGATATCATCGTGGGTATCGTAATTCAGTCAGACACATAAACAAACTGATGAACATAAAAAAAATATTTGAAAAAGGATTTTTTCCATAAATAGTATTCATTTTTAACAGGGATGATAATAATATCTAATAATAATAATTGAGTGAAATCAATAGATAGGCCGTTACGAACAACTAGATATGAACGTACTTATACAAGAGGGAAGAAACGAACATTACCCAAAATAAACATGGGAATAAATAGAGGGCGTCCTCCCTTCTTAATATGTGCATAAATGCATATTAATACTGTAATAAAAAATAGTGGAAACCAGAGGGAAGATTATTGAATAGACTCATGACTAATTCATGGGGGTTCTTTAGGTTATTTGGAATTATTGATCAGGACTTGTTAAGACGGCCTGTCTACCTTTCTGACTTTTGAAACTAAGTTTAGCATTTAAATAGTTAACTGGGTGCTTAAAAAATTTCAAGCACATTCGCTTTATTGACTTTTAATTACTTAAAGATTTAAATGAAATTATTCAGTAATGTATCTAGATAGATTCCATAAGACTTAAAAACATTCCATTAAAAAAGTTTAAAAGTAGAGAAATGCTTTTAAATTAACATGGAGTGTTATGTTTATGTAGAAAAAACTTATTGAAAGATTTATTAAATTAAAATTAAGTCCAAATGAGAAACTCTTGAGTCGGAGTGGAGGGAGCATATGCCAGAACACTCAGCCGATTAAGGACAAAAGTTGGACGTTGCAAAGGAAATCTTTTTAAAGAGGGTTTATTTACCTAAGTGCCCCCCCCCCCCCAAGAAGGAATCAATGGACCCTACCATCTTCTTAAATGTCCAAAAGTTTAGAACGTTTTCAAGTAAGCGTTTAGTCAGTTCATTTGGCAAATAAAAACAAAAGATTCGAAATGTTATAAACACGATGAAATAGAATAAATACGATTTTTTTGTTAATTTCGATAATATTATTAATTATAAAAAGTTACTTTAAGATGATTCTTATTTTTGAAACTCCATAGTCTCAATTTTGGTTATATTAAAAAAAAAAGGGGGGGGGGTTCAGATAAATGTTTATTTATTTAATAGAAAATAAACAATAAATAACATTTTTTTTTTACTTAGAGAAAGTGGCATAGGTTTTAGGTGAAACATGATATTAATTAATAAAGTAGAGGGTGTGTAGTTTCACAGTGAATGAAATAAAACTAAAAGAGGTTTATACAAACTCAATATATTTCGGAATATTAGTCCATCATCAGGAGTTTACAGGTTAAAACTAATAATATTTGAACGTGCGATCACAATTTTTAACGATGGATTGTTGTACAATCGGTGATTTGGATTTGCATGTGATGTGTATGAATTTGGGGAAGATGTTAAGGTTTTTACATGTGGTTAAAAACCAAAGGTGACTGTGGGATCGTCAGACCTTCATTAGAATTCTTCTGTATATCACCACGAGGTCAGCTTCACAAGCATTATCAATTTTATTTAGAGAAAGTGGTGTAGGTTTTAGGTGAAACATGATATTAATTAATAAAGTAAAGGGTGTGTAGTTTCACAGTGAATGAAATAAAACTCAAAGAGGTTTATACAAACTCAATATATTTCGGATTATTATATTTGAACGTGCGATTACAATGTTTAACGTTAAAAATTGTGATCGCACGTTCAAATATAATTAGTTTTAACCTGTAAACTCCTGATGATGGACTAATAATCCGAAATATATTGAGTTTGTATAAACCTCATTGAGTTTTATTTCATTCACTGTGAAACTACACACTCTTTACTTGATTAATTAATAAATAACATTTTAAAATAACGCTGGTTGACTAGAAACCAACTCGTCATATACACTAGCTCAGAGTTTCCCAAACTGTGGCTGCGGTCCAGTACCGGCGGGCAGAAAAAAAGCCGGTCCTCAGAAAAGATTAAAAAAAAACTTTTTTTGGCATATTTTTCCGAAAAATCGCTTATCGCACATGATGCAGTGAAATGTGCAATTTATTGAGTTTAATAAAGTCTATTTAAATTAAATAACCTGATTTTTATTAACCCATTTATAAAAAATTAAAATTAGAACTTTAAATAATAATATGTTTTTACATAAAAGAGGGCCGTATAAAAAATTTCAAAAATAATGTGTAACTAGCAAAATATGAATTTTTATGCGACTGTCTGGGGAAAATATTCACAGCATAAAAGACTATATAAATGTTATGTAAGATTCGTGTCCGCGGTAAGTCTCGATAATGATCTAATGTTAAAAAATTATTTCAATAAAATAGACAAAAATACTTTCAATTTTGTCAAAGTAATCTTATCGAATTCTCTTATCAGTGTTATCAGACATGCGATCAAAAAATCCATGATAAGCATGACTGGCACATTTCAAAAAAAAATTCGTGTGATTTGACTTTTGGAAAAGCAGCAAAGATCCTTGAATTGGGTGCACCGAAGCAACACAATACGTGCCACGTGAATGGTATCTTTAGGTCATTCTCTTGTTCGTTATATTATAACTAGCCCCCTCCAAATCGATCCGTTTGAGCGAATTCAGCCAAGGCTGAGCTGGATGACGGAGCGATGCAGAGGAATTAACCGCAGACCACAGGCCAGTGCAGAAAACGCAATCCTGAACTAGCGACTTCAATACGATTTACCGAAAAGATTTCAAAAATTAAAATATATAATGCTAAAATAAGGGTTGTAGCTATCTATCTATCATAGTATATTTAAAAGAAACCAGCGACGCCTGCAGCGTGGTAGGATATGCATTCTAATAGAGCGCTCTGGGTGGCGGGGTGCATCCGCAGGGGCAGATGTTAAAAATAATATTTGAAAATGAATAAAATTTTAAATTTTGTTTATCATACTTTTTATTAAGGAGGTTCTTTCGCGACAATCCACACAAAAAGTTTTAGCCTCGTAACCACTCTACTATATAAATATGAACAGAACTAAAATTTTAGGTTGTTTTTTTATCGTGACTGTACACTCACGCTACAAAATCTCTATATGGATGCAGACATACTTGCCGGATCGTTTCCAAGCTATTGTGCTTATATTCCCTCCACTAAAAATAATCCCCAAATGTTTTTTTTTGTTTTTCAACAAAACTACGTGGTAAATAATTTCAATTTTTTTTTTTTTTTTTTTTTTTTAATTTACTTCGAATATATTATTCTAACAAATATTAGTTTTTCATCAAGATGGTTAAAGTCCTACAATGAAAAAAAAATATGATCATATCCCCACCCTATCTACTCTATGTAAAAAAATGGCATTTTTAATTGCAATTATTTCATGTTTGGTGTGGTAAATCGTCTTTAAATTTTAACAGTATGTGTATTATGCTTTTAATGACTTATATTCCAAGTTTCAAAGACTTCTTGAATTTTTGCATTTGTGAAAGAACTACCTTAATTTCTAATTTCATTACTAAAAATTTGAAATCATTTTTTTCTTCTTCATAATTTTATTTTTTATATGTGTTCTTATTATTATGTGACTTGTGAAAATATGTAATTACATTAAATAAAATTTGTTGAATTTGTGTATCTACGTGTAGCAGTTTATAAAATAAAAATCTCAACAAAAACACATGTGTAAAAAAAGGCCAAGTTTGATTAATAAAAACCTGTTTTTTAAAAAAAGTAGTGAGATCTCATGTGCTGCCAAGTTCAATATCAAGAATTTAAAAATAAATGAATCAAGAATATAGTAACTCCAATTAAAAGGCATATTTTTCATTTTACTTGTCCATCTATATTTATTGAATTCACATTTTTAGTTGAAATTATTTTCCTAAAACTTGGCTTTATCCTCTGGTATATAAGATATAACTCCGCTGACAATTAAAAAATATTATAATTCTAATTATAAATCACTTAAGATAAATTATTTTCTCTTTTCCCATTAGTTTTAAAATTCACACACATGAACAATATAATTGGCTATTCTCTTTTGGGAATATGAATTCATATACAATATGTACATGGAGGGGCCGCCGAATTTTGGCATAATTTCCATTAGAATTTTGTTTATTTATTTGTATGGGAATCTAGTCTTCTTCTTCTCCTTGTTCTTGAACTAGTTGTTTGTTTGTTTTTGAAGCCAAGTTCATCTTTAGTTTGACCTCTATATTGTCATTGTTCTTCTCTAGGAAATTCAAGTGAAAGTCTTTCGGAATTTATTTCGAAAAAAATTATTCTTCGTCTCTTTCTTTATTTCATCTAAGATCAACTCAAATTTCGTTTTAGCTAGAGAAAATAAATGTCTAACAAAATAAGACTACTTCATTGCTGCATTATTTCAATTATTCTTAGTGCCATAGTAAATGTAGCTACCTTAGCTTCCTAATCATGTAGCTGTTAAAGTTTTTATTTTTGTATTGGAATTTATTGAAGGTTCAATTTTTATTAAAATCAACTATGTTTCTTTTTTTTTATAAAATTGATACAAGAAGGAGTTACACCAAAGGTTTTGATCGACTACTACTTGGAAAAAATTACAATCGAAATATCATAGTTATATTGTATTATTGGTTGTAGATTTCAATAAATAGTGATAATTATCTAATTATGTTATTTTTCTATCTAGATTTCCAAAAAAAGCAAAACTATTAGAACGGCTGCAGGTTTGCAGTCAGACAATTGTAGTTTGTAAACTAAAGAAGAGGCAAACTTAAAAAAGTGTTTTGTATTTCTTTACACCTATAACCAAAATGGTATTGAAATTTTAATTGGATGATTATTTTAGAAAGGGCGTTGAATTTTTCTGTGGTCGAATATAAACAAATATTTTATCTTTATTAGATTTCATTAAGTAGAAATATTTAATTCATTTTAAAATGAAGGAATAGAAATAAGTTATCAACCACAAATAAACACAAATTTGATACAAAATAAAATGTTTTCAAAATTTAAAACACTAAGTAGATAAATTTTACCTACTTATTAAATTTATATCAAAAATAGTTAAATAAGATGTTTTTACATGTATTTTTTTCTTTCAGTTTTATTAATATCATTATTTGATAACTGATATGTAAGTAGTGAATTATTTTTAGTTACTTAACGTTTCAATATTCTCAAGAAAAATTAAGCTGCTTAAATGGAATAAAAAATAAAAATGTTGTTTTGATAGATTTTGGAAAGGCAAGACCTCATTCTTTTAATCGCTTCAAATTTCATGAAGCACGGTACAACACGGCATGTAGATAGATTTCTGTTTTAGAAGGGTTGCCTGTATTTTTCCGAACTTCGATGACCGAAAGGGAACCGGTTCAAGAGGCAAAGCTCGATTTCAGTTAGTACATAAATTTTATATAATATAATATTTCATCTTTGTAAATTTTCTAAAATTCAAGATTTCTTAGACACTAGGCTTCGAAAATTAGCCTCAAAGATCTTTAGAGATGATATAGATGACAAATTATAAAGATACGAGTTTCCCATTTATGTCATTAGATTACCATTTTAGACGATTGTTTGGAATACATTTTCGAAAGTTAATGGCTGGGTGAATGAAGAGTCAACTAATTCAGTGGGAATTATACTTAATTTGATGTTTGGTCCAAAATGTCCTTTTAATGAGTTCTTGAAAAGATCTAAGAAGTGATCAAGCACATTAAATTAGTTAAATTCCACAAGTAGAGAGATATCAAGCTTGGTATTGTCTCTTTTAAAACCCAGATTTTAAATATAAGTATAAGAATTATAATTTAATTATTTTGTATTTGTTTCAATTGGTATAATTTCAAATAATTTTGATTGATTATTTCAGCAATTTTAGACAGACTAATCTTATCTTGATATCTTATCATATCAGATTATATTAAGCGAGCAAATCTTGTAAATATATAGAATCGGTTTCTCGAAAACGGCTATAACAATTTCGCTAAAAATTGGTGTACTTATCAAGTCTCATGAGTTATTAGTCGTGTATAAATTTTAATCCGATTTAAATAAACGAAAGGGGGTGTAAATTAGTCATGTTGCAAAATAAATATTTTAATCGTTCATATCTCGTCTTCGGTAAGTCACAGAGCCTTAAAATTTGAAACTTGAGCTATCTAGAGGCTAGAAGAAGTACCACAAGATTTTGGCTAAAATAGAAGTACCGGAAGTTGATGTTTACGTACGTAAGAATGTACACCCCACCCTGTGTTTCGCAACTATAAATCTCAGAGATACGAAATTCGAAACTTAAGCTCGATATAGGCTAGAAGGGGTACAGCATGTTTTTGCTTGAAATCGGAACACCGGAATTTGACATTTACATGAAAGATTTTTCGTTTTTTTTTATTTTCTCAAAAACTACATTAACGATTTTTTAAAAAATTGGTGTACTCATCAAGTGTCATGAGTTATTAAGCTATTTAGAGGCAAAAAGTTACCGAGCATCGCTCGGTCCCCAGGCACTACAATATTATTTAATGAAGTCCTTTCAAGGTATTCAAATTATATTGATATTAAAATATTTATTTGAAAAATCAGTGGGGTGTCTTCTAGTGAATCCGAGATGTTTTAGATAATTTTTATTACAAGTATTGTATTCGTGCCTTGAGAATTGAACCAAAGTGAAAAAGCAATCTTAAGAATTAAAGTTCAATTCAACCCTTTTGACACGAAATAAAAAGTATTCAAAACAACCAGGATTCGGTAGAAGAAACACTCGTGATTTTAAGAAATATAATTCTACTAATATCGGCAAAATAAACTTGTATAATAATTTTAGTGTTTTACGGGATAGGATTTTAAAGGATATTATAAGCTTCATACTGAAAATTTATTTATTTATTTAGCTTATTTGTATTTGAAAATGTCTGAAATGCATTTTCAATCATTTTTTCATCTTTGAAGGAGACAATAAAAGAGTGTGTCTTCTGCTGGAATTTTATAAATTTTATTTATAAGAAACTATAGTTTAAACTATAGGATTTGCCCTCTTCATCAGTCTATTACAATTGATTGACAGGAATAAATGTATGAATTAATTCCTGTGAATCAATTGTAATAGACTGATGAAGAGGGCAAAGCCCTCGAAACTATAGTCTCGTTATAAATAAAATGTATAATTCCAGCAGAAGACACACTCTTTTATTGTCTCCTTCAATATATAAAAATTCTGCTACCCTGGGCACAAAAACTTTCAATTTCATTTTTATTCGTCTATCTAGATTTTGATACTCCGCGATAAGAAATCAAAGATCGAAGAAAGTTCGCTCTAGTGTAACACCTTTGTATTCTGGTTGCGAAGAATTGATTAGATTAGAATAATAAGTTGCATATAAAAATAAATAAAATAAGTTTATACTAATAATATGCTGCTTTTATATTCTAAGTTTCGGCTTTCTAGTTCAAACCGTTCGCAGTCGAGAATTGTCAAATCACAAAAATATCCGAAGAGAGAGCATTGGAAAAGTTTTTACTTTATTCCTCCCTTAACATGGAAATCGCCAGTTTTTATCAAGCAACGATTTCAATAAAAGATTTGATTATTGTATTATTAAATAGGAATACAGAATTTCTTTTAAGAAAGAATTTTATATCAAACAAAAGTTACATATCTCTCTGGGTAATTTTCTTGTCCATTTAATTATAGAATTGCTTCTAAAAGCAAAGCTTCTAAAAGGAAAAATTACGTAATTGTCAAGAGTAAGTCCCAGTTGGTTTATATTTCTGAAACTGAATGCTTCGAGTTCAGAGCACGCAACTGTATTGCCTGAAGCCGTTACGTTTCAGTCTGCTTTCAAGCAAAACTGATCTTGATCCTCCAGTGTGACCTGGAGGCTGTCTACGAGATTATATTATATAGAGAAGCTTGTATATAGTATATGTAGGCAGACCAACAAAGCTCTCTAAGCCTTTCTTAACTTATCAATTATCTAATAAAAAATTTTAGTTAAAGCAGTTTTTTGTTCAGTAAATATGAAAACATGTTCAGATAGAAAATTTTTGACATAAAAATATAAATAAATCTGCCAGGATAGGCATTATTAAATTAAAATGGTATTTTACCGAGAGTAGAAGTTTTTAATTTTTTGAATAAAATCTATTTTTTTTTGTTCTATTAAAAATAAATTTCATTAATAAAAACATTGGAGTTTAATTAGTGATAAAAAGTTTAATGGGCGAAATAAGCTGCCCATTTGCGAGTATGCTAAACCAAGGGGTTAGCACGTTATAGCTTCCATAATACATGAGATATCAAACACGTTTTTGTCGATGATAAGTAGATAATGAAAAGTTTGTGGATTTTTTTTTATAGTTTCAAGTTACGCTAATTCTAAACGCTGTTAAATAAAAAAAAATACTTAAAGATGCCCTAGTAGCACAATGTTTCAAACTATGACTATGTAACTATATAGCGACTATATACATAGACTCTCGAATTCTCGAAATCTGTATTGGCACTATATAGTTTGAAACATTGTGCTTACTACTACTACTATTCTCGAAATCTATATAGTTACTATATAGTTTGATACATTGTGCTACTAGGGTGGCCTCTAACATGGTCATTTTATAAAAATAATTTAAAGAATTACTATTTTACTTAAATAAATATTTGCAGGGATACCTTATATCGTTATATCCCATGATCAAAAAATATTTATTCCTTTCCAAAATAATAATTCTATTAAAATTTGTAATTACTTTTTATTGTAAATTGAAAGTTTTTTGCCGAGAGTAGCAGAGTTTTTATAAATTGAAGGAGACAATAAAAGAGTGTGTCTTCTGCTGGAATTATAAATTTTTAATTTATTTATAACATGCGGAGAATGTAATTCGACATATATAGGAAAAACAGAACGAAATTTAAACACACGCATTTCGGAACACAAAATAATTTTTAAAGGAGGTTCAGGTCATATCGCAAATGCAAACCATTTAATCTCCAAAAGAAACATTGTTTTCCAGAGGAATCAAATATTAAATTAATTAGATCAGAATACGATCCCCTAAAAATTAGTATCTTCGAATCGTTAGAAATTTTAAAATCATACAATAATTCACCAGAAAAATTCTTAAATCGAACTTTCGGAAAGCGGAACCAAAATACCGTCACCTACAGCCAAAAATGAAACAAGTATAAAGTATAAGTGTCCTTTGTGAACTCCTGAAGATGGGCTTATACCCCGAAATATATATTGAGTGGTGCTAAACAAGCATCCGATCTTTTATATATGTGAAACCTACCTAGTATTTTATATTAAAAAAAAAAGTATAAACGGTGAATCATAATTTGCCCAGACCAAATGTAAATCTCACTTACCATTTATACATTAATTCCTCTGAATTAATTGTAATAGACTGATGAAGAGGGCAAAGCTCTTGAAACTATAGTCTCGCTATAAATAAATTAAAAATTTATAATTCCAACAGAAGACACTTTCTTTTATTATCTCCTTCAACTTATTATTGTTATTATTATTTGATTTCGGGAGAAATAAATACATATAATTTGTAAATTTTAAATTTGTTATAAGTTACAATACGTCTGAACGTACATACAGACAGTGGAGCGATAGTAATAAGGTCCCTATTTACTTTTGAAAAGAACCTTAAAAATAAAGTAATTTCCTTCCCTTTATTGTGAGAAATTTTGCAAAGGAAAATGTTAAAGGTTGTATATTCTCTTATTGGTATTTATTTAAGACTATAGTTTCAAAACTTTTGTATTTATCTTCAGTTTAATATTTATTCGATCTAAGATTTACTATTTTCGAGATATAATTATCCCACATATGTACATTCACTCATGCCTATAGACTTTGAGTTTTATGAACCAAAAATCACGTATTTTTGGGGAAGATTTTTTAAACCTATCCTAAGAAACTTGGACTTAGTATAAAATGTAAGTAAAAATAATTAATGTTGCTGCAATATGTTGTCATAAATTAAATCTAAAGATGATGCTATATTTGAAAATGATATATCGATCTCTTGATTGGATTCGAAATGATCTAATGCATAAAAGGCGAGGAGAATTATTCAAATACAGTCTCAAGAGAGAAAGATATATTTTTATTATTTTGAAAGTGCATCCAAATGCACATTGGGTGTAAAGTAATTAATTAAAAATACAAAAGCAAAAACAAGTTGGAAGAGAGAGAAGAAGAAGATGGCTTTCTGCCAGTCGCCAGTGGAGAGGAGTGGAGAGGAGAGGACCAGAGATAGGCTCCATGACCTTGTCATCCTCGACACCGACACGGGCAAACAACATATATACGAGGCAAAAAAAAAGACAAATGTCTCTATTAGATTATCGGGAAAATGAATTTGATGTTAAAAACCAATTATATTAAACATTCAGGTAAAGAGTAAATTAAGTCTTGGAAAATTGAATAAATCTCTTCTTTAAAGTAGTTGTATCACAAATGCATTTTCTTAGGATTTTTTTGAAATTTAGAGAGATTATTATTTAAATACTTCTGCACCGATTGGGGGCAAATAGAAATTTATGAACAATATAGTTATATAGTTTTTAAGGAGTTTGGTGTTGGTACTTGGTGAAACATTTTTTAAAATTATTGGATAAAAAATACTTGGTAGGTTTCATTAATATACTAAATAATCAATTAGAAGTTAAGAAAAGTACAATCATTGATTACATTCTTTAAATATTTGCAAATTTGTTTTGTGTGTAAATTCTCATTTCTCAGAAGACCATTCAAAATTAAACAAAATAGACTTCTCCCTCCACTAATTTTAAATATCTACCCTTTTGTTATCTTAAAAATAAATTTTACCATTGAGTTGTATTCAAATTCGAAATCGTCATTTCTCAGAAGGCCATTCAAAATTAAACAAAATAGACTTCCTACCTTTTCTCCCTCCACTAATTTTAAATATTTATTATTTACCCTTTTGTTATCTTAAAAATAAATTTTACCATTGACTTGTATTCAATTTCGACTTATCCAGGTCAGTTACTTTCTGTTTCTCCTGAAGATGGGTTAGTCACCCGAAATATATATATCGAGATTAAAGATT
Source organism: Forficula auricularia (assembly GCA_024734495.1). Classification (NCBI taxonomy): domain Eukaryota; kingdom Metazoa; phylum Arthropoda; class Insecta; order Dermaptera; family Forficulidae; genus Forficula; species Forficula auricularia. Next base: position 29,813,322 of record JALMQS010000153.1, read on the forward strand.
CTCCAAAAAGTTTTATTTTTTTATATCTTAATGTGAAACCTACCAAGTATTTTTTATCCAATAATATAGTTATAGTATAGTATATAATATTAAATTCCAAAAATAGAGTTTTTCAGACTCTTATACATGGCACTATACGGGATATCGGAAAGTTTACATACACATATATACTACCTTGATCAAAAAGTTTCAGGAATTTATTCAGAAAATCAAAAATACAAATTTATTCATCAAAATTGATATTGTCTCATTCAAAGTACTCCTCATCGACTGCAACGCTCATGCCATGGCTTGATCCAATCCTCAAAACATTTTTTATATTCGGTTTTCGGCTTGGCCATCAGAGCCGTCGTCGATTTTTTTATTATCTCCACTTGGTTCCTAAAACGCGTACCCCGGAGCGGTTTTTTGAGTCGAGTGAACAGGAATCATGAGGACGTGAGGTATCCCTGTAAAGACTTTATGTAGAATCAGAGCAGATTTTCTTATATTTAATTTTCTTGAAAAACACGTTGTGAATGTCCACAATTTGCTATTTATACATGTTTTTTGTAGATGTCAGCGTTTAGAAGATTAAAATTATGAAAAAAATTCGCTAATTCTCTATCAACGACAAATAAGAAAGAATTTGATATCTTAAGTATTTCGGAAGATATACCTAACCCAGGGGCCGACTCGAATTTACAATAGAATATTTTTAAGAATAGGAATGTAATTTGTGGAAAAAACTTAAAATTTAATAAACTTTAAGGGAAATAGACAAAAAATAAAAATATTTGAAGTAAAGAGGTACTTCTAGTAATCATTGTGAACCAAATAGGTATTTCAAATTTTAATCTTAAGTTCTCCATTTTTTGAAATAATCACAGACAACCAAGCTGTCATTGACTTAAAAGAGGGGTAATAGTTTTTAAGACTTTCTCATACTGTGAAATAGTCGTCCACACAAGTGAAAGTAAAATATTTATTAGGGTTGTTTGTATTTAAAACAAATTTGCCCGAGTACAGTTCCAAATATTAAAAAAAAATCTTGAAAAAAGATTTGACCAAATAATCTTTAGAAGATGTGTGTGTGCTTAGTTATTACCTCATTTAAATAACATAGAGTTTACGTCTAAGGATTACCTCTAATCCTAGCAATTATTTATTTTTTTCAAGTCCGTTTGAAAAATATGACATGTAAAATATTCTCTTGTGTAATGAAGCCAAAGTCCTCAAAAAAAGTTGAATGGCCGCAACACAGAGATAAGCTACACATGGATATATGAAATTTTAGAATTGATATTGCATACCATTTTGCGAAACAAAAAGTTCAGCAATTATTTTATTGATCTGTGTTTAGATTTGTTGAAATGGAGTTGGACAGTTGTAATTTTTTTGCAGGTCGTTACATCATTAAACGAGAGGGTTTCACTACATGTCATATTTTTCAATCATTCAGAGGGTTCGAAAAAAAAACAGTGAAATATTAGAGCGAAATTCACGTGTTATTTAGACGATAATAAATTAAGATAAAAAGCATCCATTCAATAAATATGAAGTGAAATTCGTTGTCATAATTTTTTTAGGTTATTAGAAGATGTACTGTTAAAATTAAGTCTATCCAAATAGCTACTGATTGGAACTTTTATCTGGTTTGATATTTATCGAAATGTATTGTGCGGATGTAATATTAATCCAGCTAGTTTAGATTTACTGTTCCTAAAGTGAATGGGGGATTTTTCACACCTGTAAAAACTTTTTTCACCTTTGGTCAAAGCAATAACCTGAACCCTAAGGGGATGAACATGCACTTACTGTGAGCCTTTAAATTTTAAATTGAAATTGAGAATCCCCTCATGTAAAATTTCAATAATTCCCCAACTGTACCTATCACACGTTACTTTTAAAAGTAGGATCGGTATCTATGTCATCCATAATAAAATACACTTATATTCAATTTGGAAATTACCCTTTTAACTTCGAATTGGGATTAATCAATTTCAAAATGAAAAGAAACGAAATAACTATAAAAATAAAAGTTTAAATTGTCATCTACTAAATTTGAGTTGTTATGTATATTTTTATACATGTCAGAAGGGTTGAATTCACCCCCAAAACTGTAAGGTTTTAGTATATGACATTTAAAATTAAAATTGACCAATCGTAATTTAAAGTTGAAAAGGTATAACCCAGTTAAAAAAATATCTGTAGCTCGATATTAATTTAGCGGATAAGTTTTTTCAAGACCCGGTATGTTTATTGATAATCTTGGTGATTTTGTCAATACAAACTTGTGGGTAAAATTTTAAAATACATTAAATCATTAAATACAACTTTTCAAGAATTTTCCATAAAACAAAATCTTTAGAAAGGGATCATAACTTTGTAAAATACATATTAGATATTTTACAAAAATGTTAAGTCCCAAATGATGAAATATTAAATAAAAATCTCAAACATTATGTATGACCTTTGGATATATATATATATATACCTATTTGATTAGTTGAGTTATTGTAATTTGTAATTGAAAACAAAATAATTTTAACAAACGAAATAGAAATTACAAATTACTTTGACGAATGTAATTGAAATAGAAATTACAAAATGTAATTCAAATACTACCTTAATCTGTCTAAGAATATATTTTTTTACGAACTTTTCGAATTTTTATTTTATTTTTTTTATTTTTTAAGAGTTACACATTTTTACTTGAATATTTTCTAATTCCAAAAGATCAGTATTTTTTTAGAGCTTGGAATTGCGAGAAATCTTGAAGCTAGTGAACGGTATAAGTGCGTGTGTCTAATTTTTAAATATCCAATGCAAATCCGAAAATACAACAACATCCTGTTGTCAGGCACAGTGTCATTGCCTGTTTATTCACCAGTAAACTAAATCTGTATTTCATCTGAACTTATATCATGATTCTTATAAATAACTGTATTTAATCAATTCATAATGTTACGGTTTGAAAGAAATTACAATAATAATCATTTTTGTTAAATTCACACAAATTATTCATTATATTATTTTCCTAGTTTTTACTCCAAGTAGAGTAAATGTACAGTTGCATTGTAGTATTTAAATGTATAGTTTGTGTGTCCTCTGATTGATATAATTAAATATAGATAAATATTTAATTTTATTACTTAAATTTTAGTTTGGAAGGTTTTAATATTCATCTTCAGTCTTAAAGAAATATTACAGATGGATATTTAATTAAGTCTCAAGTCATAAGAAAATACACCCGTTAGATTTAATCAACTGGTGTGGATACCACACGACTTTCACATTAGTTTGTTTCTTATTTGAAATCATCATACAATTTTCTTCATTAAAATTACTTCAATTTGGGTTTCCCCAAGCCGTTTTGAGAAAACCGGAAAAAATACGAAATACCTAGAATCTTCAAGTAATCATGTACAAGGCGAAAGTATGAAGGTTTCTAGTTACTACGGAACCCTAAATGAGAACTTGTTTAAAATATGATGAATCATCGTAAAAAAATGATTTAATGAAATATATATATATTAGAAACTCTTTTTAATGTAGGTACAAGTATATTATAAGAACAAAACAACAAATCTCATCTATATATGGGATAAGTTGTTGTTATCATAAATGAATTATTCTCTTGTGCAGTGAGGTTTAAGATTTTGAGCAGATGTGTTGAAATGGCAGGCAGGCAAGCATTAACCTATTAAGTGAAAGTTCACAGATAGAAAGGAATCCTCTTTTGCTCATTTTCAGTTGGCGGCTTACCCAGGAGACCTCAATTATAACTTAAACGTTTCACTTAGATTCCGAAATAAAAAAGATTCTTATTAAAATGGTTATATTGCAGAGAGAGAGAGAAACTTTTTTATTTATAAAAGAAATTCAAGGGTGTGTGTATTTTGCTTAATTTGCCTTATTTACTTGAGACTTAGAGGCCTTCCCTTCATCTCAAGTCTAATTGTCTAATATAAATTTTTCACATTATTAAATTTACTTCAATTCTTATGGAAATAAAGTAACTAATTCATTTCAAAACTTCACAAAATTTAAGTAAAAAGCATCTTTAAGGATCTATTAGGAAATTAATATTTCTAGTTTTAAGTAAAATTTCATGAAAATGTGTAAAAATGAATAAGTAATACATATTTTGTAGTCTTTTTTTGACGAGACATTTTTCCAATTATTAAGTAATTTTTTATACATCCATTAATTAGTGAAACAATTTAAAGTAACAATTCAACAGATTTTCGGAATATTTAGAAACTTTGATTTTATTTACTTAAAAAACTTCATAATTTCAAGAACTAAACTTAAACTAAGGTTGGATTTAAATTAACCTAAAACCAACTAAGGTAAATAGTATTTTGCAAATGATATTTAGGGGAAAAAGTATCGCTTGGACTAATTTAAATTTAGCTAACCACCTAAAAGCAAATTAATATAATAAATAAGAAACGAGCATAAATTTGGAGTGTAAAATTACTGTGTATTGTCAGATAGGTGTAACCGTGTGGCTAGCCCTCCCTCGAGAGTTGGTTTAATCAGGGCTAGGGGCTATATTTGGTCACTGATGAATGAACGATCAAACTGAAATAGAGGCTGTTTCTCGTGTCTGTGTGTGGGAGCCGATAAGGGGGAATCAATGGTCAACACAACGGAATGGCTTATCAACACTAAAGGCGAAAACAGCCAAGCGATAAACGGATTAATCGAATGGTGAATGAACCAAAAGATCAACGAAACGGACAAACCGACACTAAATAGCCACGATGTTCACATGAAAGAGAAATATGTTATATGCTATTATTAAATTCCATCTTTTACACATTACTTGTTATACCTCGACTGTATCATTCAATTTAATTAAAAAGAAAAAAAAGAAATTTATCTACATAATCTGAACATTGAAAGTTGATTAAAATTTTAGATCGAAAAATTAATTTATTACAGTGGCCAACCCACATTTTGTTCTCTAAAACGTTAGACATGTTATTGAGTGTATTTGACATGCTGTGATTCCAAAAATAAGACTATATGATAGTTTACCTCTACGACCTCTTATTTTTTAGATTCCTACATTATGTCAATGGCCTATTAATGTTACAAAACAGCATTACTTGAAATCATATTAGTTAGTTGGCAGACAGACATCCTTAATTTTGGTATGGAGGCGGATGAAGACACTGCCCAATTATCGGTTCAAACTCCCAGCCAAGGGAAAGAATCATTTTGAATCAATGCGATCTAAAAATCGGCAAAATTCGCTTTTATTTTAGAGATTAAACCAAAGGTATCTCAAAAATTAGAGCTGATGCGGTGTGTGCAATACTATATTCAGAAACAGCGGCCCAATAAGCAATACTTTTTAAGGAACTTGGTGTCGGTTCTAAATGAAACATTTTAAATAAGAGTCAATTAGAATAACGTCGGTTTTATTTAAATATAAACGTAAAACAAATGTATTTTATGAATTATATCACGATATATATTTAGATGGGTTGATAACTCGAAATATACCATATATATCGAGATAAAACTCGAAATAGATCAAGAATGAGTCTAAAAACTAAGAAAAAATTGTTGGGTTTTATATTCGAAAATTCAATCATAATTCTCAATAAAAGATAGAGGGATGACATTGTAGAAACTTAAAAATGACATCAATCTAATGGAAAATTTTAAAGCCAATGGTAAAAATTGGGAAAAGTATTATCCATTCTTTTAAAAATAATAAATCCCAAATTAATTAAATTTTAAATTGATATTAGGAATCAGTTGAATAGCGAAACCGTACCAAGTTTAAGTTCAGGGAGAAACATTCGATGTTCAAATTACGGAGTGAAGTGATTAAAGAAAAATTTCAAAATTTATACATTTCCAAGACCAGAAAACTTAGAAAGCTGATATTCAAAAAACCTTTATTTTAATGGATTTATGAAAATTTTACAGAGTTGGAAATTAGAAAGGGGTTTACAAAAAATTGAATTGAATCTCCAAAGCCCCGCCCCAAAATTATGACGATTCTTGGAAATTCAATTTTAAATATGAGTTAGTGAAACTCTTAAATATTGAATTATCTTGTTTCTGATTTAACATTACCAACTGCATCACAAATAAATAAATAAATAAATATACAACTGAAAATGAAAGCAAAACCTTCTAAATTATGGTTTCAAATAAATGAAAATTATTTATGTATAATAAGGAGAAGATATTTTTTTTTTAATTCCCTAATAGTAGGTATAAAAGATTAATTCTAATTGAAAATACTAATCAAACCTTCAAAAAGCTTCTGCTATCATCAGCCAAGCTAAAGGGTGTCCTGTCATGTTCACCAGGACACCATTAAAGACCACAACAAAACAATTTCCACTTCGCATATCCAAAAAATAAAGTCGAATTAAAATGACGTCAGTCCAAACAACGACGCTGTTCAAGAACTTGAAAGTGACAAATGTTATTCCATTATTAAAAATTCCATCTTTTCCACACCACTTGTAACATCGCTTGTATCATTCAATTTAATTAAAAAGGAAAAAAACACGAAAAAGGAATTAATCATTAATTTATCTATAGACGTCTCTCGGATGATGAGAATTCTTTACGCCTTCCCAATTATTAATAATTCTTAATGGTGATGGTGACGTCGAATTGATAATATTTTTTTCTAAACAATTTTTGTTTTTGTTTTTCAAAGATTATATTTAGAACCCGTTATATAAATAACTCGATTTGTACATGGATGGATTTGAGATGTTTGCCTAGGATGTTTTTCATCCCTGATTGCTTTCAAACGCACTATATGCATTTATTCCGATAAACTAATGGTATTTATACATTAATTATATTATATAGAAATAAATACTATTGTTTTTTAAAAATAAAGTAATAAACATGCATTTTGAGAAAAATTTTCCTTTTATCAAGAAATATGGTAGAAAAAAAATTGTATTGGAGTTAAATCTTGTTTAATTTCAAGGAAAATTTGTTATTAAAATAAATTTATCAATCTTAATAAATTATTGTTATTTATTTACATGTATTCACGAGACTATTTAGTATGTTTGTATATCTTTATAATTGAGTTTCTGGTCCGTATATGTACTAAATTAATAAATATATTTGAGCAAAAACAAGGAAGTTCTAATTGTTGAGTTCTGAGTAAAGATTGCGAAATAAAATTATATAAATGTGAGAGAGCTGGAAATGGTAAAATCACGTGGTTGTGCACAAGTCACGATGGATTTTAAAACATTTTTGAATATCTGGTGAGATTAAAAGGAGTTAAAGCCTATTGAGTATCTTGAATATATAGCAATGCCTACCCCACAAGCGTTTAACTTAATATATCTATCGTCAAACAAAAATAAAATATGTATTCAAAACGTTTTTCCTTTCCCTTATTTCAACTAATAAATATTAGTCAAAATGTCTGTCCAGAAAGTTGGTAAAAAATTTAGACATAGAATTTTTCATTAGTACAAAGTCATCTTCTTAATTCGCCAACGAATAGGATAAATTAATAATTACACATAAAATAATAATATTAATACCATTCTTTCAAGGTCCTAGTATGAAATATTTCTAATTTAGCAAATAAAGAATTAAGTAATTTAAAAAGTTTTCTGCGCTACTTCTTAATGACTACAATGTATACGTAAAATATAATTGGCTTTCTTTTTACATAATATAATCTAGACAACTTCAAATATATTTTATCCAGGAACAATTGAAATAATTAGAGTAGATTTATTTGAATGTACGAGAGAGAGAGAGAAGTTTCAATTAGAGTTGGAAACTTTCGATGCATAATAAAGTATCGAGTTTGTTTTATAGTAGAAGCCGAGCCGGGGAAGCTAATGAATCAGACCAAAAACCTAAAAACACATGAACCACATCCCAAAATAAGTTCAAGCCAATTCTACGAAAACGTTCCCTATTAGTAATCTAATTTTCCAAAATGACTGATTATACAAAAATTATTTATTTATTTTTTATAGAAATTTCTATAACACAATTAATTATTTTAAATCAAAAAGATGGAAGTAAAATTACAATAACTATATTTTTGTATATAATTAAATAAATGGACGTTTCGGAAACATGTGTCCATCCTCAGCATAAATCATTTTATATATTTTCTATCTTGTAAGAGATACAATCAGATGTTGTTCCATTAAAATACATTAAAACAAGTAAGAATTGAGTTCATTTCAGTCTATAAAATAGAAATAACGCAACTCTTACTTATTATTTTATAGCTATATTTTAATAGAGTATTAATTGAATGTCGGCCAATAGGATTTTTATACAATAATATTGTGTTGAGGATGGACACTTTGGGCCAGTTGTATGTCGGTTGGTAAAGTCTTTGTAAAAGTTGACAAAGGGTAAAAGCTTAGAATTCACCTTGTGCCCAGCGGGATGGCCAATCAGATGAAAGTGAGTGCCATCTGATTGGCCATCCGGTCGGGCACAGGGTGAATTCTAAGGTTTTACCCTTTGTCAACTTTTACAAAGACTTTACCAACAGACATACAACTGGCCCTTAGTGTCCGAAACGTTCAATTAAACAATATTATAGAATAAGAAGAGAACATAAAAATATAATTCTATTAATTTACTTTCAGAATTAAAATATTTATTTAAAATTATATTTGTTATAGGTTATTGATAAATCTATTGGAGTACTTTGTGATTGCGCTGTTTTTATTAGATTAAAGATGGGTTTTTTTTCGAATTTTTTCACCAAATTTTATTTTTTGTGATTAATTAGAATAATATATTAAATTTCAAAAAATTTAGGATCTTACAATCAAAATTAATTTTAATTTTATTTTTCGCTGTTTTAATAGAATTTTTATTATTTTTCATAAAATTATATTTTCTCAAGATTATTTTTATTTGAAATAAATAAAATGTGGAGAGTCGGGTTGTCCGAGCTGGCTAAGGCGCTGGGCTCGCTTCAGCATCGTTGATGACTAAGCGGGAAACCTGGGTTCGAGCCTGGCTAGCATATAAAAACTTCTACCGGCTAAAACTAGGCTCCCTATACTAGCCCTACTAACACTTGACTGATGTGCTGTCTAAATGGGCTTTGTTCCCAGTGACAATAAATAAATTTAAAAATAAATAAATAAATAAAATGTCTAATGAAAATTAAATTTTTCTGCCGAAATTGAGAATTTTTTCAAGCATTGATAGGAGAATTTTTACATCTATCAAGAAAACATTGCTCAAGTGGCATCATTATGGGGGATAAACGTAAGCCCTATTATTAATTGCTCACATATGAAAATGCGGATTTCCAGTCTATGAAATAAGGGATATTTTTTTGCTAACACAAACCTTGTGTTAACCAATATCCCTGTTAGATTTCCAAATGAATAGGATATAGGATATCTTTTGTAAGGTCTTTCATTCGTGACTTCAGTTCAGTGTTTTTTTCCCCCTCACTTTTTGAAAATGCCTAGGAGACAGAGAGCAAGTGCAAACCATATGAATGCAGTCCGATTTCCATCCTGTTTCTAGAATGCAAAAAAAAGCAAGGTTCATCTGTGGAACAGTCAGTGAGGAAATTGCTTGTCCGGAATATTCCCGCCTACAAAAGAATTCGATCAATACACGATAAAAGAAGAAAAAACGAAAAAAAAATAGAGTTCACAGTTAATCACCAATCGAATGAAAAAGAAGGAATTTATTGGGGCGATTTTAGGCGTATGCTGAGCGCAATTCATTTGGAGAGGCAAGTTTAATGAAAAAAGAAAAAAAATCTCTCGATTTTCGTTATTTATTTTTCATGACATACTTCACCAAGAATTTGTTATAAAAATTTTTTTCTTAAAATATGAAATTGACCGTTTAATCATTTTATGCACTAATACTTGAAAGAATTTATAATTATAATTTTTTTAGTTAAATTCATAAATATAAAATATTGCTATATCTTAAAACGCCTTTCACTAAATGCTAATGATGAGCTCCATATTAGACAAAGACATGACTTTTCCTCAACTACTTTCATTCCTATTTTTCTCGAAGTACTAGTATATTAGATCACCGGTTTTCAAAACTTATCCACCTTTATTTAAACTATATGGTATAGCCGAGGGGTGAACCGCGAATGGAATTAGGTATACACGGCTTTGGAATTATGTGGAATTATTTTGGAATTCATTAGATAATGGCCCTTCATCTATTGTCTTCTACTTGGAAATGAAATTGGAAGTGGAAGTAGGTGTACACGATATTAGGTTGCGGTTCACCCCTCGGATATAGCTATTTGTATAAAATTTAGAATCAGGAGACTGTGAAATTTTACAAATGAAGGAAACTTTTGAGTATATTTAGCGCGATTACATTTCAGAGACCTCACAGAGCAGCCAATTGGTCCAGAGTTCTATTATTGACACCCGGGTTCGATTTCCGAGAGGTAAAAAACAACCCTTCTCGAATCTCATGGATGACACCCTCTTCTGAATAATTTCGCATTTTTGTTACTTCTAAAATTAAATCCTTAATTTCTTTCTCTGTTAGTTCCTCTTCCGCTTCTAATTTATCTAGTCCAAATGATATACAGGCGTCGTCTTTGTCCCATATATAGTTTACTATTAATATATTCTAATATGATAAGATATCAATAGTCTGTACGAGAGGCAAACATTAGTATCAAGCGGAGACAAGCCCTAAGCTTCGTCGTCTTCCTCTAATATTCTTCAATTACAACAATAAAATGAATTTGCTAATGTTGGAAAATTACTAACTACTTTTTCTAACCTACCTACTATAAGGATTGATTCACTTTTTTTTAGAAATGTATTTGAAGAGGAGTAAATCATTTTAAAGTTGATTTTGTTATCTATCTTTGTCTTTGTATTTGTTATTCTGGATTTCGAGTCGCAATGTTACTGATACAGAGTGGGTGAACCAGAAGTCAAGTTAAAAATGAAGAAATTAAATATTTATTATGTAGAAATTTCCCTTTTTTGGGAATTCGTGAGGTTTATTTAGCCCCAGAGGTGGGTGGAGTTCATCAAAAAAATTTTAAAGAAAAAATAAATATACCTACTAATGTTCTTTCTTTATTTTAGTCAAATTTATAAATCGAAACAGTTTCGCCCGGTTCAAACCTCTCAGTCTGGAATATTTATTATTTTTACTCGGTATTAAAGTATTGATTTCAATAAAAATATTTTTTTTTCCTATTCATCATTAGAAATGACTGAAACGTGTATTTTTAATCATGGTTTTGCTGGCTGTGATTATGATGTCTGGATTCAGATAGGCCCGGTAATAATTTAAAATTTGGAAGTTGAAGTATGTTCTTCTTTTCTGTGACAAAATGTTTGTATTTTCAGAACAAAAAAACTGATTAGATTTTGAGTATTCAGTTCGAAGATCCAATTAATTAGCTAAATGGATTAATAACAAGAAAAATGTTCATTTTTTTATTAAGAGATTGTTCATGAATTAAATACGTAAGGGAGGAGCTCAAGTCCCTAAGGTGATATTAATACGTGATGTAAAACTGGGAGGCCGTGATGTCATATAAAAGCATAAAAATATTTTAATTCAAATTAAATTGATGTAACTAATAAGAACCTATTTTATTTTGCGGTTTAATATACGTAATATGCAGGTGTTCTGTTGATTTGCGTGTATTAAGGGGTTTGTAGCTATAATAATGTTACTACTATAAATATGTAATTAAGTGTAACAAAAAGGGGATGAAGGGAAAAATTTATCCAAATATAGAGTGAAGTATTTTATCGAGAGACCCTAATGTAAATTTGCCATTATAAAAAATGGCGCAGATAGAATCAAAAATCTCAGTAATCCAGTTAATATCCTTGATCTGTCTACCCAAGAGTACCTACAATTGTTTTTATTAAAATGTTTACTAGATGTCTTAGAAATAATTTATTTTCTCAAAGTCAAGTATTGTTAATAATGGGATGGATAGAAGAAAAAAATCCCAAGATTAACTTAATCAGAAGGAAATAAAAATTTATAATTAAATCAATCAAGGTTAGAGAAGATTTTATATATAGGGAGAGAGGGGGGGGGGGGTCCATGATGGTAATCAACTAACAAGCCAACCTTTTTTTTCTTGCCTCAGATGCATACCAATCAAATTATAGATTGCCTAACAACATCATTTCATGTTTGATAGAAAACATTTGTGTTCTTTCACTTTGAAACCAATTGTGAAAAAATTCTGATATTAAACTTGAACTCGGATTGAAGGGCCATTACGAGAACGAATTTGGCTCGCAGGAGGGGGAGAGAGACCATTATCTTTTTGTTTTTGTTTCCTGCCTGGGACCCTTAAATGCATCGTTGCCAGATCATAGGTGTGTTTTTTATAAAGGTTAACACCTAGGGAACACAGAAAAACATGGGAGAGGTTCTTTTCAAAATTAATTTCAGGCATCAAGTCACCCCGAATAAATAAATAAAACAAAAAGCTTGTGAGCGACAACCCTTGTATTTTGTAAAATGTTAATCCATTCATTCATTTGAAAAGGATTAGTTCAAATGAGCTTCATTTTCGAAGCTGAAAAGGGATTAAAAACAATCCAAACATGGAAAATTCATTAAAACAAATTTAGAACCAACAAAGAAAAAACTTAGCATTTTTATAAATTTCAATAAATTTTGTTTCAAAATAATCTCCATTTTTTTTTTAATAATGTAGGCATATAGGTATTAATTTCCGAATTAAGGGCAGCCAATTATTATTTAAATTTTTTTGCGCATTTTAAGCATATATTGATGTCACTCACACTCATTAAAACAAAACATAAAGAAAGAAAAGTCCTAAGTATTTAGCTATTATTTTTATTACTTATTAGATGTGACAAATCAGAGGAAAAAAGGAACAATTAAACACCGTGTTAAAACTTGCGATCAATTGCAACGTTTCGCCAATTTATTATGGCTTCATCAGGCTCTTGATCAAATTTTCAAAACACTTTGTCATTTAATTATTTACTTACTAATTAGAATACATATATATATATATATATATACAATATGAATACTTATTTATACAACACCATTGATTATTTAAAGTAGCAATGGATTCAAACCGAACAACAGTACACATTTTTTCCTCTTATTTGTCACATCTTTAACATTTTTAAGTGCGAGATAAATTTAACCTAATTTATCGCGAGGAGAATTTACCACTGCTCGAAGCCCTTAATTAAAAAACTTAGTAAATTGGATAGTATCTAACTTTCTGAGATTTGGCTCGGGATCCCGGCTTCTTTTCCTTCTACTCTGTTCTTTTCATGGTGGAGGGGCCAGCCCATACAGGCCTTTAGGGGATGGACCTTCTGGTGTATCTCCTAACATCAATATCATTAAAAAAAAATCTAATTCTGATAATGGAATTGAATAATAATGATTTATGACTTATTTTATTGACTGATCTGTAAATTTGTTTATTTGGAGTACTTTACTCCAAGATTTAGAAATATTTTTGAAATTTCTCGAAAATGGCTCGCACAGTAAAAAAATGAATAAAAAGACAATCTTATCGTCTACAAAAAAAGCTTCTATTATTAAATATTCAATTTTAGTGGTTACAAATAGTGTATAAAATTATTATAATATTCATTTAGATATAGGTATGTGTTTATTTTCATCAAGAAAGACGTCCTAATTGATTTCCTTTTAATAATACCTTTAAATACGATTTGGCAAAAAGTAATCATAATTTATAATCTTACATATAAGTAAATATTTATAAATTTTAAGAAATAGAAAAAATTGAATGTTTTTAAATTAATAAATTGAACAGGGCATTTTTTTATAAATATATATTTTTAATTTTCAAAGTTGAAAAAAAAATTGCGACCGTATGCATGAGTGATTTATTCTAATATTTGGGTAATATTTTAATATTTAGTTTTATTATTTGGAAATTATTATTATTATTTTATTTTTTTTAATTTTGAATAACAAATAGAAAGAGAGAGAAACTAAATCACAAAAATGAGCCAAGTTAGAAGTATTTTTATGTTTCGAAAGTAAATGTACAATGAATGAATTAATTCTATGATTTAAAAGGAAATTTCAGGTGGGGTTCGGGCCCCATCTCATCTGCTTCGCTTTGGCTATGTATATATTTAAATACTTTTTTTTTTTTTTGAGTTAAAAATAGTGTGATTAATAGAATTCTTAAAATTTTAAATGTGATATAAGTATATATATATATATATATATATATATATATATTAAAGTCAATGTTTATAAATTTTAAGAAATAGAAAATTGGAATTTTTATTATTGATAAACATAATGGTAAACTTTTGATGGAAAGTTGGGAAAAAAAGAAATCGCATATGTAATATGTAATATATCCGTGATTTTTCTAATATTTTTATATTTAATTATTTAGTGACTGGAGCACCGAGCATGCACCGAGCGATGCTCGGTAACTTTTTGCCTCTAAATAGCTTAAGTTTCAAATTTCAATTTCTGCGACTTACCGAAGACGAGATATGAACGATTAAAATATTTATTTTGCGACATGACTAATTTACACCCCCTTCCTTTATTTTAATCGGATTAAAATTTATACACGACTAATAAATAATGAGACTTGATAAGTTCACCAATTTTTAGCGAAATCGTTAGAGCCGTTTTCGAGAAATCGATTCTATATATATATATAAGAATTGCTAACTTAATAATATAAGATTTTATATATAAATATTTTCGTTTAAAGGTGTTTTTTCTTAATTTCTGGATAAAATTTAGAAAGAGATTTAAATCATAAAAATGAACAAGGTTATAGTTTTTTATTGTTTGGGAAATAACGGTGCAATTTCAATGGTTTTATAGAAAAAAAACGTCTTGATAATTAATTTTAGTGGTTTTAATGTAGGACAGGTGATAGATTTTTTAAAAACTTGTGGTAAATGAATGTGTCTATTTATTTATCCTGTTAGGACGTTTAACTCTCTCCGATGGGGTTGTATAAATGTTTAACTAGCTTGAGTCGATGACTGTTTCATTGGGCAATAAATGGAACGTGCATTTTCTATAAACATAAAAAAAGAGAAGAAGAGGAAGCGCCTCGCTACCTGGAAAGACATCTTTGAGCTCCGGGCTGTTTCGGATCCAGCCATTTCGCGGCTGGATAATACACTGGAACATGACTTGAAGACGGGAATCGAAACAATCCACTCACATATTGAGATTCACAAGAGAGACCCAGGAACAACACTGACGAGAGACATGTGAGGAATATAATAGAAAATGTCTTTCCGCGGCAACAGAGTTTCGGTGTCGTTGTTGACTGATCTGCGAGGAAACCAAACGATCTATATGCCGGCTGCTGGCTGGCTGGGTTGAGCGTTCAGCGCAGCCGAGGTTCCGCCTCAAACCCCCCCGGGACTCAAGCCGGGCTTCGGCTAACCTCGGCTGTTTCCGGGCCATGGCACAAAGAATGAATGAACCATGGTCCAAACGCAGGAGGGAGGCAGCATCGAGATGGATGCTGGATGCAACACTAGGCCCGGACTTTAAGGGTAGATAGCGATAGCGATAACGTTATCTGATTGCTAGGGCTCGGAATTCGCCGTATTTGCATTTTTTTTATTTATGGCTTAAAATTTAGGCCAATATGATATCTATTCTGAATAAAATAAGAGGCATTTGTTAGTGCCTATAATGCCTATTTTGCCCTATTTTGGGTGTTAGTGCCTATATCATCTATAAATGTCTTTTTTAGTGCCTATTTTAACTAAAATTGGTAATTTCCATTTTTTACGATATATTTTCTAAATTTAAAGATTTTTTTGAATTATTAAGAAAATATTCGGAAAAAATTACTATATATTATGCTTGAATGAAATTCAAAAGGTACATTTGAATTTTTTTTTAATATTGTTCTGTAATTCTATTTATTTATTAATTTAGGTAATAGAAACAATCAATGAAGATGATGCTTTATCTATAAGGGAGGCTAAGAATGCTTTAACTTCTATTAATCTTGATGCTGATATCTCGCCTTAGAGAGTAAACCTGCTAACTCACAACAAGGAAATTTTACAGGACAGAGAAAAACAAACAAAATTTAACATTGTTGTTATGGAAAAAAATATTTTTCACTTTTTTTTCTACAACTTACGATCGTAATTTTAAGTAGCAGTTTTACTTGGACTATGGTGCATTTCTTTTTCTTTCGAACGGTATTAATGTGTCATATGCGATAAAAAATGGATTTGGCAGCTTTACACTCTAAGCCGACGATATATAAAGTGTAATTTTAACAATCTACCTGTAACCATTACAGCATTAGAAGCAAGAAATCTCTCTTTTGATAAAGTCCATAAAAATATTCCAGGGATTTCAAGAAAATATCAAAAAAGCCTCTGGTCCTATTGGCTTCAATCTCAATAAAAAAATAGACAAAATACTGAAGCGGAATCCTGGATGGACAATAATGGAAGAATAGCCAGAAATTCAGAAGGATATAGTAGTGCAAAAGAGGACAATTTAACACCATCCGAAATGGCTTATTTGAAATTAAGTGCCTATTTTTACTTAAAATACCTTTTTAAGTGCCTATTTTAGTTATTTTTAGTGCTTAGTTTCCTGCCTATTTTAAAGATTTTTCGTGCCTATAAATCCGAGCCCTACTGATTGCATTAAAGGCTGTTTTGAAATTTGGCTAATGACATCATCAACATTAAGAAATATTTATTTATTTTTCAAAAATTATCATTACTACAATTACATGCACATTATTTTTGTTAAATGTTGATGAATATATGCAAGGTAGAGGATCTGTAATCAAGTTGGTCCTGTATAAGTGACAAGAACAAGGTAGACAAAATTAAAAAATTGTTCTGCAAATTACAAATTTTGAAATATGATAATAAGTTATAATGACATTTTTTGAACGTTCATACTACGTATTTTATTTGCATGATATAAGATTTGTTAATAAATAATTTAATTTAAGTTTAAAAGTAGTCAAGTCTTGCCTCCTTAATTATCATTGAAAAAATTTTATTTTTAACAAAATATTAAATCTCTCAAATGAAATTGTTTAAAAATTAAAAACATTTTATTTTATTTAATTCCTAAAGTTTTTGCTTATAAAAATTAAAAAATGATCAACTTAAAAAATAAATATTGTTAGAGTTCGTGACTGTGATGAAACTGTACTAGATGAAGGAGGAGGTATCAGCCAAAGATGGAATCACTGGGTTCAATAAAACGCCTTTAATAAGACGTTTCGACCTAAATTTTATTAGGCCATCTTCAGTTAATTAGGAGTTATACACAAAATGCGGTACACATATGTGATCGAACCAAGCCTTGTCAAAAATATAATTTTTTTAGCTTCGATGTGAATTTATAACGTGCCTGGACCCAAAAGTTTCAGAATGAAACGTCTTATTAAAGGTGTTTTATTGAACCCAGTGATTCCATCTTTGGCTGATACCCCCTCCTTAAAAAATAAATGCTTAGTATCACGACTTTTCAGCTGTTCTAAAGCGGTTTTCAAATATTTTTTGTTTCTTGCACTCATTTCTTAATGATATAAGAAAGTGCAATAAATATGGTAAGGATTGCATCTTGAAAGAAAAGAATGCAATTTGAAAAGTTGAGTCAAAGTCAAAGAAACCTGTGGAGGTATGATTTTGGGGGTGGTGAATAATCCTATAAGGACACCATTCTGGTAGGGTGGGATTCCAGTTATCTTCTATGTTTATCCGCTAAAATCCCCCAGATCATATATCTTGCATTTGCTTAACAGTACCTCCGCGGAACCGCATTATCTTCAGGGTGGCAGGACTTTTGTCAGCTTCAATTTAGGTTTTTGTCCACTTCTTTAGTCAGGAAAAGTTGATGGATGAAACTGCAAATCGTTACCAAATTGTTTTCTGTTTTTAAGCATACTGGGAGGCAGTGTGTTTGTCAAGAGTCTGCTTAACAACAATTGGGCCCTTAGATGGGCCCATCTTCTCTATGGGACTGCTATTTTGCAGTACGTGCGTTTAGATTTTTCTCTTTTGTTTATTGTGTGCAAGTATGATCCAAAAGAGAAATGACCAGGTCCCAATGTTTTCTGTTTGCCACTGACTGTTCCAGCGTGCCAATCCGAATTCTTGTCCAGTATCCTTTTTCAGATGGCATCTACTTTCATGAATAGGACTCAATGACAACAGTATTATGTTGATAATTTTTTCAAGAAATTCAAGACACAATTACTTGCCTATATTAAATCTAATTGTTCATTAATCAATAATGTAAAGGGAGTGTAGTTTCACAATGAATGAAATAAAACTCAAGAGGTTTATACAAACTCAATATATTTCGGATTATTAGTCCATCATCAGGAGTTTACATTTGTAATCTGTAAACTCTTGATGATTGACTAATAATCCGAAATATATTGAGTTTGTATAAACCTCTGAGTTTTATTTCATTCATTGTGAAACTACACTCCCTTTACTTTATTAATTAATATCATGTTTCACCTAAAACCTACACCACTTTCCCTAAGTAAAATCTAAACGTTCGTTCGCCTATATCGGTCTTTCCCTAAAAGTATCGCATCCCATATTCTTAATAATTTAGGAAAATATTCCAAATGCCTCTTTTCTTTCATACATCAGTTTTAAATATTAAAAATTAAAATTATGTGATTAATTTTAGAAAAAAAATCTTGAAAATTTTAAATATGTAGTTTTTAAATCTCTTTTGCTCCAGGAGATTATCATTCTCAAAGCAATAATAAAAATCTATCTATCTATCTTTTTGATTAAATTTATTGCAAGTTACATTTTTATTTAAATCACACATAATTAATTCTAACAAATTATTGAACACAGAAAAAACCGATCGAAACGTCGAAGTTGTATTGAATTATTTGTTGTTGAGTTCAATAGTTATAATTAATTATGTGTGATTTAAATTTCAAATCTTCAAGAGTTCTTTTTTTTTTAAGATTTTAATAAAATAATTTTGTAATATTTTTGAAATATTGAAGGAATTACATGATTGTTTCATCAAGCGACCACGTGTTTAAAATTATGTGAAGGAGCCAGATTTTAATTTTTGGTGTGCCCTGGACTTCAGTACTCTATGGTGAAGTAAAAATTAAGCGCACTAATACAGTAGTCTCCCTAATCCGGCACCTCAATAGAGCAGCACGTCCAATAATCCGGCACCCACCGCCTACGATTTGGTATCCGTTTGTTACCCATATTGGGTGTATTTTATTTTATTTATTATTAATTTTTCTATACAATCCAGTAATCCGAACATTCCAATAATCTGGCACTCCCTAGTTTTTAATAGTGCCGGATTAGTGAGACTCTACTGTATTTACAAAGGCGATCAATAATTGTTTTATTTTAAATGAGAAAAAATTGAAATAAATATATGAAAAAATAACTGGTTGTTAGGGAAATGAAGAGAAAAATTTATTCAAATTATTTATCGTTTCCAAAGTACCTTACTTTTTACCCAAAATAACATGCTGTTGACATTTTTAAAATTTAAGTAGGATTATCTTAGAATATTAATTATTTATCAACTCATAAATGAAAACAGTTTTTGTGTAATATTCACGTATTATCAGTTTCTCTTCGGATAAATAACTCAAGTTCATATATGATAGAGAAAATAGAAAGCGTTTGGAGAATATCAAAATAGCAATTCGCTCGTTTGCTCGGCCTATCTTTTCACTTTATCGTCTATCTGTCTCCCTATGCATGTGGGAACTAGTTCCCTGAATATATTTCAGCTCCATGAATAAAAGTATTTATTTTTTAAATGTTAGTAAATTATATCAACCAGTTGTTGAAAATGACAAGAACAAAAATAAATCTACCGTGTGAAAAAAAACATTGCTAGAAAAAATGTACATAATTTTGGAATTCATGACTAATAGCAAAACGAGGGAGACGAATGCTGCTTTTTATTTCACTGAAATAAAAAAAATATTTGAATGGTAAAATACATTGCTAATGAATGTAATTTTAATATTAAATTAACAAGAGGTTTCATATGTGGGCACCCGCAGAGATAGGGGAAAAAAGGGAGTCTTTCGATTTGTAAAATGTCACATTAGCTAAAGAATTTAATTTATCTAAAGTTCTAAAAAGTGTGGGTAGAAGCAAAACAAAGATGCAAGTTATGAAATTTATGTCTTGATCAGGAAATTTCTTTTTTTTTACTTATTTAAAAGGAAAACTCACACTCTATTCGGGTTTTGATATAATGAATTTACAATTTTTATTACATTAAAAATCTATCAATCATTCAATAAAGGGCATTAAAAAAAAAACTTTTTAAAAATTATGCCTTTCTTTCACATGCATTAAAAAGTAGAAAATGAAATTTTCCTCAAAATTCGAAAAAAATTTCTTAGTCTTGTAACTAAAAATAAAAGATTAGGGGTTTTAACTTAAGATTTAATTAAAATAAGAGTCCACGCATTTATTTTAGTCATGGGAGTATGGAATTGTTTCAGCTACTCGAGAAATTTTTTTTTCTATTATTCAGATCATTTTGAAATAAAAACTTTTTGATTAAAGTATCAAGGTTTTTTTTGTTACTTAAAAATAAAGAAAAACAAGCTTATCTAGGTAAACATAAGAAATTCAAATTTATTTGATAGGCTCTATTCTAGATCAGGGCTGTCCAACCCGTGGCCCACGGGCCGCATGCGGTCCAGCACTGCAATGAGTGTGGCCCAACTTAAAATCATAAGCTTCCTTAAAACATTGAGATTTATTTGTAGAGATATCTTTATTCCCTTTTTCGAAATATGAATGTACATTTGTACAATATTTGAAGCTTTTTTCAAGAATAAAATTCACTAAAAGTAAAAATTATAGGCTCAACGATATAAGATAAAAAAAAAAAAAAAATAATCAAGTTTCGAATTAGCCCAGGATCCAAAAAGTGGTTCAGTTTAAATTAATTGCGAGAAAAGATTTTTTTTCCTAGGATCGTTTGGTATGGTGTAGGTACGCCAAATCTAAGTTTGCGACCTCTAAAGTGTGGGGGACAGCTTTTGGTGGCCGAAAAACCTCGAAATTTTCAGACTTTTTCTAGTTTTTTGCTTATAAACGGTCCATATTTTGTAAATAACCGTCCTATAATAAATTAAAGAGGACAAAATTTCGCGTAGATTAAAAAAAAATAGAAAATTGGTCCAGTAGTTCGATTTTTAATAGGGATTCAAAAAACAGCCCCCCGGATCACTTTTTAATACCTATCCCAAAAACTCGAAATTTTTTCGATTTTTTTTTCATTTTGGCCATGAAGGAGCACGTTTTCGACAAAGACCACACTACACATTTTTAAACTAGATTAAATTTGCTACAATTTAAACAAAGTTTCATCTTAATTGAATAATGGTAACCCGTGCCGCAATGAGGTTGAAGTTTTTAAAAACTGGAATTCTTTGCAAAAAATTGCAGTTTTCCTTAATAAAATGAAAACCACTCATCCTGGAAACATGATTTCTATCTCATTCTGCAGGAAATTTTGTTGACTTTTGAACGTTTACTCGGACCATTTTTTGATAAAACTCTTAGATTTATAGATATCCAGCATTTTCCGGATCTGAATCCTCAGAAGTGTCATGGAAAATGGTGGATATCTATAAATCTAAGGCTTTTATCAAAAAAGTAGTTCAAGTAAACGTTCAATCCAATAAAATTTAATAATCTCTTTTGAATAACAAATATCAATAGAATTATAATATTTTATCCGAGGCCCGAGACAATTTTGTTTTCTTAAAATGTGTCCCGTGTAAGCCAAAAGGTTGGACAGTGGACACCCCTGATTTGAGAGATATTTTATGTATGATCACAAATTCTATTGTTTTTTATTAGAAAATCTTGAAAATTAAATGGGTAGACAGGATTACTAATGCGGAAGATTTAAAGGGAAAAGGTAACTTTGTCTTTTACAAAGTTTTAGGTAGTGTCTAGCTCAGATAAAAAGGCGCCCCTTTAGGCATTGAAACATATTTTGAAAGGAGAGTTAAAATAGAGAAGGAAAGAGGGAAAACGTAGATTAGAAATTTCCTTGTGAATTGAAAGATATGGGATGTGGGACTTTCAAAGGGTAATTTATTTGGCTTGAAATAGAACCATGTGGAGGCGGGTTGCGTCAAACTAGTATTCTGGGTGATAACTTTGTAATGAGAAATTCACTTAAACTCTGAAATGATTTTAAAGGGATGATAGATTTAAGTCAACTCAACTTCCCAGTGTTATGATTATTTCAAATTTGATTAAAGATGAAAATTGAAATGTGTGATGCTCAGAAAAAGAAACCCTATCGCCCAGATGTAGATGTATTAAAATATTTGAAGGTTAGAGATGTTTTAAATTTTTTATAAGATGAATTTTGTGGGCAGGGGAGTTTTTCTAAGATGAGCTCATTTATTTGATAAATCAATAAATAGCAGCAACATTCGAATTATTTACTTTTCTAATAAAATGCAAATATTTTTCGTTGCCTCTGAGCAAAAGGCAAAGTAGTCGAATGGGAGATAGAGAGAATACAACTACCTACCAGCGAATTGTTATTCCGCAAGTATTAGATGAGAATCTTTGTTTAATTTGATTTATGGGCCCAAATTTCTTTGGGCACTAAAAATAAGCTTGCTGAAGGATTCAAATCACATCATACAGAAAAAGCGGAAAATAAAAAGTAAAAGTGCTTATTTCCCATCTCTCAATCTAAGTTTTTTTTTTAATGAAAATGATAAGAGAAGGAATTACACCAAAAAGGTGCATCCTCTAAAGGCCTGGGTTGGCCCCTCCACCGTGAAAAGAAAGAAGAAGAAGAAGGGTTGACCATTTCTTTCCTGCATGAATGTAAAAAAATGTATAAAAAAGTCAAAAACCTGAATATTCTAATTAAAAAAAAATTTAGAGAAAATAATAGGATAACAAAAACATTTTATAAAAAAATTAAGAAAAAAATATTTCTCAAAAAAATAAAATTAAAATAAGATTAACCGAACTTATCCATTCAAAAACTTGCCATTTATCTATGCTCTTCTGTTTAATGATTCTATCGAAGAAATTTTATACTAAAAATATAGGGAAAATAAAAATAAAAATTTCCTACTGTATAAAATGCATTAAAAGTCTATTCAGACATTGAAATTGAGACGAACAATATATTTAGCATTCAAATTAAATTAATTATTCTTTAAATTTCACATAGATAACAAATAAATACTCAAAATAATAAAAATAAAGGCATTTCAAGCTCTCTTTGTCATTCTTCCAAGTTCAGAATAAAAATTTTAATCCGATTTCTCTCATAATTAAAGAGTAGTTATATACCTATATCTGACATATAACATATATAACATCTATATATTAGACACAGAAGTTTTTAAAAGGTTATAGTTGTGTTTCACAAGTACTTTTTAAAAACTCTTGTGTTTAGTATGTTTCTTTATAAACCAACACCATCAAATATATACATATTATATATCAGTGGCGGTTGGTGACTTTTCAACCAGGGGATGTTGTCCAAAAAACTACTTCATTTTTTGAAATTTTATTTCAATCATGGTGTTTTTTGCAAATTTCATCTATTATGGCATTATTTGGCTTATTTTTCAAATTTAACATTGGAAAATATATTTTGGGACCTTCGCCCCAAACGGATAGAGCTTTGTGTGAGTGAAGGTGGGAGTCAGAAATTAAATCTTTTGACTTAGGGCCGGTTGTATGTCGCAAAGTAAAAGCTTTTTACCACTAACACAGGGTAGATGGTAAATGGAGGGATTGGCCATTCCACAACCGGCCCTAAAACTCGACAGTCCCTGATATGGAAATCGACCATATTTCACAATGAATGAGCCTCTCCTATAAGAAAATCTTCAATTTCTTCTAATTCTATTGCTATAAGCAAGCTCTGACTTGTCTATAGAATTCTTAGATATTTCCGATCTTATATATTGAAAGTTCTTAGAAATAGATTATTCCAAAGATTTTCGAATCATTTTTATTTATTCCTTTTTTGTATTATATCTATTTTAATAGTTCCTCAACGAGAACAATTTTTATTCGACTAAAACTCGTCTGGATTTGTCATTGACATGCTTGAACTGGTAGATATACCAGGCAGGGAATTCAAACCTTCTAACTGCACCCTTTTCTGAAAAATGATTCATTTTAGTTGCCCCTTGAATCTATGCAACAATTTTATTTCATTTCAAGAACCAATTTCCAAAACAAAAAAAATGTTTTTTTATTGAAATATTTGAAAACTTAAAGATGCTCCTGAATTTATGAAAATACTGTAAATATTTGAAATTTTAGGGATGCGCCGCATCCACAACACGCCACTGATATATACATATACAATATAAGTAAATTACTTTTTTTTTTTAATTTTGGCTTTGAGAGAAAGCTCCTCATCCGACTTCCTAAGTTTAATAATTATAAATTGGAAAATGTCAAAATTAGAGAGAAAAAAATATTGCCACGAATTATGATTATTATGATTACCTCTAAGGAAAGCGGTGTAGGTTTTAAGTGAAACATTATTAACAAATTAATAGTAAATATATAAGAATTATATATGAAAAATGTGGGGTTTCACAGGAATAAAATAAAACAGTTTTTTTTATAAAAACTCAATATTTTTCGGGCTATTCAGCCATATTCAGGAGTTGCATTGAAACACAAATATCAAATATTGAATATATTGAGTTTTTATAAAAAAAAACTGTTTTATTTTATTCCTATGAAACCCCACATTTTTCATATATTATATATTTATTATTCATTTGATTATTATGATAGTTGAGAAATGGGTAGGCGAAAAATGATAATGCTTAGGGTGAATCGAAATAGTCCAGTTCGCTAATGCGATTATTGGTATGAAGAGATATTTTTTGTATTGAATTTTATGTAAAGTTTTTCTATTTATTTGTCCAAACCTTCATGTTGAGTCCTTTATAATGATTTCATTGTTTATTTCTGGAGGTGGGTCTGCAATTTGCTGAAGATTTTTATTTTGTACTCGGAGTAGAGTATTCAGATTGGATTTAGAAATTCATCCAAGCCGTAAATCAGTTGAGGTCTAACTATTGTTTTGTATAGATTAATTTTAGATCGTAATTCAAGGGATTCCTGGGATTGATCACTGGTCAGAGGAGACTGATGGAGATACTCCCTTTTCGAGCTGCTTCTTTTATGTGTGCAATCTATTTTAATTTTCTCTCTAGATGTATTCCTAAATATTTTAAATTTGGTTGTCATTCCAAAATATGTGATTCAAATTTTACATTCCAATTAAGGTGTTTTTCTTTTTCGTGATTAACATGACTTTTGTCATATCTTTATTAATTTTATTATTTGTTGAAATTTAAAATATTTTAGGGACAAGATGGTAATTAATCACTTATGTTAGGAATCATCTTTTTAATTAGTTTAATTTTAATTTTGTTAAATTTTAATTTTAAAGGGCGTTTCCAATGTTTATTTGTGCTACATTTTTATCACTGTGTCTGGAAAAAATCCCTCTTGGTGCTTACCTCCCTTTAGCCTAAGGGTGCATCAAAGAGCATAATGACAAGCACGCTCTAAATTATTGAGAGGGGTGTGAGATAAGTACCCCCATAAACAACCCTCATAATAAAGGACGGACCACGCAGACAATAAAAACGTTTATTTTTTATAATCCGATAATAAGAAAACATTAACAGTTTCATGATCAGGGAAAAAGTAATTATAAATTGTCGGGTGTCGTAATTTTTGGATCATTACTCGTACCAAAATATTTGTAAACATTTCGAAAATGATTAGAGGGAAGGTATCATAAGAGAACCGAATTCATTGCAACTTAACCGAATTACTTGTTTGGGTTAGGTAAATTATTATCGAAAAAGCAATTCTTTTATCCAATCTCGTAATGATCTTGATGAACCGAATTCGGTTTACCGCCCATTGGCGATAGAACTCGAACGTTATTAAAAATAAGCAATGAGTCTTTTTTCTAATAGAACCAAAAAATAAAATACTTAAAATCAAACTTTGAAAATATTTATATATGTATAAAATATTTACCTTTGGTAACGAACTCCAAAAAAACACCAAAAATGAAAAAAAAATAAACACGCAAATATAAAATAGGTACTAGAAAACAATAGAAAACAACGGAAGAACTCTCTACAATTATTAAACTAAAAAAAAAATAAAAAAAAAGACGCATGCCCTTATG
The DNA here is from genome assembly GCA_024734495.1 of Forficula auricularia. Lineage (NCBI taxonomy): Eukaryota > Metazoa > Arthropoda > Insecta > Dermaptera > Forficulidae > Forficula > Forficula auricularia. Next base: position 29,839,545 of record JALMQS010000153.1, read on the forward strand.
AATTAAATTTTTACCACCAGGAGTATAGGCTAGAGCTGAAAATATTATATTTGGAGGTAAATTCAAAAATTCAGAAACAAATGTGTATATGTATATAGTCCGCCCCGAGGGGTGAACCGCGATTGGAATTAGGTGTACACGTCTTTGGAATTATGTGGAATTATTTTGGAATTCATTAGATAATGCCCCTTCATCTATTATCTTCCACTTGGAAATGAAAGTGGAAGTGGAAGTAGGTATACAGAATATTAATTAGGTCGCGGTTCACCCCTTCTGATGACTGGATTCTCTACTAGAGGTTAACTATACGAAAGCATTTAGTGACTGTATAATAGGGTGGTCACAAGGCTATAATATATTAAAGGAGACAATAAAAGAGTGTGTCTTCTGCTATAAATTAAAAAATTATTATTCCAGCAGAAGACACACTATTTTATTGTCTCCTTTAATTTATAAAAATTCTTCTACTCTTAGCAAAAAGAAACTTTCAATATAATATATTATATACCTGGAATGTTTTTCCGGCTGGACACTATAGTAGATGCCAACTGGCTAGAAAATGTGATTGGACCACAGAAATAGGTGTCGAAACGTCGTGTATTCTTATGATATCATTAAAAAGTAAAAGAAAAAAAAACGCTTGAAAAAATTAGCGTTCATTCATTTCTTTAGGACCCCTAGTTCTTAATTGGGTAAAACAAGAGCCGTTCCCGTCGAAATTAAGCCCTGTATGTTCTTTTTTATTTGCATCAAGGAGAGGACAACCTTAGTGATTTCTAGAGTTTAGGGAAAGCGGTGTTGGTTTATAGTGAAACATATTAAACAAAGTGAATTATTATTTAACGGGTTATAGTGGTGTTTCACAAAGAGGAAATAAAATTCTAAAAAATGTAAAAAATCTTTTAAATTATTTTGGAGATTTTTTTATTTATCTCTATCCATACATTTCGGGCTATGAACCCTTCATCAGGAGGTTAAACAAAACACTGTCATATTCAGTGTTTTTTGTTTAACCTCCTGATGAAGGGTTCATAGCCCGAAATATGTATAGAGATAAATAAAAATCTCCGAAATGATTTAAAAGATTTTTTAATTTTTTTAAATTTTTATTTCCTCTTGTGATACACCACTACCGCCTGTTAAATAATAATTCCTTAGTGATTTCTCTTTATTCAACAACTCTGCATATTCTCGGCAATTAGTTTTATTTATTACTCATAGATTCTTTTTTAAATATAATTTATAATTATAAGCTCGTAATAAACGATATATAGATCTAATTGTGTATAAATTGGATTGTTTGTCAGTTGTAATCGAACAGTCTCGCCGCCCATAATTCCCAAGGTGGCGGCCAACACCTCTCTCTATCTCTCTTCGGCCTAGATCAACAAGAAACTCAATTGAGCCTAACCAGATCAAGTCTCACGGACAATTGATCCCGACACAAACAGTCGCACAAATCCTGACTTGGCGTTCCTAGCCGAATTCTTTGTACAAACAAAGAGAGCTAACTTATATTAGTAGAGACATATCAAATGGTTGTATCTTCTAAATACGGGAAATCAAGTTAGTACAAGACATTCTAACAATTCCACAAGTATTTATTATTTTCCTCATACCTACTGTCTTTCTTTAAATGGATGGGAAACAATCATCGCAGTGGCGGCGGGTTAAGCAATTGGTGCCTTATAAAAGCAATCTTATTTTGACGACCTATTTTAATCATTTCGTAGGTAGTAAGTCCCAGTATTGAATTATCTCAATTTTCTTTTTACTAATTAGTACACTATCTGCGAATTCGGGAATTATTTTCTCAGTTAATGTATTGAGGTTGAATGTTAAAACAAACGTGCAGCTAATTAATAAAAACATGTCCAATTTTAGCACATTGGAATCATTTGAGATGAGGTCCTCAGTCAAGGATTCGATTTTATTCTGATTGTTTGAGTTGTTTAATCGGAAATACAATCTTATCTTCTAAATACAAACATATTATTAGCACGACTATACATTTTTTACAATATTGTGTTTTTGTGTAATATGAGTATAAGAATCCAGAGAGAGAGAAAAACCATGCTTAAATATGACTTTTCTACATATTCGAGCTATTTTCAAAAAGAAATAAATAATAAATATAAATTTTTCGTAAATTCGATAACCTGGGCGGAAAAGTAATCCAAAAATTTTCTATTTTTATAAGGACACGCAAAATGAAAAAAAAAAATGCTTATATTTAAGACTGACTACTGACTAGCTATTTAGTATTCGATCTTCGAGATGAAAAATGCTGAAAAATTGAATCTTTAGACAAAAAATTAAATGTCTGAAAATATCGCCAATTGATGAAAATCTTGTAAGAGCGTTGGTAGTTTTTTTGAAGTTATACTTCTTTTGGCGCGTTTGGATGAGAGTGAATTTGTGACCTGCGCGCGCAGATGTCCCAAAAATTAACATGATGAAGTTGGCTACAGAATAGAATAAATAATATATTCCTTAAATGACTGCAAGAGAATCTAACAAGAAGCATGTTGTTTTTTCAAATTCAATAAGCCGTTGATGTGGATGTGAAATATATTATTTATATTAATAATCAACTGGTAACTGTAATAATAATTATATATTATATTTTGAAATAATATAATAGTTATTACATAAATTTGTCGATTTACAAAAACTGTGTAAAAACTTTGAGTGTTTTCAGAGATAGTTTGAGGTTAATTCTGTAAGTATTATATCTAGAATTATTACTGGAGAGTTAATTATTACCAGAAGAACCTATGATATAGCTAGAATATTTCAAATATTTAAAAAATATATTTGACTCGTTCACATGATAAAATTAATGATTGTTTATTTTGACTGTATAGCTATTTTTACTGAAATAAAACCTTTTTGATTAATTTTAATATTTTTCTTCGATCTTTACTGCAGTTTTGTTTTTTGAAATTTTTTTTCAGACGCCAAAGAAGTATAACTTCTAACGCGTGTACATAAGTACACACACTTTTTTTTAAATTTATTTAGAAAACTAATTTTTATCTGAAATCGATATCCCATTACAAACAACATTTCATATTTTTAAAAAATCGTCGGAATAAATTCATATGAGCATATTAATATTGATGTGGTTTTATTTGACGACATTATATAGAAAGAAGACTTTTTAAGAATTTTCTGACAGCTTTTGAAATCAATCAAATCAGGTCGATCAATCAATCAATCAATTCCATTTTTATTAGAAGTTGAAACAGATGGAATATATTAATTTCTCTTTATAAGGTGATGTCGTTTTGTCACTCGCATCTTGAGGGACGATTAACACGAAATTGTATTGGAAATCGAAAGTCAAATACATAAAATGATTAAAAGTCGAATTACAGATGAGCTCTCGTGGAGAGGCATCTGTTAATCAAAAGTTAATTATGCTTATCCTTTTTCATATTGAGTGGTTGACTGTTACAACCAAAATAAATCCGAAACATGTTCCCGTGATTAGAATGGAAATATTTTTGTCAGCTGTCAGAATGAAGAACAGGAAGCGAGGGGCGCGCCCTCTACTCCGGAGTCTGATTACATGAATCAAAGACACTTTTTGTAATGCAACAAGAATACAAGAAAAAATCCTCTCAAAGTCTGGTGACACGAAATTAAGAAAAAGAGGGGAAAAAAGACGATTAAAATAAAATCAAGTGCGAGGTGGTCTACACTTGCATTCATACTATGGTACTCAGAAAATACATACAAAAAGGTAAAATACAATCCAAAGAGTTTGGACGTCCCGCTCGAGTAGGGTTTCCACCTGTACTATATTATATAGTATCTTACTATATTTTAGCCAATTGTACTATATATTATAGAAAAATAATATCCTACGAAATGTACCATATTTTCAACGATTCAATTGTCGCGCTTTTTTTTTATCTTAACTGTGAATGTGAAATGGCAAGAAGAAAGAAATAAAGCATCTATTAATTTAATTAAAATGAATTGTTAATTTAGTTTAATATGGATCTAAATTCATCTCGGATTCCTGTGATTATTTTAAAAATAATAGAACTTTGCTAGCCAAACAAAGCAAAAGTAATAATAAATAAGCATGAAAAATTAAATAATTAAATAAATAATATACAAAATAAAAAAATGAAAAATAAATGTGTACTATTTTTTCCCCATAAATCTCCCAAAAGTACTTTTACGACTTAAAAAAAATTACTATTTTTTAATCGACTTTTAAAAAAAGGAGAAGGTTCTATCAATTCAACGGAATGTCTGTTTTTTTCTTCAAAAAAAGGTGACAACCCTACTCTCGAGGGATAATCAAATCAAATTTCCTTCTACTTATATCTATATATTTAACATAGAGCTTTTCCTTCGATTATTATCAACGGAATAGGGATTAAATATTTTATTCGGAATTTGAAAGAAAGAAGGAGAGAGCTGAAATTCCTTTATAATTAGATATTATATATTGAGTATATAAGTAGTTGATATTTTTGTGAAATTTAAAAAATTATTTATTTAATTTGAATATACTAAATATATTCTTCATGCATTTTAAAATACCTGAAATGACTTCTAATCCTTTTTGTAAAGTAGACAATTTTCATTTTTAGTTTTTCTACAAGTGTGGCATGCGTTCCTAAAATTCTTTCGATATTACCATTAAACAGACAAGAGTAGATAAATGACAAGCTTTTGAATGGATAAGCTCAAGTAGGTATTCTCATTTTAATCTTATTTTTTAAGGAATATTCATTTTTTCGTCATTTTTTAACCATAGGATTTTTTAATTCACTTTTTTCTTTTTTTTTTAATGAGAATATGATGGGCTTTAGAATTTTTTATAAATCATTTGTAATTCACAGCTTTGAAGAAATTTCTCGATCACTCCTTTTTTGTTGCAAGTGTTCGATGAGATGGTGTCATCACGTTAGCAATCCGATGGTTTCCACCCCCTTGGGAATCGAACCCGAGCGCCAGTAACAGAAATCCATTCCGTCGGATTTAATAGATGACACCATTTTATGATAGAAAATTTGAATCTATTACCATCGGCAAATTGAAATCTTTCATATTCATCTCCTTTTTTAATTTATACCATTTGAATGACGTGATTTGTGTTGATTCTATTTGAATCCTCTTCAAAAGGCTCACTTTTGGTTCCTAAAAAAATTTGGGCCCATTATGCTGAAACCAAAGATCCAAGATTGGAATTCATCAGCGGTTGATTGAAACGTTAAAAATCCAGCGGGATTTGATGTCATCGATGTTATGTTCATTAGCATGTCCATCCCAAAAGGTATTTCATTAAAAATATTTCAGCCGAGTTCCAGTCCCGAACCGGACTTGAACACCGTTTCACAAAAATTTTGACTAAACTTCAGTAAATTAATCTAGTGTGTTTAAGAATAATTATTTCTATACTATAGAAAATCGAGAGAGATAGTCAACTACTAGATCAGAGATGGTATGGATTATTTTTATGATGTCAGAGTTCTTTATCTCTTGCGGGAATTGAGCCCGAATGTCAAAAAATGCCATCCAGGCACTTGGCTATATAGATATATTCATACGTATATTATTATACAGACCCTATTCTTTTTTCCAATAGGCAAGTGTGATCGGAGCAGCGCGGGAAAAGAAAAAGTGTTTCGATGATTCAGTATTTCATTTCTTTTTCATCCGAGATTTCTAGGTCGTCCGTAAAAGTTTCTCTGGTTCAATAATTCAGTAAATTGAACGAATTTCGAGTTAGAATTGAACTATATTCTTGAAAGAAAATTTAATAAGTCCTAAGTCTTCAATCTACGATTTCATATTTTTTTTTTAATTTCTCACAATCCCATCAACATCCGAGATAATAAACACCCAGAAAGTAAATTTATAAACAGGTCGAACACTATGAGACCAAACTTTTACAATTCTCTAATCACACGCTTTCATTTGACGCTTCACACAAAAACTAGCTGTGAAATAATAAGTGACAGCAAAAAAAAAAAAAAGTATTTTACTATTTTATTACCTTTAGTCAGATGACACACCTAAGTGAAAAGAAAAATATTTTGAAAATAATAGTAACAGCAATTAATAAATATGAATTGGAAACGCCTGTAGGATATGCTTTGTGTCGCTCTAAGAAAACTATTTGGTTGTATACCCTTTAGGCGTTATGAATTTAATAATTTCTAGTAGTTGGTAATAAATCACAGAAAATCGATATTTTTCTCGAAATTTCAAGAAATGAAAACCCTATACAAAATAATAAAAATAAAAAACATTAAGGTAGTTGTTTCACCATATGGGTTTTCTTAGGATTTTTTTGAAATTTAGAGAGATTATTATTTAAATACTTCTGCATCGATTGGTGGCAAAACGAAATTGATGAACAATATAGTTCCGGAGATATTAAATTCCAAAGATAGAGTTTTTCAGACTCTTATACATTGTACTATACGGGATATCGGAAAGTTTACATACATATTTAATTATAATTAAGAAACCCTTCTTACCATTGTTATAAAAAACTAAACCAACATTAAACAATAACTAATACATTTTTTAAGAAAATTTTAATTCATAGTTACAACACAGTTTCTGAGATAATAATGAATAAATAATGAAAAATTTACACTAAAAACAAGCTGGCAACAACGTATATATTTAACCTAAAAAGTGGATTAACTTTAGTACTTTTTTGACGTTTTTTCGCTTCAGCCATTGTCGCAACAGCTTTTAATCGTTTATTAAGAACTTTTTGTTTAATAAATCGACCTTTATAATGTATTTTATCTGTCATTTCTATGATAAAAATATTCAAGCTCGGACAATGTTGCCAGATTTGTCAAACGAGCACGGGATTGGCTAGTAGTGGTACATAAACAGGAAAAAGTTTTGGGCTTTTAAATTATGAATCCTTAATGTCTGTTCTATATACTCTAGCATTAAATTTTTGCTAGTATTGTCGTGAAACAACTACCTTGAAGTGAGAATATGAACACAATAATTTTTATTTTTAAAAAAATCCCTACGAATTTTCTATTAAATTTATAAGATAAGAATCTAAAAATATAAAAAACTGTGTATCAGTTAAAATAATTAGAAATATAAATCTATATTAACCCGCTTATACATATTTCAAAATATACTAAAGGTAAAAAATAAATTTTGGTACTCTGTACATTTCTGTGGCTAAAACTAAAAACGTTGGTGCTTATTTGGAATAAATTTAAGGCCCATGCTTTTATTTTTAGTACTAAAAAAATTATTTTCTACTTTTTAGTTTAAATAAAGATATATCTTTTTTATATTATACGTATTGGTCTTGAAAATTATTTATTAGAAATAGAAAATACTTGACTTTTATCATATTTTATATTAATATTATTTTTTAAATTTTACAATATATTTTTTAAAGTGCAAATTATATTTTTCCTTATTAATTTCTGAAATTGATTAAATATTTTCTATTCATGGTAAATTTGTATGTGTGAAAAATAGGCTTAAAAAATTAGGTCAAATTCGATTACAAGATTCTACCAAGAGAGAAAGAAGAACCAAGTTAAATAAAAAGAATTCAAAATTGTCTTTTGATGTCTCTTATCCTCTAAATATAGAAAAATATACATTTGGTAATATAAATAAAGAATATTTAACTTTTAAGTCAGAGTACTAGATTTTCGAAAATGCTTTGAAATGAGAAAGAGAAAAAAAACTGTAGTTAAGTAAATGTAGACCTATCATTCATTCTAAGTTAACACTTTCAAAGAATGAAGAGATTTCCAGTAAAAGTTATGAACAGATCAAAGATGCGTTTGTTATTGGATACAGACAGAGCTCGTCATTCAAAAGATAGGACAGAAAAAAAACTGAAAGAAGGGGCAGTGCCAGAAAGCTAATTTTAATTAATCCATTAAAAAATTAGAATATTAGAAAAATAAAATTAAAAAAAGAGTGAAAAAAAAGAGGCAGACGTTAATATTAAATTAAGATCATTGAACTTGGAATAATTGAAGTACGAACAAAAAATTAAGGTATTAATTGAAATGAAAAATGATCATTAAAAAGAAATTAAAGAGTAAGCTCGAGTTCCATGATGGTCCGAGATGTCGAGATTAAACGAAAACGTTCAAGAAACAATGGAGATTTAAGTCAACCTTTGAAATTTATAATTACACATTAAGATGTAACTTTTTTTTTCTTGAGTGTGGCATAAAATCTTAAACTTCCTTTAAACAGTGAGATATATTCCCTTTTTCGAAATATGAATGTACATTTTTACAATACGTGAAGCTTTTTTCATGAATAAAATTCACTAAAGCAAAATTATAAGCTGAAATGAAGTTTCGAATATTTAAAAATTCTTCTTCTCATATTTTCATTTTCTAAAATATTTATTATTTCAGTAATTTATATATATATATATGCAACGATACTAAGCCTATAGTGCTATAATTATGTCATCCTAGTACAAGGAGACAAGGAATTGTGGTTTTCTAGAACAATCACAATTAATTGATCATTTCTCTCCTGGACTAAAACTTGTCAAGACTTTTAGATCTTTGCACGTTCTTACAGGTCAATAGATATAATGGATAGTCAGGGATTATTATATCCGTGACCCTATTAAAAATAAATTATCATTCCTCATATCGTTCTTTAATCTCATTCAATTAAAACCAGGGCTGTCCAACCCGTGCTATTTTCAAGTATAAAATTTTCGAAAAGTAAAATTAGAAGCTCACTATGATCTAAAAAAATAATAAAGTTCTTATTTCTAAATATTTAAAAATATCAATAGAATTTACCCGCGGTCCGAGACAATTTTTTTTCTTTAAATGTGGCCGGTGTAAGTAAAAAGGTTGGACACTCCTGCTGTACCATAATATAGCTCGCAGGTACATTGAAAGTAGGCTAAATTTTATTGATAATTTTTAAGCCAAATTTTATAAATAATTATTATTTATAAAATTTGCTTTTAAAATTCGCTTTTTCCTAAAATTATAATTTGAGGAAAAAGTGAATATTTTTTTAAGACTCGATACGATATATTTGATGTTAAATCACTCTAGGAATAATAATAAATTTTAACATAATAAATTATTAAACATATATTTTCTAATATTATTTATTTTGTGATAAACTTAATTTCTTAAATGATTTTATTTTATAAATTACTGGTAATAAGCTTTGTTTGATAAAATAGAATGATTAATTGAATTGAATTAAAATTTAAAATTGTTTTTTAATTTATTAATGTCTATATTATGACAATGTCTAAAATTTCAATAAAATCATTCAAAAAATGCCATTTACTGCATTTGCGAAACGCAAATTCTAATGCTACAGAGTCACTAATCTAATCAGTTTTCCATAGAGAACTTTGTATGCTTTCATTCTTGGTATTAGAGTGTGTATGAACATGGTTTAAAATGACTTTTCTCAAACTGTTCCTAAGACGGTATACTTGACAAATCCTAAAATTTTAACTAGACACCTTGTTAATTTGAAGGATAGGTAGATATAGATAATGAACAAAATTTAACAAGATGCGGAAAAATAACTTGTATTCTTAGAAATGAGTTTTCTATCAAAAACAAACATAGTAAAGTATAATTTATGTTTTTAATGACTTCTCCGATTTTGTCTCTACGAATTAAAAATTTCATTTCATTCATCCAGAAATCATTCCTTGTATTTTTGTTTTAAATCAGACTGATGATGACAAATGAAACACTCATATTTTTATAAATCACTTGTGTTAAAGGCTGTTGGCGTTTCTGTTAGTGTAAATAGACTCGGAATCCATAAATCGTCCTCTTTAGTTTTTGGAAAATATTATAAAATAATAAGTTTTAGAATTTATTTCACCCAAATGTTCATACAAGGTGGGAAAGCAATCAAAATTATTCAGATGAACTGAAGAAATTCAGGATTCTAACTTCCTAACAAAAAATGCAATTAAAAATTGTAACATTCTTTCCTTGTAATAAGTTGATACTATTGCATTTTATAAAAATATCTGTCGGATACACCATCAATGAAGAATTGGTCGAAAATTCAACAAAAAGCTCACTCAACTTGCATCAATTCTCGCGGAACACTAGTGTGATGAATATGAGTTAAGAGGGTAATTTTACTTAAATTAGCCAAGTAAATGTATTAAACTTTCATCGACTTAAAAACTCATTGTTAGTTATTTCATTTCCATGATCTACGAGGTATATACCTATAAACCTATATCAACTTTCAGAATGTATTTCGTTCCAGCCCCTGCTATTGTACCTGGCAAGTTTATTATTTTCAACTATGTAAAAATCGCAAAAAAAACTCTCCTCTGATTTCATTTTTTCCCCCAAAGTAAAATACAATATGTAGCCATATTTATATATGATCAATTCAATTATTTATTTTCAAATATTTGATTTAGACTGGCTCCCTACAAACCGTGGATGTTTCTTTGTTGTATGATTTCTTATTTTTTTTATTTCCCGAATGCTTTCTGCGCCATGGTCACAAATTTAGATTCCCCCTCTTGAAATCATGATTTATGACCTTTCTCTTCCTGAACATCGCTAGATTAGTCATTGGACCCGCTGAAACTAATTCTCCACGGTGTTTTGTCGTGAGAAATTCTATTTAGATATATTTTCCTCCCTAAACCCACCGACCCCCTCCAAACGCAATATAAGAGACTCTGACACATGTAGATAATTTATATAATAACAAACAAGCTGAACATCCATGAAGAATGGCAGGGAAACTTTTCAAAATTAAGCATATTTTTGAGTTTCTTTCATGCCACCCAAAGGAAATAAATATAAGATTCAATCAATGGCTTTTATAATGAAGGAGATTTGGTTTTTAGACATTTCCTTTTGGTACCCTCGAAAGTATTTCCGGATTATCACTGCATATTATTTTTTATTCTCATCCCAAGGTCCATAAATACAAAATATTATATTAAAAAAAGTCTCATTTACATGAATTAGTTCTTTGAAAACCTACCCATTTGAACTTCTCAAAAGATTTTCCCCACTCTTTATGATAAAGGATTCTTTAGGTCTATCGAGCTTTGCAAATTTGATTATCGGAAAATTTCCGGCCTCCATGTATCAAGGCGCAAAAAATTGCAATGAATTCTAAAAAGAATTTGGAAATCTTTTCTTATCTTATCACGTTAAACGAGCAATTCTTGTAGATATATATAGAAATCGGTATCTCGAAAACGTCTCTAACGATTTGGATGAAATTCACGGGTTAGGGGGGTTTTGGGTTGACAATTCGATCTGTCTTCGGCTAAGTTGTTTTTTGTTAATTGAAATAATTATTCACAGGTGGTTGTCTAGATAAAAATGTATTGGTAATTATATTTTTATTCAATTTCCTTTTAATAATTAATTGGTTTTTAAATTTTAAATCCCACTAATAAATCATTACAAATATTATTATATATTAAAATTAGTAAATATAATTAATTAGATAGCTGGTTGAAAAAATTGTTATTTAAATAAAAAAAATAATAATTAGAGGTATTGAAGTAGAGAGGTAGAATTTAATAGTGAATTGATGGAAAGGCTGCTCAAAGATAAAGAAAACTACCTAATTCCGATTGAATTGAATTGGTATTGAATTTTTGACGTTTCGATTATTATAGGTAACAATTGCTGAAGATATGGAAGAATAGATTTATTACCACGTGTCACTTTTGGGAAAAAAATATTTTGATAAGTTTTTTAATGAAACTAATTATTAACAGGTCGTTGAATCAAAATAAAACAAATGGTTGATTAAATAAAAAACAAACACATGAATTACCGATGATCGCTCGTCACTTTAACGCCGACGGGTACACAAACGGCTAAAAATGGCCAATTCGAACTCTCTCAAAGCCTCATTTCAAAGTGGATTAAATTTAAATAAATTAAGGGTAATACTACTTAAGGAAAATTTTACAGAGATATCTTACACCCTATAATAAACAATTCTTTTATTTTTTATAAACTACAAAAATTTAAAGTAGTTCTTTTGTTACAATCCCCACAAAAAGTTTTAGCCTTGTAACCACTCTATACATATGAACGGTGCTAAAATTTTAGGTTATGTTTTTTTAACGTGACTGTACTTCTCACACTACTATATCCTCTTTATGAATGGATCGTGTCCAAGCCATTGATCTTTTATCCTCTATACTAAAAATAATCGCCCAAATGTTTTTTTATCAAAACTACGAGGTAAATAATTTCATTTTTTTAATTTACCCCGAATATATTATTCTAACAAATATTAGTTTTCCATCAAGATGGTGAAAGTTCTTCAATGAAATAAAATAAAATAATGATCATTTTCCCATCCTTTCCCAATCTACCATATGTAAAAAATTTCATTTTTAATTGCAATTATTTCATGTTTGGTGTGGTAAATCGTCTTCAAATTTTAACAGTGTGTTTATTAGGCTTTTAATGACTTATATTACAAGTTTCAAAGACTTTTTGAATTTTTGCATTTGTGAAAGAACTACTACCTTAAGGAATGAATGAACGAACAAAAATTCTAAGTTAAGCCACATGGACGCAACTTTAACCCCGAGGGATACAAAAACGTCTAAAAATGGCCAATTCGGGGCCCTCTCACACCGTCATTTCAAAGTGAATTAAATTTAAATAAATTAAGCGTAATTGTTTCATTTCATAACTCTGAGGATTTGCGGAAATCGCACAAGAGTCAAAACGTTAGCGGGGTTAAATATTAAATAACCGAAAAAATTACTGCATTCTTCATAAAAACCACCTCTCTTCAAAAATAAGAAATGTAAAAACATCATGCATTTTCTTTTTTACTTTTCTTTGAAAAAAAAATCAATAATTAGATTAAAAAAATCAATATTTTTAATCTAGAGACAAATGAAAATTCGAAATTACTTAATATTTATTTAATTTTGACATTTTGGATTTATATTTTTTAAAAAAATAGCTTACTTACAAATAGAAAACCCTTTTTATCTGGTGTGTGATTGAAATCTTCATTGGAAGATTGAATGAATGCTTACCTGAAACAAAAGAAAAAAGAACAATTAGTAAAATGTTTATAAATATTAATAATTAGGATTTTCAAAGACCTACTCTATTCTATTGTACTCAGCTTTATGTAAAGAGAGTATTTTTTTTCTGTATAAATACTTAAAAAGAATAATTAAATCATTGTAATAACCCTCCCAAATGAATTTTTTGAAGTCTTTTAATTTAAATAAAGAATCAAAGACAGAAATTTGAATAATGAAAAGGAGATTCTTTTGATAGTAATCAGTAGAGATTGTGGTGTTGGTGCAAGGTGAAACATCTTTAATAAAGATAAGAGTAAATAAATATTTTATTTAATATGAATTTACTATGAGTTTTGATAGTACCTTTTATTTTGCATGAAATTGCATGTTTTCAAGTTTTACTATACGAAATTATATTTCATGTAGATAATGTATTTTAACAAAAATAATTTTCATTCAATTACACCTACTAAGCTACTTTCATAAAATTTTCAATTTAAAGGTTTACAAATTTAAAGGGAGGATACTTTGCGGGGAAACTTTGAATGCTCATTACGCGTGACTGTAGAAAAAAAAAAAAAATACAGAATGACATGTTTAATATAATTTTAAAAGATCTATTCAACGGAACACCATTCGAAAAAATTTTAAAATGACACGAATTCGGCGATTCTCCTATCTGTGGATTATGTACCTATACTAAATTTCAAGTTTCTAATTTTAATTAATAGTATTGAAGCGGAGGGCATGTGATACTTATACAAAAGGCAGCCAAAGTCTCACCAAAGG
>JALMQS010000153.1:29853472-30000640 GCA_024734495.1 Forficula auricularia
AGACAACATTGAGTCTTGTTTGCATTAAAGCTAACTAAATTTTGAGAGCCCCATTTATTCAGTTTGTCTAGGTCGAGAGTGATTGAGGAGGCAACATTGATTTATTATTCGAGAGTGAGGGTTTGCCGAAATATTGATTTCACTCGAAATTTTAATTCTTTGTGTTTGGACAGAGGAATTTTTTTTTCTATTCATCTGTATTCAGATATCCAAGATAACTCAAAAATTGAAATTTGTATAAGGATCTTCCTGATGGCTAGCTAAATGTTTGTATTTCGAAAACAGAGAATCAATTAGATTTTGATATTTTTAAGTTTAGAACTTACAGTTCAAAAATGCAAGAAATTAGAAAAAAGTCCATATTAAACTATAGTTAATGAGCTGAAATTTGACACATAAGTTTAAATTAATAAAATGCACCTAAGTGCCCACATAACAATTTTCTAGTTCAAAACATTGATTAATAATATAAACAAAGTATAAAATATTATGGATATATTTATTAAGATATATTTTATTATAAAAACAATGTTGGATTGCGAAAAAATAAGAAAAATATTTTTCAATTAAACAAAAAAATAGAAAGAAAAGTCCGACCAACATGGGGTTTGCGGCATTCTACGCAGAATAAATCAAAGAAATTTTTGAAAAGAAAAAAATAATTTTTCAAAAATGTCAAACTTCAAAAAAATCAATGATTTTTTCAGAAAAACTGAAAAATGTTATTGAATATGAAGTTGGAATATTTTTTTTTTGTATTTTTTCTCGAAAGCACGTTTAAAAACGAAAAAAAAGGAGGGCGTCCCGATTAGTCAATTTTTGAAATAGTTATGAGCGGTTAAAGAAAAAACACCATTTTCTTAAAAAAATTAATAACTTTTTTTCGGTTGATTAGAAAAATTTGAAAAAATTCTGAAAAATGTTTTCGATAAAAAGGATAGAAAAAGATAAAAAAAAGTTTCAGCCAAAAATCGAAAGGGGTCGGGGTCAAAAGTGGTCGATTTGAGATGGAATGCCCCTATATGATGAAAATAATTTATCATATAGGGGCTTATTATTTTTCATTAATTATTTTATACAATTCTAGCAGAAGCGTTTTTATAAAATATTTATCTATTTATTTTTATTTATTTATTTATTTTTGTTTAAAAAAGAAACTTTTTCTATATTATCTACTAATATTATTCAAAAGCGTAAGAAGCTTTTTCATTAGGGTGGTGGGGATAATGGGGGGGGGGGATCGACCAAGTAGGAACTGTAGGTTACAAATAAATTAACTATAAGAAATTTATAAAAACTAAATTAAATATAAGAAAGGAAATTTTCTTTTCAGTAAGTATATATAGATTTATTTATTAAAATTTTTCATTTTACGTCAGGAGGGGGGGGGGGGGCTTTCCTGGGTACGCCCCTGCTAATATAGGATTTTTGAAATTTCATTTTATACTATCGATTAGCTCCCCTGGTCTGGTACCTGTCACCATATGGGTGATTTTCTTTTGCGCTGGTGATATTGAAGGAACGAACTCAGAACATAAAAAATAAAAACACTCATTTCCACCCGGCTCACGCGCTATAATAATGTAATACATAAATTTGCCATAAATGGCATCCACCCTCAAATTCAACCATTGTCTGCTATTAATTGTTAGGGAGGGACGGAAATAAAACCAATTAGGTCATAGATTTTCGGTATACTTACCACCAAAAAACATTTCTACAATTATCGTTATAAAAGCCTCGATAAATAATAATTTACAATTATTGAAAACAGGTCTCATGAAATGATGTATGTACAAAAATACAATAGGGATTTTTTAGGGTTACGTTCAAAAGGAAAGTTTTAGTGTCAATAAATGTGTGTATTAGGGTGAGTCATTACTGCAAAAGTTCTTTTTTTAGGTGATCAAGCAAAATATCAATCTGTATATATAAAAAAAAATTCCCCTAAGATGAGCTCTTAATTCCAATATTAAGTACTTACTATTTTAATTTGTAAATTTTATTTTCAAATTTCTAATGCTCAGCCACACTTCACGATATTGAAAAACAAGTTGTATATAGTAGGGGATTCCATGCTCTTCAAAATTGCTATTGATTTTTTTATGTAGCTAGCGCTGGTTCACCTGTAAGAGCTGTCGAAGTACATTTTTTGAGGTTTTGATTTTTTAGAACGATGATGATCAATCGAAAAGTAAAATTTAAATACCATTATTTGCCATTTTTTTATCAATTTCTTCAATTTTCAGTTCTAAAGATTCCTGTAACTCATAATATTACTACTATTGGTCGGAGCAACTTGGGTATAAGGAGCTTTTTTGAAGAGGATAAAATTCCCTTTAAATACATGTCAATTTTTTTTCCTATGCTTACCAACACGAGCTACATAAAAAAACCCAAAAGCAATTTTGAAGATACATGGAATCCCCCTACATGATACAACTCGTTTTTCAATATCGTGAAATGTGGCTGAGCATTAGAAATTGAAAAAAAAATTTACATGCAATTTAAATAGAAAAAAAATCAAATTAAAATAGTAAGTACTTAATATTGGAATTAAGAGCTCATCTTGGGTGAGAATTTTTTTTCTATATGGAGATTGATATTTTGCTTGAGCACCTAAAAAAAAAACTTTTGCGAAATGAATCACCCTAGTGTGTATTCGAGTATCTGTCAGTAAAACTGATAAAGTGAACTAAATAAGATATAATATTAGACTTGACAAGTTATTGTATTCACTTTTCCCTAAATGAAAAATTGTGTTAAAATTTTAATCGGGGGATTATTTTAGAAGGGGGAAATAATTTTAATGTAGTGATTTTTTTTTATTGTTAGCAGGCTATTTATTATCCCTGTAAAGAACATTTTAATGAGAATTATACTAAATTAATTTAATTTAATTTACTTAAAAATGACGTTATAAGAAGACCATTTTTAGGTGATTTTTGTACCCGTCGACTCAGGAGTGACTTATTTTAAAATTATGGAAAGAGCTTCAAAAATTCCTCAATATTTTTAAAGATTAACTTTTATATCTCAAGTATTCGGTGTAAAATTTAATAAAAATTTACAAAAGTAGCTTACTATATGACTTTTGACAAAAATCATTTTGGTTAGTATGGAATAATTAGTATGAACTACAGGTGTATACTCACTGCTGAATATAGAAGGTATTGTTGAATAGATAGGTCTTTTTAATTTCTCTATATCATATTTTCTTGAAATTTTTATTCTGAGGCCAGATTCGTGCGCTTGGAGCTTACTTTACCAGTTAACCGCCATGCCAGGCTCACACTTGTCTGCTTTTTATTTTTAACCTTATTTTGATAGGGAAACCTAAAAAATGTTTAACTTTACCTAATCTGATGAAAAAAATGTTAAAAATATGTTTTTGGAATACCAATTTTATGAAAGAAGTGTCCAAATTAATTACTTAACGTAATAAGAGTGTAAATAACACCAAGATATTAATCATGATGAGAGTGAATAGGAAAGCGTTGACGCAAGTCATGCAAGCTTTAATTTCATTTCATTTTAAAAACATCCAGTAGTTAGAGCTAGCTCTCCTCCGGGAACCGCATAGTGGCGCCACGCAGTGGCAAGTCGTGTAAGCATTTTCTTCCCTAGGGCGCGGGCCGGCAACCAACTCAATTAGCGCCCTAGAGCTTGAATGAATGAATCAGCAGCAAACACCCTCTGTTTGCCGAGGGTGCGACCATAAAGAAACAACCAGATTAAATCCAATATTTCGGATTAATCAGTTAATAAACGAAATTGATATCACATGATTCACGGGTTAACTAAGCTTTGGTAGGATACTATAGATTATTCAAATATGCAAGAAAAAACTCGAAGTAATCAAAGAATTATATTTGAAAAATTCTAAGATTTAATATTAAAATTTATAAAAAGTTTAGATTGAAAGAAACTAGGAATATTAAACATTTTTAATGAAATAACAATATTTCTAGTTTACCTCCTCACTTAATGACTGAATATTGATTTTTAGAAAGAAATCTTTGAGGGTGTCCTCTGCTTGCAAACAAACATACATACATATATGGTATATTGGTATTTACATATAAATGAATATTTGTTTTTCCTGCATGAGTACTTTCAAATGAGGTGGTTTCACCTTTCAACAAATAATAATTATAAGAAAGACTGAAGATGAAGGCCAAGCATTTAAAACTATAGTCTCTATCAATAAAATTATATATGTTGCAGTAAAAATCCGTTTTGTTTTTTTTTGTAAGAACGTGATCTTACTAGTTATAACGCGTTTCACTGAATACCTTTGAGACAACTAGAGTTTACTGATGTTGGTTGAGTTTGGTTCAAAGGTCTAGAATCTTCATTTTTGACATTCCGCCTCATTTTGGGTGTTTATTTTCAAAAATTTTTAAACGAAAATGTCAAAAATTACATTCTCTACAACTTTGATTATAATTTTTGACATTTTCGTTTAAAATTTTTTGAAAATAAACACCCAAAATGAGGAGGAAGGTCAAAAATGAAGATTCTAGACATTTGAACAAAACTCAACCTCTAGTTGCCATAAAGTTATTAAGTGAAACGCGTTTTAACTACTACGAACCAGTTTTTACTAAAAACGGGCTTTACCTACTGCAACATATATATATAAACAAATCTTTTATAAAAAACAATCTTTAAACGATTATTAAAATCCCAAACGTTTTTTTTGTATGATACAAAAAAATGAAGTAATTACAAATACTATTAAGTTATAAAACCCATGCAATTTAAATTATTTGTCAAAAACGTTCGCGGTTCAAACGTTGAGAAACAATGGCTAAGGACCGTTTGTATGTCGCAAAGTAAATGCTTTTTACCACTAACAAACGGTAGATGGTAAATGGAGGCACTGGGATGGCCAATCAGATGACAGGCACTGAAAGTTTGTTAGTGGTAAAAAGCATTTACTTTGCGACATACAACCGGCCCTTAGAGAGGCCAAAATCTAAACAGTTCTCCGCATTGAAAATACAAAAATTTTGCTACAGAACAAACTTTCTAAGACGATTTCTTTTATGAATTCAATTTTTCTATTTAATGATAAAAATGAAGAAAAAGAAAAAAATTTCACGTTCGCCAGTTAGAACAAGTATTTTTTCACATTATTGTCTGAATTTGATTGAAGTTCATTTAAATATTTGCTCTCTCTATAACGAGTATAAATTTGATCCAAGAGCAAAAGGCCATTCCTAGAATAATAGAAATTAAAAATTGAATCTTTAATAGTCTGAACAGGTCTTGACTTGTATTTCCTTCGCTATAAAGGAAGAAGTTAGATACCATAATTCTATCCACACCCTTTTCTAGTTGTTTTCCTTGATCGGATTCTAATGAAAATTGCCCCGTACATTTATTAATTAAGAAATAAAGTGAAAAATTTTCCAAGGCGGTCGCTAGATATGCCGTAGGAATTAATAATAAACTTAAATATAAATTATTTATTTGTGCCTTTATTATGACTTCGCATTAAAATCTCAATAAATTTTTTTCTTTTTGCATTTTTGAACCTGAACTTTTAAAGCTAGAACAGTGTTTCTCAACCTTTTTTTGGTTGACGGCACACTAAAAATATCTGGAATCATTTGTGGCACACCTGAATATAAAAAAATGTAAAAGTTGTATGATAGAAAAAAATGAAGTAATTACAAATACTATTTAAAAGTTACAAAACACATCCAATTTTAATTATTTGTCAAAAAGCCTCGCGGAACACAGGTTGAGAAACACTGATGTACATATACACAAGTTCACTCAGAGGAAATTTTTTTTATCCTTTTCATCAAATTTTGGTGATTTGAAAATTTGTTTTTGGGCAAAAGTTTGGAAGTGGTTGAAAATACAAACTTTAGAAAAACTGGAATTATCTTTTTACGATATTCCGTTTTTGAGTCATTGTGGATATCAATCCAGGTAGAAAGATAGAAAAAATCATGCTTGAAAATGAAATTGCTCTTTTTTGAGATATATAATCACAAATTTTGAAAAAAATATGAATGACGAACTCCAGAATCAGATCGCTCCCAGAAATTATAGTTATTAGAGATTAGAGATAAAATCTCCTGTTTCTATTTGTAGTATAATAATGGAAATAAAATAGATTACAAGCAAGAAAATATCCCTGTTTGATTCTAACCAAATAGATTTAATGTTTTGTTGATCTTTTATTCAAACATGATCGGATCTCATTTTCATAAAGATTATGATTCACTCCTTTTCAGAAAATCAACATCGCCGGGCATGTTTATTCTGTTGGTTAATTGACTCCGTCTACACTTGGAAAAAAGCCCTCACTACCCCCTCTCGGATAAAATAATTCGTAAATTACACGTGTGTCTGTAGTCTGGTGGTATCGATTGCACTTTGGGTATGACTCAACACCAAGACCGACTCCCCCACATCTTCTTTCATCCTATAAAACGCCCCTCAAATCTAGAGTCAGAACAAAATATGCTCTTAAAAAATTCACATTTGAAGGGGAAAATTCAAACAAGATTTATTCTTGGATTTATCTTTTATAATGAACCAGAATCGTAGATCCAGGGGTTCTGAAAATTCGCAGAGCTCAGTTTTTGAAGATTTGTTTAGCGGAAAAAACAAGCTTTAAAATTCTGATGTAAATATATTAGAAGTATAGGTATATTTCCTTGGAGTCGGGCTCGATGATCTTAATCGAAATTTGATGGAGAGGGGACATAATAATAATGAAAAACACAAATTATGAATAAAATAATGTGTTGATACATTTTCAATCTTTAAATTAGTGAAAAAAAATGAGAACTTGTTCAAGATTCAGTTTGCTTTCGTTAATAAACTATCGATTTTTTTAATATCTTGTCATAATTTTAATTTGGGGTCGGGTTAGGCTAAGGGTTAGCGTACCAGCCTGCTAACCAAGTGGACCCTGGTTCGAATCCGACTCGAGGCATCCGGCTAAAATCTGATCCATGGGTAGATTAAAAAATAATAATAATAAGTATCGTAAATTGGCTTATGGGTAGAAAGGCCGAAAAGCCAAAAAAAAATTCAATTATATTCTAATATATAAAATGTGCAAACTTTTTCAAAATTCCTAAGTTTCCCGGTAGAACCCTTAATATTTTAAATATATATTCTGAAACATTTTAAATTATATTTTTGTATTAAACTATTTTTAGGGTTTTATTATAATTAATTTATTAAATGGTAATTTTAAAAAACATCTGTTTGAATATTTATTATTTTGTACTAAATAGAAAAGGTTTAAATTAAAATCTCAAAAATTATATTTTTTGAATAATTTTGCATTTTTTAAGCAAGTCTGGAGCTAAAAAAAGCCTAAAATCTAATCAGTTCTCCGCATTAAAAATACAAATATTTTAGCTCGATGATCTTAATCGAAATTTGATGGAGAGGGAACATAATAATAATGAAAAACACAAATTATGAATAAAATAATGTGTTGATACGACATTTTTAATCTTTTTTTTTTTTTAAAGGTAGAAGGTTTTTTTCCCCTTCCTGGCTTTTGGTCAGAACCATTTATCCAATCACATTATTTGTATTATTTTATAATTTTAAATATTTACACTAGCCCTTAGTACAAATCTCTGAAGAGCCATCACAACTTTTTCACTGCACTCACACAAGGACAAAAGATAATCACTATTTATTGGGAATTTTACACTTTCGTTGATTTCACAGTAAAGCATTTGTGTTCACTTTTTGTTTAGCTCACATTCAAGCAGCTCATGATTGAGCCCCTCACTGGTAAGTTCACACCTACACAATGGGGACTCCACCACTCCAATTCGATGCAGATGTAAGTTCAGTGATGAGTGTCCAGTCCTCATTCTTGAAATTGATGTAATAGCTTTGCGTGGAATGTTAACTGTTTTAAACCATGGTAATAGGGACACCGTAGGTTTAATCTTATATAAATGTCGACCTTTGTTATCCTTTTCCCACTTTTCTTGCCATTTTCAATCTTTAAATTAGTGAAAAAAACTTTCTACGACTTTTTGTTTTGAAGTTATTCTGGTTATCGGAAATCAGAGAGAAAAAGAAAATCATCGGGGAAAATGATTTTTCTTCAAGGTCCATACATTTTAACCATAATCAGGAAATAAAAATTTTGAGTGAATCCAATACTATTAGGCTCGCCCGGCAAGCAGGCGAACCGAGTAAAAACAGAGGCTTCGAAAGTTCTTCCCATCTTCAGAGTAAATTCTTTTCATATTAATGGCAAACAATAACACCAAACAAATAAACAATCAAGTGATTTCGGTTTTTGAAATTCAAAACACTCAACCATCTAATTTAAGCTATATTTATAATGGCATGGAAATGTGTTTAAATTTAGAATCATTAGACCTCGAAATTTTACGAATAAATCATTGAATGAATTGAATTAACGTGATACATTTGTCAAAGGGGTTCAGCTCACAGGGTAGCCAATTGGCCTGGATTGCTATTTTTGGCACTCGGATTCGATACTCGAGGAGGTGGACATAAACCTTCTGACATATAATTAAACTATCCATTCCATCTCGGATCTTGAAGATGACAATCTGTTTCTGATTTCCCTAGAAATTTAAAGTCTACTTCTATCGGCAATTTGAACTCTTATATTATATCAGTAAGAGTTTTAGACAGAAAGCATAAAAAAAGAGAAACATAGAAAATCATCTCCTCTAAAATATTACCATATGTGTAGATTTACAAAACAACACCCTTTTAAAGAAATCTTTAAAAATTTACCTTTAATATTAATAAAAGAGGAAATTTATAAACATGGACTTTTTAATATACAAATGCTAACACCTACGTCAACATTTATTTCTAGCTTGACGCTGTTAATTGTACTTTAATGGTCCCTGATTTTAGTACTAATCTAGTGATACCTGTTTTTCCAAATCGAATATTCTGTGGAATGCCATTAGATTCCATTAAATCCATTTATTAAACACTTAATAAATATTGTGGAATATAATGATCCCCTGGAGATCTTCATCCCTATAGAGGGAATATTACTATGGTACAAACGTGCAAAAATTATTGCGGTTTTTAATAAGTTTTTTTTTCGAAATTTCTCATTGGGGACTAAATAGAGTTAAAAATCATCTGGTGTGGTGACCACACGACTTTCACACTCTCACTTATTTGAAATCATCGCGACACTCCTAATTTACACCCCCTTTATTTCAATCGGATTAAAATTTATACATGACTAATAGCTCAAGAGACTTGATAAGTACACCAATTATAAAAAAATCGTTAGAGCAGTTTTTGAGAAAATCAAAAAAAAACGAAAAATCTTTCATGTAAATGTCAACTTCCCATGTTCCGATTTCAACCAAAAGCTTGTTGTACTCCTTCTAGCCTATTTTGAGCTTAAGTTTCGAATTTCGTAGTTCTGAGAATTATGGTTGCGAAACGCAGGGGGCTACATACGAACGCACTAACCAATGGATTTTCGGCCACTTTTTGGCCTCTGGGGACCACAATATCGGTTTTATGCCCTAAATCTGGTTTCCAACTATTAAGGGCATCGATTCCTTCCACCTAGAAGTTACAAAATGAAATTACCTTTTTCATCTCTGAGATACAAGCTCTCAAAGTGTCAGGAGCCCAGGCAGGCGATTGCAATAATTCACATTACTATATTCTATAGAATATAAATGTGAAAGTAACAATAATAATTAAGAAAAAGCGTAGCTTTAAGACTTACAAAAAAGTTTAATTTAGTAATAAACGAATAAACTCTCCAGCTTTATATATTAGTATAGATTATAATGTAGCTATATTTCATTTGTAATGTAAAATTCTAAATATTCAAATTTCTAATTTATTAAATAACAAGATATGAAAAAGCTGAAATGTCTTCAGGATTGAAGCAAGGACTTTTTTGTTCGTTGGTCGTTTGTGTGACGGGCGATATAGATATCTGGGGTGTACAAATTTGACAGTGAACGACATTTCCTAACATAAAAATGCTATCGCTATTATCATTTATTTCTCTGTTTCATTTCAATCTCAAGTGACAGGCTAAGAATTTTTTTTTTTTTTATGTTTTGTTTTCCATTTGGACATCAATAATGAGCTTTATTTAAAAAACAGACTCTGTAGCGATGCTTTATTATCATAAATGCTATGAATGATTTATGATTTAAAAGAGGGAGATACCTGCTTGGATATATTATGTTCAGAAACCCTTTTCTCGCAGGCAATGGAAAAGATTTTGATATCAAGAACAGTAAGAAATGTTTAAGAAATTTGGATTATTAAAATTACACAAGAAAAAATAATTTTAGATCGATTTTAAATGGGTCTTGAGATGTGGCTCTCCCTGAGTTTGCAAATAAACTTTTAGAGGTTACAAGATTATCCTAAATAAATATTATTACTTTACAAACTCAGTATTGAATTCATTCGAAAGTTTTTTTTTTTTTTTTTGATTATTTGTGTTTAGAAATTTTGCAAAAGCGGAGAAAAATTATTTCCAAGCAGGGTAGTTATACTACCAAATCAGGTTGTCAAGAATCCGGTAGAATTCAAGCACCCAAAATCGTTGAAAGTTTGTTCTAGTGGTATATTCTGGAGCCGTTTAGATTTTTATCCTTTCTAGCTTGAAACTCAGAAAAAATGGTTATTGCTAATGGGCTGAAATTTGGCACAAAATTTAAAATGAGTTGCATTTTCTTACTTTATAAAATGAATTATAAGTCTATTCTTACATTGAAATTGAGACGAAGAATATATTTAGTATTTAAACTAGCTGCAAGGCCCGCCTTTGGTGGACCTCATCTTGCTAGCCAAGGGGCTTTTCTCTAGAAATTTAAAATATGCTACAATAGAAAATTTGAATTTTCATATCCAATTTTTTCGTTTTATTTTTTTTTGATATTGATGTGAGAGAGGATACGCAGAAGCCTAATATGCCTGTATGGGATGGCCCCTCCATCGTGAAAAGAACAGAGTAGAAGGAAAGAAGCCGGGATCACGAGCCAAATCTCAGAAATTAGATAAAATCCAATTTACTAAGTTTTTTAAGGGCTTCGAGCAGTGGTAAATTCTCCGCGCGATAAATTAGGTTAAATTTATCTCCCACTTAATAAATACTTATTAGCTGTTTTTCAAATCAAAATTTGAAAAGCACTTAAGAACAATATTAATGAATTACACGATATATGTACCTTTAGTTGATATTGAAAAGTTAATTTTCAAACTGGACCATTCTAACGCATTTATTTGGAAACTGCTTTTGAGTGAAGAGCGAAAACTTTCGCCTTTAAATTAATCTAACTTTATACACAAAATCACTCTAGGAAATTTGTTGGGTATACTCTGCAAGGGACACCCACAATACGATTGGATATAAAGTTCAATTAATTTAACCATTTTATATTGGATAATATATCACTCCCTCTGTTGTATCTATTAATCGAAATAACACTATTAAGTCATTGGAGTATATTAAGTCGAAATAAATCTTTGTGTTATAAGCATATTAAAATTTATATTTATTATTTATATCGGATATTAAACAAGTGCCAAGAATATAATCTATTAACTTTTTAAGACCCTCTTTAAAATTATGATTGTTGGTGTTACGTTGTTTAAAGTAGTTTTAGGAAGAAAACAAAATGTTGCCTAATTTCAAGGCGCGTTTATTGAATTCTTTAATGAGTTTTGCTTTGAAACAGTAGGAAATTAACTATGATGATTAATCTCTCCGAATGGCAGGAAATCTCTTTAATAAAATGTGCCTTTAACTTCGCTTAGAATTAAGATTCAGGCGCTATCTTTAACTCACTAACCAGACAATGTCTCATTTGCGAAAATACGAGATTTCGAATATTCAAATATTTAAGGTCAAATTAAATACCTAACAAACAAATGTATTGGATATATACATATATATATAATCAAGAAGAAGAAGCTCATAGACTTCTCTTTATGAAGCAAGGCTGTTCGTGGAGCAATAGAGGGGTAAGTACTAACTTGCAAAAAATCGCAGTATTTCCTTCATAAAATGAAAACCACTCATCCTAGAAACTTGATTTCTGTCTCATTATTTAGGAAATATTATTGACTTGAACGTTTATTTGAACCATTTTTTTGATAAAACTTTTAGATTTATAGATATCCAGAATTTTCCATTACACTTTTGAGGATTCGAATCATATCCTGTCTATCTAAGAGTTTTATCAAAAAGTGGTCCAAGTAAACGAAGGCGATTTCCGTAAGTAATTTTCCCTTAAAATTTAGCTTGGGATATCATCTATATAATTCCTTTTGTTGAAACACCCTAATATATAAATAAATAAATATATGTATAGTATATACATTTAAGTGATTCGAAGACACCACACATTCTTACTAGTGTTTAGCTTAGTTCATTTAGATCAGTGATTTCCAACCTTTTCTAGACCATAGCCCCCTTTAGAAGAGAACACAAATTTCAACACCCCTTGTTCATAATTGTTAATTTTATATTATGAAATATTAAAATCTTAAAAATAAACAATTATAAAACAATATTAAATATAATAAATTTATTAAATTTAGCCTCAAGTCTAGCAACGAACGGTAGTTTTCGAGTTATAAGCAAAAAACCGCCAAAAGTGAGATTTTTTATATATTTTTGCATTTTTGACAATGTTCCGCCACAAAATTTTGTTAGCAAACCTCAGATTCGGATTCAGCAGACCAAAAAACATATAGGATCAAGAAATCAAAACTACCCCAAAACATTCCCGCGAGGTGCCCTTTAGAGAACAATTTAACTGGAGTAAAAAGGTATTTCAAAAAATTAAAAAAGTACATAATACTTGATTAAACATATGAAATATATTTAATTACGATTAGTTTTTCATAAGAAAGGGTTTGTCGTTGCCGTTACTCATCTCATGAGGCCTGCCCTTGGGGGGGTTCTGACCCCCCTCCCGTGGCTAAGGCTCTGCCTTAGCCTCAAGTCTAGCAACGATCGGTTATAGTTATTTTTTATCTGAAACAAACCTTGAAACATGTTATCAGCAAAAATAAAATTCCGAATGAATTTATTGAGCGTAGAATCTTGAATCTTTGTTTAATTTGATTTATGGGCCCAAATTTCTTTGGGCACTAAAAATGAGCTCTGTGAAGGATTCAAATCACATCATACAGAAAAAGCGGAAAATAAAAAGTAAGAGAGCTTATTTCCCATCTCTCAATCTAAGGAGAGTCGATCATTTCATTCATGCATGTATGTAAAAAGATGTATTAAAACGCGAAAATTCTAATTAAGAAAAAATGTCGAGAAAGTAATAATAGAGTAACAAAAACATTTTATAAAAAAATGATGAAAAAAATATTCGTCAAAAAAATTAAATTAAAATCAGAATACCCGAGCATATCCATTCAAAAGCATGCCATTTATCTACGCTCCTCTGTTTAATGATTCTATCGAAGGAATTTTATACTAATAATATAGGGAAAATATAAATAAAAATTTCCTACTTTATAAAATGGATTAAAACTATAGTGAGATATTTCAAATACAAATGAAGAATATATTTAGTATAATAATAAATTCACCTAGAACAAACACCTAACTCCTTAAAAGTTATTAATATATTTAGTATTCAAATTAAATTAATTATTTTTTAAATTTCCAAAAGATATCATATATATTCCCAAAATTTATAATTTATAAAGGCATTTCAAGCTCTCCTTGTCTTCCAAGTTCTTAATAAATAATTTAATCCAAATCCTATGATAATTAAAGAAGGAAAGCTGTAAAAATGTATATATTTATTCATTTTAGAGTTTCGGTAATTTTTTGGGTTTCTTCTTCAGTAGTAATAGTAAATACTATAACAGATTTAATTTAAATTTCAAAACGTTTGGTCAAACCTTTGATACTGTAGAGTCTTACAAATAAATTATAAATATACATATTTATATTCGTTATATAATATATGTTTATGAATCAACAAACTCTGCTACTCTCGGCAAACAAAATCTTTCAAATTAAATAGCCTTGACTTGAATTAGTTACATAATAAAATCTTAAATGCACCATATTTACAGGTGTGCTGTGCTTAGTATTCATTATTAATATCCGAATTCATATATATTATGGCTAATGAACTAAATGTAAATATCTAGGATTTCAAATTGTTTTTCCTGAAGACAATAACAACAATAATTTCATTTTTAACCGATTTCATAAAAGGAGGAGGTTATCAATTCGACTGAATTTTTTTTTATCTATGTTATTCGATTTCTTCGCCAATTTTGATGATTTTTTTGCATTGGGTTCAGTCTAGTTCCCTATTGCTCTCTTTGTTTCATTGGTATTGGATCTTTTTTGTTATGTATATTCACGCATAACTTCTTTGTTTATGGACAGATTTCAATGATTCTTCTTTTATTGGAAAGGGGCTACTCGTTAGGGGTGGTCGCATATTAATTTGGTCAAGTTCTGATGATATGATCAAAGACAAAATAACGGAAATCTCCAATTCTTGTGAGCAAATAATCGAAATTATAATAAATAAAATCTTTTATAAAAAAAACAATATTAAACGTTCATTAAAACTCGCTAACGTTTCGAGATAATTTTTCTATTTATGAATTGAATTTTATTTAACAATTTCTGTTGTGTGTGTGTGTGGTGGGGGGGGGGGGGGGTGGATTAATTGGAAATAAATATTATCGGAAAAGAGGTTTTTTTATTTAATTAGTTTTTTCCTCTTATTAAAAACAAGGACTAAAAAGATGATCAAGGACAGTCGATGATGGAGAAGTAATCTCCGAAGTCGAAGCTCAAATACAATGTATACATTAATTCATGTAAAATAATTGGTTCAATAAAATTTCAAAAAAAAAAATAAGAGTTGCATATACCTACGTTTAAACAAAACAATGTTATTTCTTCTATAATTATACTGTACTTTTTGACTAATTAATTTAATTGCAGTTAAAGTTCGGTTATGCATATTAATAAACAAAATCGTAAGTATCAATTTCTGATTCCTTCGCCCGAATCTTACTCTTACGTGATGCATGCAAGGTATTATCATAAGTCATTATTCTTAACATCTCTAAAAAGAGAATAATAAAAATAAATTTTAGAAAAAAAAACCGACTTCAAAAAATTTAAATGCAACAAATAAAATAATAAGAACTCAAAAATAAAATAAAATGCACTAAAAGGTATAAAATAATTATCTTATTTAGTTACAATTAAACGATGAAATTTTTACATGAAATCACTTTTTGAAGTCGGTGCCAAGCAAACTATATAAGCTATATAACTATATTGTCTTTATTACACGCCAAACGTACTAAGATCCATCGAGTATAAAAAGGTATATGTTTGGCCCCGACTTCAAAAAGGGATTTCATGTAACAATTTCATCGTTTAATTGTAACTAAATAAGATAATTACTTAATAGCTATTAGTGCATTTTATTTTATTTTTGAGTTCTTATTATTTTATTTGTTGCATTTAATTTTTTTGAAGTCGGTTTTTTTTCTAAAAATTACTTAACCATGTAGAATGTGAAACCCAGCTCGATTTAAAGGTGTTAGATTTTAAAAAATAAATAATAACATTTCTTCATCTTTTTGAAAGTTTTTTTTTTAAATATTTGTTTATTATCTTTTAAAAAAATAATCTTGCAAAAACAGAGATTGAGAGTGCGTTGTATGCATCAAAGCCACTATTTATTTAAATATTCATTGAAAGAAAAAAAATAGAGGCGAATGATTAATTAGAAAGGTGACAGAGTTGGGTGGCTTCTCTTTCCTGGTTTGTGGCAAAAATCACAAGTTGGTTTCCAAGTTAAAATCACATGGCTAATCATAAATAATTAACGGCGCCACACGGGTTTACACTTTGTTTATATTGGTCTGTGTGGAAAATGGAAGTTATATTTAGGAATCGGTTAAAATACATAAATTTATTTAAAGAGGACAGATAAACAAAATGTTTACGCAATTATTTCTAGTAAAAAGCAATATTTACTTTTAGAGGAAGATGCATTTATAAACTTTGGAAATGCGGCGAATATGTTAAAAATTTAATTACACAGACAAAATTGAGTTTGTCCCCAATAAAAGAAGAATTTTAACTTATTTCTTAATATACTTTACTGTGTGTATTGAAGTAGATTAGTTAGGTAACATTTTTTTTTTAATACTTTATAGGTAGGTACATTCTTTATATTTCGATATTTTTATTTTGACGAATTCATGAGGATATAGTACTCCATTGATTGGGATATTATAAGTCTGTTAAAAAGAAGACATCTATGTCTGACTAAAACTGGCATTAACTCATTTTTTTCAAAATTGGACTTACACCACTTCAAAGATGGATACAATGAAAAATATGCGTTTTAATTGAAGTTACTATATTAACGAATCATTTAATAAATTGATGAAGTTGAACTTGGCAGCACATTAGATCCTACTACTTTTTTGGCAAACGGTTTTTATTAATCGAACTTGGCATTCATTAACACATGTGTTTTTTTTGTTAAGGGAGAATGGTGTAGGTTCTTGGTGAAACATTTTAAATAAAGTTAAGAAAATTTTTGAAAATTTTTTTAGAAACTTTTTAAAATTTGTACAACATATAAAAGACTAGGTAGGTTTCACATAAATATTTATGGGAAACCTACCTATAAACCTATAAATTTTTGAAAATTTTTTTAGAAACTTTTTAAAATTTGTACAACATATAAAGGCTAGGTAGGTTTCACATAAATATTTATGTGAAACCTACCTATTATTTTATATTTTAAATTTTAAGGAGGTTCTTTCGAGACAATCAACACAAAAAGTTTTAGCCTCGTAACCACTCTATAAATATGAACGGTGCTAAAATTTTAGGTTATGTTTTTTGTGACTGTACTTTTGACACTACTATATTCTCTTTGTGAATGGATCGTTTCCAAGTCATTCATATTTTATCCTCTCCACTAAAAATAATCGCCCAAATATATTTTATTTTTTATCAAAACTACGAGGTAAATAATTTCAATTTTTTTTTAAGTTACTCTGAATAATTTATTCTAAGAAATATTAGTTTTTCATCAAGATGGTTAATTTCCTTCAATGAAAAAAAATAAAATAATGATCATTTTCCCACCCTTTCCCAATCTACCAAATGTAAAAAATGTAATTTTTAATTGTAATTATTTTATGTTTGGTGTGGTAAATCGTCTTCAAATTTTAATAGTGTGTTTATTATGCTTTTAATGACTTATATTCCAAGTTTCGAAGATTTCTTGAATTTTTCCATTTGTGAAAGAACTACCTTAAAAAGTATCTAAAAAAATTTTCTTTACTTTACATGTGAATTTGCTGGGATATATGAATGCTTCACTTACCAAATCGATTAACTCCACTTTCTGAATTTTATTAAATTTTAATGTCAAAGCACTTGATTGAGTCTAGATATTCAAAACAAATTTCTCTAATAATAAGTATTAACTATTAGACTAGAACTTGTTAAAACAAGTCTTCTGTTTTATCCCTCATTGAAGGGACTTATGAACAAGTACGTTCTTTATTGCTCTATATTCGTTGGCCATTCGTGATGCCCTTTGGCTGGTTGCGGAGGGATCGGTTTGGGATGCTCTGCTTGCCCTACTGTGCCCCCGAGCGGCCCGCCTTAGGGATCAGCATTTGAGGGCTGGCGAATTTATGGAAATATGAACGAATACGATCGGCTGGCTAAATGGGCATCTATGTTCCCGAGGCCAATAAAAAGAAAAGAGAAAAAAAGTATTAACACCAATAAATGACAAAAAAAATTTGGCTATTGAATAATAAATAATGTAATAATGCATATTAGTTCATCGCATTTCTCCATTTTTTTGTTTTATGGAGTTAATCAATTTGGCAAAATAAGCATTCATATATTAATTACTTAATAATGGTTAAGATAATGTTAACTGTTTCTTTAAAGTAATTTAATAATAATTTTCTTGTTTGTTCATGATGTCAAATTTGGAGCCCCTTAAAAGTAGTCAACCTAATAGACATAATAGGAAATCATATCCCTACCCTACAGGCAAAAAGAGAAAAACCATATCTTGGCTGAATGAAAAATGTTATTTAATGTATACGATTATTTCTTATATACCGGGTTAGTTTTTTTTTATCTTGAGACAGTTTTATAACTCAAAAACAGTGCATTATATGAAAAAAAGTTTCAAATAAAAGATTTTTAGAGCGAAGGGCGGAAAAATTGAATAATTAGCTAAAGAGCTCAATCTCGAGAAAATATTGTTTGTCTAGACATGAATTTTAATGAGCAGCTACCTTGGATGATTTGATAAAAGAAGGATCTTTAAAAGATATTCAGATAGACCAGAACTTGCTATTTGGCACACCGAACCGAACAAGCAAATGCTCTGTGGGCCGCAAAACAGGCTCGTAGCCAGAAGATTGTTCGAAGTAGGCGGATTCAGTTTTATTAAATAAAATCCCTTCGAAGGTTTGGCAAAATAAATAAATACAAAATAAGTGAATTTTAAATTATTTTAATTCAATAACTTCAAGCTTAAGATAAATACATAAGGAGAAATCGATGAAGTTGTCCTCTCAAAGCCCCAATAATTTATAGATCTGTAATTAACAGTCAGAAATTATTTGACTCACACGGTTTATTTAGGTACTTAGAAAATAATAATTTTAATAATTAATATGTATAAACTTCCAAAATGAAGTATTTGAAGCTCAAGAGAGACAGATATGAAGCTCTCAAAGTAAATAAAATAAAATTATTCTTGTTTGGAAAAACTTCCCTTTATTACTTATAGATAATCAAAGCTTCACAACTGTCTCTCTTGGGCTTCAAATACCTCATTTTGGAAGTTTATACATAATAATTTTATTTTAAATTATTTTAAATTTATAACGAAAATTAACTAAGGTTATTAATTTAAAAAAATCAAGTAAATCTTATTGAAGGAGTATTACCTAATAAATTTAATTTTTTAATTTTAGGGAAAGTTTAAATTATTTCTAATTTTTTAATTTAAAGAATTGAAAAAATCAAATAAATTTTATATTTAATAAAAATTCAGGCAAAAATTGAGTCCAAATGGAGTCTGAAATTGTTTAAAATAAATAACAAAAATCCGCATAAGTTGTCTCTATAAATTTCACATAAAGGCTTAGCAAAAATCAAGGAAGCAATGAATTAAATAAATAATATAAATTAAATATATAGCTTAGGGTGCTTTTTATTTTGGATATTTTCGAATATTTACGTTGACAGGGGCTCATATGGTTCGAAATAAATAAAAAAAAATCTCCCAAGTTTCAAGTCTCTATCTCAATTTTAACCTAGTGCTACACAACGATTAAGTTTCTAATCTAAATAACATGGGGTTTTTGGCATTGAACGATCAATTTTTTATTCCGACCAAAGTAATGGTTCAAAAAATTTGAAACTCGGTAGACTTTATGCTTATAATAGTAGCTATCCTTCAGAATTTTTTACAGATTTTTAGCTATTAGAATTTTGGAGTTAAATACTGCTATATCTTAGTATTAATAAGTTATAGACTACAAAATTATAATAGCTAAAAATTTATAAAAATTCTGAGGTATGTAAAGTCTACAGAGTTTCAAATTTTTTGAACCATTACTTTGACCGGAATAAAAAATTGATCGTTCAATGCCAAAAACCCCATGTTATTTAGATGGGAAACTTAATCGCTGTGTAGTACCTACTATGTTAAAATTGAGATAGAGACTTGAAACTTGGGGGATATTTTTTAAAAATTTATTTCGAACCTTATGAGCCTCTGTCAGCGTAAATATTCGAAAATATCCAAAATAAGGAGCACCCTAATATAGCTACTATATAAGGGAGTGGTGGAAAGAAATTAAATAAAAATTTAAATAACCATTACAAATTAAAAAAAAACTTAGTTTAAATAAATTATTTAAATTATATTCATAAGATGGTTGGTGGGAATCCCAAAATATTAAACACTACTCCTATATGCCTTTGGGCTTGAGTAAAATTAAATTTTCCTCATGGATGCATGTACATGTGACAAAATATAAATATTTCGATTGACACTTGAACGATCCCACTTGATCTTCAAAGGTGAAATTTAACTTTCAAATGAACCTCAACAAAAAACGAGACATATAGGGAAAACGAAAAAAAAAAGAAAAGATAATTCTGAGACAATTTCCAAAATGAGATGGATGAGTAAATCAGAAAAAAGGCTTCTCACTCAAGAGAGTATCCGTTGGGTTTGAGTCGGCTTATTAATTCTTAATGGTTGGTTGATGTTTCGGACTTTTTTTAAGAGGGGGTGCATCCCTTATGGATGTTGTTGAGGCGCATTCTCTCAGCATCCCCTTGAAAACGTCTCAACTGCTTTAGCAACAAGGGGAGAGACCCTGTCGAGGGAGCAAGTCGTTGACAACGTCAAATATCATCGACATGTCTCGAAAGAAGCAGGCAGACAGACAGACAGACAACATATGGCCATGGCCATGAATCAACGTGCAAAAATGGAGTCTGCTCACATCTAAAATTAATTTCACCCCTAACTGCTTGTAAAGGACAAATGAATGGGAATTCTCTAATAAATTTCACAAGACTTTTTCCGTGAATCTTATTTAAATAAACTTGAAAATGGTTGAGAAACGATGAAATCGTTGAAAGAATAAATTTCATTGATTTAAATATCTATGCAAAGGCGGTCAAATGTGAATGGGACTCAGTTAGTAAGTGATTTAATTCATGATTCACCCAAACTAGTAAACATAAAATTAAAAATAAATTACTAGGTTTATTATATATTTCCCAAATAAAAGAAATATTGTTTATGAATAAGACTCAATCTCAATAGTTCGGGCGACAAGCCCATCTTCAGAGTTTCCATTGGTAAGTATATTTTCGCCTGAAAAATATGTATAGTGAGTCTTGCTCATTTCTTTTATTTGTGAAACCTACCTAGTAGTATATCAATAAAAAAAATCAGTAAAAAAATCACACGAAGATACTTTCATGAATTTTTTTCTGCTTTTTTCAAGAGCTATGCATTTGAATGAATGAAGGCTCAGTGTAGTTTTTTCGTCTGTCGATCAAATTTTTACAAAATTTCAGATCACAAGTTTACAAAATTTGGTGGGCTCAAAGCTTGCTAACTTCAG
The DNA here is from genome assembly GCA_024734495.1 of Forficula auricularia. Lineage (NCBI taxonomy): Eukaryota > Metazoa > Arthropoda > Insecta > Dermaptera > Forficulidae > Forficula > Forficula auricularia. The sequence continues at coordinate 29,874,668 of JALMQS010000153.1, forward strand.
ATTTGTAATTCTAGAGATGTGAAAATTCGAGAAATGGACAATCGCCTATCCTCTATCGGCGTTAGACTCAAAAACACTCACAAAAGCAATTACAATAATTCATGTTTAGGTACTGGTATTTTAAAAGACTAGTAAACTCAAAATTCTGTAAAAATTCATGCAAGTAGCTTAATGTGAATAGTAATATAATTTCGAGTAAAATTCTTTTGATTTCTATAAAATGATTAATTTGGTTAACAGATGAAAAATATACAGAGTGACTTTTAAATAGTATCTTTAAAAAACCTAGTTTCCATTTGCTATTTTTAATTTATTTATTTATTTTTTAAGAATTTAACTTATTATATGTGGTAATTGTATGCGTTTCGAGACTAACGATGAAATCGACACGATATGATGAATCTAAAAGGGTTCTTAGTAATTACGAAACCACAAAAAGAAAATCCAATTTTGAATAAAATATTTCAAAAAATCACATGAAATTGTTTTCTACTATCCGAGCTGTCATGGGTAATTTGTATTGACAGAAGGGTTAATTATATTCATCCCCTCTGCGGTTGAACTCGGGTGCCAAAAATGCAATCCAGGACAATGACTAACCTGAGGGGTTAACAACCATCTGGCACATGTATCACGGCAAGCTAAAAATTATCTCCAACAACTTGGATTTGATAGAAGACATCCCCTCATGATTTTTAAGTAATTTTAAGTCTGTTACAATAGGCAATTCCAACTTTTATATTCATGTACAATATGTTTAATAGACTGAAGATGAAAGCATAATTTTTCGAGTATATGGTAAAGGACACAAGAAACTATAAGGGTTCAAGGGACCTTAAAAAAAAACAAAAAAAAAAAAAAAAAAAAAAACTGAAATATCTAAATATTAAAAAATACATAAATTTAATATTTGAGTAGTACCTGGAAGATTATTTTTCAATCAAGTTTCAATTTTGATCATGAACTGAAAGATTCCTGGTTAGTAAAATAATAAATAAAAATCTAATCATTTTTTTAATTTCAACACAATATTTGCGCAAAAAGTTGAAGTTAATAAATTACAGATATAACAATGATCTTCTTATTTCTTCTTTTGGACTATAATCTACTTTAAACTCTATGAATTATTAATATTATTTTTTAATTATCTTCAGCTTGAAATACTGAAAATTCAGCGATATTCCTAAAATGTTTTCATTTTTTTTTAAGACATATTTAATTCTTTAAAAAATAGTTGAAATAAAAGAAAAACCTGGCTATGTGTAAGTGTATCGGATCGTGGTGAAAATCTGGATTGAAAGACTGAGTGCTTACCTGAAACAAAAGAAAAATACAAAAATTAGTTTAAAAAGTTTATAATTATTTATCCTTATTTATATTGATTTTAAAGATTTTTTTCTAGATAATAAGTATCAATTAATAATTAATTATAGTTATAGAATGATAAAAATGCATTTCTAAATATCAAATTTGATTTTCTACCTATCCAGCTAATTCTTATGCATCAGGGAAACCCACTCATTCGATTTTTATATAATTAAATATTATATAAAACTGAAAACCCCACACGCTCAATCACAGTAATCTGAGCCCTAGCAAATCCAGCCCACACCCTCTCTATTTCTCTCTCCAACCCCCTTTACCAGGTACATCTAATGCAACGCCTAAGGCCAAAATTATTATCCATCCTTTAATAGACTATCACCCCTCCCCAATTAACCACGCCATGATTAGCCACCTCCATACAAAAGTAATTTTATTATTAAATAATTATAGGATTTGTGAGTGTCAACCACTTAATCCGAGGTATGATGGATAATTTTTATTACATATCAGAAGGGTGATATCCAGCCCCTTTGTGATTGAACCCAAGTGCTAACAATGTGGAATGAATCCATCCCTTCCGACATGTTTAAAAAAAAAATATCCATAATATAATCGAATTCAGTAGATGAGAATTGAAGAAAATCACGATAGAATCACTTCGAAATATATAGAATTAATAATTAGTTATGGAGAACGTTAGTGGTGAACCAGTTTGTGTTTTTGACTGTTTTCAAAGTTTGGAAGGTAAAGATTTACAGCTATATTAGAATTACTACTTATGCTTAATTAGTTGTTAATTTGATAACTACGTATTGTATAAATATCGGGCATTTGATTCCTACACAAATTAAATAATTATAAGTGTTTTTAACGAATGGTGATTCTTCACTTTCCAAGGTAGTAATATGAGCAATCACTTTGGTGGTTATATGGGCTACCCAACTGGACTAGCCCATATTACAAACTCTACAAAACTTGTGTGATTTTCTGTTTTAGAAGCTTCGCAAAGTACTGAATCCACGGAAGAAAAATCAAATCAAATGTTGGAATCAGGATGACATGATATCTGCGATTAAAGCTGTTTCAGAAAAAAAATGGGGGTTTTAAAAGCTTTTAAGCAATTTTCTGTACCATGAACTACTTTGCAAAGACTAGGTCATCTTGGTATTCCTCCTGAAGAAGCGGTGTCTAGAAAGTTATTTATTTTGTTAGACATAATTTTTACTACTCTGTATTGTCTTTTATTGGGTAGCCCATATTACCACCACAATTTTATTTTTCAAAATATGTAACTTTTGTAAAAAAATATTATTAGTTTAGTGTGAAAATAATTTAAAGTAAAAATTGTAGGTTTTATTTATTTAAAACATCATATGTTTTATTTATTTAAGTTTTCAGGAAATTTCAATTATCATAAAGGTATTTATAGTGAAAAAATAAAGTCATACCCATAATACCACCTTTACATCTACATATTATTAATATTACATTCATTCCTACTGATATCTATTGGCAGAAAGTTGATAGGGAAACAAAATATATTCCCCCAGATAAATACATTTACTTCCACGTTAACAAACATTTATGATTTTGCCAATCGACCATGATTATTTTTAGAATTCTAAAATTCCTATTAAACAGTTCAATCTTTTTTTCTAATTTTGGTATACTTCTTCTAATTCAAGTGTCACTCACATTTTGACTTTTTTTGAAATCTTTTTTATTCTTTATGGATTAAAATCTACTAATGTTTAATTTATTATTATTATGTTTTAATTCAATTTTGGCATATTTATATTCCTTTGTGTGGAGAGATGTCTGTTCTTCGAATAGACAGGTACTGAGGTAGTCTCAGCCGCCAGGAAGTAACTCCGTGACCTCCCATTCCATTTCTTGAGAACTTCTGCCCCCCCCCCCCCCCACCCCCCACCACAATGCATCTTATTGGTTTTTATATGACCACTATTCAAACTACATACCCTCATAAACTAAAGTTAGCGTATTTCATACTTCCGTGTAAACAAGTGGCAAAAATTCTAAATCCGTGATTCGTTTTTTTCACAAATAAATTCGTGACTGATGAAAAAAGTAGTTTAAATTTTTTTATTCTCAAATATCTATTTTATTTTTATTTTTATGAGAATACATCAGCAAAGATATATATATTTACTCTATAAAATTTAAAGCAATATTATAATTATAGATAGGTATTTACAATTCAAATTTGTTGATGTATTCACACGACACCAATTGTGTTCTAATTTCTATTTAGTAAGTGATTCTAACTTAGCTTATTTTTAGTTTAAAGCATACATCTATAAAATTTACAACTTTTTATATTTTCTTATGTTTACATAAATTATATAAATATTTAAATTTTTTTCAACAGTTTGTGCGGTTTCCTTCTGGACATGTCCTTGTCACTAAGTTCATTAGTAAATTAAAGTAATTCTACCAGTTAGATTTTATGTAAAATCGAAATTTTAAAATTATTTTTAATTTCATTTTTAAGCTAAGATCTTCAATTTTAGCCCATTTGGTGTAATTTCTGCCGGTTTGTCGACCCCTGGACTAAAAACTTTTATTCTGAACTATCTAGTCATTCTAAAATTAAGATTATAATATGTTAAGCAGAGAGAATTTCTAAGCACAATTAAGCAAGTGGTCAATCTGATTCTATTAGTCGATTTAAAATTCACCCACACATTGTTAAGGAGATGATAGTTACGTCGAAATTTGAGTCTGCTGTGATCAAGAAGTATATTAAGTGTTTTTGATGAAAAGAAAAAATATTTCAAGGGAATTAAATTTATTTGTTAATTTTTTTTTTTTTTTTTTAAGTAAAAATTATTTCTTTCACCCGAGCGTAACTCAAAAGTTTTCAAAAAATTTGACATAAGTTTATACTAATTTTTAATAAAACAAATTAAATTAGGTACTTCTTAATCATTTGAGGGTGCATTAAATATGGTAGATATTTAATCAAGATTTGAACAAATTTCTTCTTATTATCAATCACTAAAAAATGCAAATATTTACAAACATTTTATTATAGGGTTTACTTAAATCACAATCAAAAGTTCTTATAAATTTGTAAATTGAAGTGTCCTGAAGAAAACAATAAATTTGTCGAAAGCTTGATTAGAAATCTAAATAATTATTATTTAATGACGAAAAACCTGATTTTTGAATATTATTTAAAATAATTTTGTAATTATTTTTTTTTCTTTATACGTCATGAAAAAAAATAACATTACTTAAACATTTTTCAAATTTAAAAAATTGTCACCTCTAGTCAACATTAATCAATTTTTAAGGTTTGAAAAAATCTGATTAATATCAGTATCTCTAATCCTTCTCCATTTTTACGAATTCCCATATGCAAAATATTTTTTGAAAAAATTAAATAATCATTATAAAAGTGTTAAACATAATAATAATTTAAGTAGAATTTGTTAATTAAAAAATTAAATCAGAAAAGTTAAATTTAAAAGTGCGATTATTTGTCAACTCGAAATATCACAAGGTTTTTGTTAAAATCTGCCCAGAGAAGTTACCCTTTCATTCAGGAGGGGGTAGAATTTTCGTAATATTCTCAGAAACAGCTCTAACGATTTTTTTTAAGTTCCAGTATTTAAAACAAATCACATTTGAAGTTCGATGATTGAGTTGGTTGTATCAGTAATTGTATTGACTGAAAACGTACATTTTGAAGAAATATTTTCAAAAGTATATAACAATTCGAGTAGTGGAAAACGTTTCGAGAAACAAGGGTCAAAAAATGTTGTGATTCCCATTGAGAATATCTTATTAAAAAAGAGGGCGGAGTTGGTTATATCCTTTATATCGTTTATATCTATATTATCTCTTTGTGGTTTATAAATTTTATAAATTTCGGATGTCTGTGAGAAAAGTTATAAGATTCTTTGGGGAGATTTAGAAACCTGGGTCAAAAGCAGCCAATGATCTATTAAATGGATTTTAGAAAGGGGTAGAGGTAAATCTAGCTCTTAGTTGATTAATTTTTCAACCAGCAAATCTAAAGCGCATTTTGCAAGTCATTTAATAATGTAGGGGAATTTGACTATCCAGAGGGAAACAGGCGTAGATAACGAGAGAAGGAAGGGTGCGTTTGCAGGGTTCATGTTTAAAAATATAGTGAGGGTGAAAAAGTTAGCTCAAGTTCCGGTGCATCGCCAAGTAGATCAAGATCTAAAATAGATAAATAAATTTTGAGAAAAAAAAAATATCGACTATGATCAGTGACCCGAAGCGGAGGCAATATGTTTTCTAATTCTATACATTTTCCAATATTATGAAATTAATTTAGAATTGGAAGATATATGTTTCAATTTTGATCTACAGAAAATATTATTTCTTAGAATGGTAATTTTTATTTAAATTTTGAATTTCTTTCTGAGAGGGTTTTTTAGATAAATATACTGGATAGTTCATAATTTCTTCAAATAGATAATCTAACAAATGTTTAAATAAAAGTTGAATGGATAGATATCGAGATTGGCGACTTAAGAAAAAATTGAGGTAGATTTTAAGTTCTTATTAACACCAATTAAGAGCCATCCGCTATTTAGTCCAGTCAAATTGTGCTCAAATGGGCCACTGTGGGGAAAGTTTTGGGGTAGTTCTGATTTTTTGCATATATATGTTTTTTGGGGCGCTGGATCCAAATCTGAGATCTCCCACCAAAAATTCGTGACGTAACATTGTAGAAATGCAAAACAGGTGAAAATTTCCATTTTTTTGTACTTGAGCCCGAACGGCTGGTCAGAGAAAAAACCTAAATAATGAAATTTGTAGGAAATTTTATGACCTTTCATTTTGAATAGGAAGGTTATATACGAAAAGTTGATAGTTTTTGAGTTATAAGCGAAAAACTGACAAAAAATGGACATTTTAACCTTTTTTGTATTTTCTACAATTATTTTGATTATTTATGTCCATCGATTAAATTAATAAGTTATTGTAGGGAAAATTCATTTTTTAGAGCCCTGAGGAAGTCAACTTGCAAAAAATAAAAATTATTTGCATAAGTTATTGTCCTTATTTCCCTACAACTTATTAATTTTCTACAATGTTGCGTCATGAAATTTTGGTGGGAGACCTCAGATTTGGATTCAGCGCCCCAAAAAACATTTATATGCAAAAAATCAGAACTACCCCAATACTTTCCTGATAAAAACACAATTTGACTGGACTAATGAAAGGCTATCTCAAATAATAAATTTATGCACTTTTCTGGATTAAAGAAAATAATGACTGGTTTTCTAGCATCTTTACTATAAATATTAGAAAAGTGAAGCGCATATATTAATTACCTTTCATTAATTAAAGAGATTATTTTAAAAAGTAAATATAAAAATAATGAAAATTCCATCCACCCTTTTAATTTTAAATCCCAAAGTAATAAAGTTATCCAAAGCATAGAGAAAATTTTCAATGAAACAGGAAAAAATTTTAAATAATAAAATTAAAAATCGTTTGGTCATGTTTTAAGCAAATTGAATTTTTATTAATTATTTTAACAAGTTATTTCACTAAATAAGAACTTTGCAATAAATAGGTTAAATTCAAAAAAAGTGGTGTTTTTCATTTGTGATTTTAGAAATCATCTTAAAATATTTTTTAAATTAATATATAAAATAAAATGAATGGTGTATATGTGTGTGTTTACTGTCTTTTTTAGTGATAAGCTTCGTAAAAAAATGTAACCCCTATTGAGGAAGGAGAAAGTGAATTGATAACCCTATCGACCATGTCAGTCAGTCACTGTAACGGAAAGGGGGAAATTGTTTCAACCCTCTGCAAGCATTTAGAATGGGCTTGATTTTCTAGTTAAAAATTTTCACTTTTTCTTTCTTTTTTTAATTAATAGGTATTTGCAAGAAGAATGACTGTATGTGGAGTGATTTTGTATTTATTTTTGTATTTTAGGTGATTTTGACTTTCACTTTTTAGGATTAAGAATAACTAAATTAAAATAATTTTTTACAAGAAATAAATATAATTTTTTCCTCTTATACAGTCTAACCCTTACATATGAATTTGTTTATGTCCTCCTAGCTTTAATTTTTAATGTTTCGCTGCTTTTCACTCTACTTTCTCAAGTCCTCATTAACCAGTGGTTTTTTACTACATCGTACATCATTTCCACATCTCTGTAGTATTCGGCTTAAGTTGGAGAGAAAATGAAAGCATGGTCTTCGAAATAAGGCTCTTAAATTAATTACGTTCCTTGAGAAAAAATTTTAAACATAAAAATTGATAATACAATGAATCCCCTCAAATCCGAACCCGGGAAATCCGAACGAGTTTTTTTGACAAATTTAAGTTTGGGTAGGTGTTTTCGCGAACTCGAGGCTAGGCTAAAGCTTCTTCCAAGATCTCCGCAGTAAGTTCACACTTGTATTTTCCCACGATTCTGCAACCCAGTAAATAACGCCTTATATTGTAACATTCTTCAGCTTCTCAAGGATAGAAAGAGAACCATTTTCTTCAATTAGATATCCAAACCACCAGCTTTCGGCTAATCCAAACAAATTGAAATCCGAACAGGCTACAGCCCCAATTAGTTCTGATTTGAGGGGTTTCACTTTAGTTTCGTTTTTTTGCTGATTCGCATTTTAAAATAGTTTAGAGTGGGGAAGTATTTTTAGTTAAAACAGACCATTTTGACTTTTTAAAGAGCATTATTTGTAATCAAAATATTTTGTTTTATTAAGAGAAAGAAAAGTTTTTCTACCAGTTGTTTCTAGCTTGATTAAAATTCAATTTTTCACAATAATAAACAGAGATAAAAATTGTGTTCCTCATGCTATGTTTATCAGAGTAAAAAATTATACTAGGTTTTCTGAAGAAAATTTCTGTTGAGCAGTGTTATATATTTATACAAATAGAAGACACAAACATTTAATTTATTCCTTATAATCTTATAAATTAAACTCTGAAACTTTCGAAAAAAAAAATTTAATTTGGGTTAACTAGGGTTGACAGATGAGTCTTCTTAATTAGATCCTTGCCCCTCCAAATTGTTTAGAATTCCGAATTTATAATTATGAGTGTTTTTGTCCTGTCCTACCAGTCCAGCCCACCGCCCTTGACATTCACTTGAAATCTTTCTGACGCAATTTCTCCTTCGAGAGCGCCATTTATTAACCATTGGAGTCTGGAAACACTTTTGGTCAGTCATCTCTACATTTACAACTCAAGATCATAATTCAAGCTTATTTATAAATTAATTCCCTCCTCTCCTTCAATTACATAACAAACAGATGTATGGAGAATCTCAATTGCATTTGTATTCAGAAAAATACAAAAAAATCGAAGAAAAAAACGTGTGATCAAAATTCAAAATCGAAAGTTTTTATTTTATATATCAAAACATTTTTTTTGGCCACCCATGCAGTGTAAATAAAACGCAAATGAACATTTTCCATTAAATACACGTCATTTTTATTAAACGCTAATAGATACAACGGAAATCGTTGATGCCAAAGAATTTCCGTATCGAAATTGTATGCAAATATATTTTCACATTAATTGAAACGCTCGCCAACTGAAGTATTCAAAGTATTTCATTTATTTATTCATATTTTCTTATTTGAATTATCGATATATCTTAAAGCGAAATCATTTCAAAACATGATATCTTTTAGACAAAAAAACTTTTTTAAACTTTAGGTTTAATTTTTTCTTAAAGCTATTTGAACCGCGAAAGTTAAATAATGTAATAAATAATTTATTATGTTAATTCTACATATTTAGAAAATTGTTTTATTATTTTTGAAAAGGAAAAATGAATTGAGCATCCGACGGGATTCGAACTCTCTCTTCACGAAAAGGAGAGAGACACGGGTTCGAATCCCGTCGGATGTTCAATTCATTTTTCCTTTTCAAAAAATAATAAAATAATTTTCTAAATATATAGTATTAACATAAGAAATTATTGATTACATTATTTAACTTTCGCGGCTCAAATTGCTTTATGATATCTTTTGTCCATGTATCCCGATACTTACGATAACTCAACAACTAGAATTTATAGAAAGTAATTATATTTAGTTTTTTATAACTCAGGTCATTAATAATGGAAAATTAAGAAAATCGAATGCTTATCTTGAACGGTTGTATCTAATTAGGTATAAAAGTTTATATTGATAAGCTATATCTTGAGCCAAGTTTCAGCTTTCTAATTCAAACTCGGTTCGATAACAAAAGAAAAAATTGACAAATTTCCAAAAATTACAGAGTTCGTCCCGAGATTCTTGTAAGAGTTTTCATGTTTTTCTGGCATTTGTGAAAAATTTTCAAGAGTTGATTAAATAAATGGAAGGTAATTTCACAAATAAAACACAACGACGCTAGAATGCAATCTTGCTGTATTTCAAAAAATTGAACTTTACAGGGGAGTCAAAAAACGATTTAAAATTTTAATAATTGTTATATTTAAAAGAAGTACAGCCATAATTTTTTTGAACGCGTCAGTTTTAAAATTAAACTCATAATTTAAGATTAGTGAAATATGTATATCTCTTTATTGGGAAAAGTAACAGATATTTATTTTTTATATTATAGTATTTAAATGAAATTTTTTTTAAATTTTTAACATCGTATTTAAATAAAAATTAATCGTAAGAGAAAGAAGGACACCCAAAATCAAACCAAAATTTTTCTGATTCTAATGATATATATATATATATATATATATATATATATATATATATATATATATATATATATATATATAAGAAAGTGATATTGGTATTTTTTTGAGATTCAGCAAAATTGGCTTTAAAAGCGATAACCATTGTAATGGAGGAATATCGACTTAAAATCAACAAATGCAAGTATGTAGAATTGTTATTCCACAAGTATTAGATGAGAATCTTTGTTTAATTTGATTTATGGGCCCAAATTTCTTTGGGCACTAAAAATGAGCTCTGTGAAGGATTCAAATCACATCATACAGAAAAAGCGGAAAATAAAAAGTAAGAGAGCTTATTTCCCATCTCTCAATCTAAGGAGAGTTGATCATTTCATTCATGCATGGATGCAAAAAGATAGACAAAAAAGTCTAGAACCCGAATAATCTAATTTTAAAAAAAAATTTAGAGAAAATAATATAATAACAAAAACATTTTATAAAAAAATGAAGAAAAAAATATTTCTCAAAAAAATAAAATTAAAATAAGAATAACCGAGCTTATCCATTCAAAAGCTTGCCATTTATTTAAGCTCCTCTGTTTAATGATTCTATCGATGGAATTTTATACTAAAAATATAGGAAAAATTAAAATTAAAATTTCCTACTTTATAAAATGTATTAAAAGTATATTCAGACATTGTAAAGTGAGACGAAGAATATATTTAGCATTCAAATTAAATTAATTATTCTTTAAATTTCACATAGATATCAAATACATACTCAAAATATATAAAAATTAAGGCATTTCAAGATCTCTTTGTCTTTCTTCCAAGTTCAGAATAAAAAATTTAATCCGATTTCTATTATAATTAAAGAGTAGTTATATACCTATAACCTATATTATTATAAAAACATCTATATATTAGATGTAGAATGCTCGATATGCAAGTCCAATGCATACTTGGGCGGCTTATTATTTTAAATATACCTATGAAATATATTGAAAGAAAGATATTCTCACAACAATATCATAGAGTACTTTTTGCAGTATATCTATTGTTATTTCGTTAATTTTTAAACCATACAATAAAATAATTTCACGAAAAAGTAGCTTAGATTTCGAAGGTGGGTTCCAATTCATTTTGTAATAAAATAATAAAAATAATAATAATAATAATAATAATAACGAAAGATTAATGTCATTTTAAAAACCATGAATGAGGAGCCTTCTTCTTCTAATTTAAAACAACAACTATACAGGGTGATTCACGGTCGATGGCACGTTAGACGATTATGGAAAACGGAAGGCAGGATCTTTCTGAAAATTTAGCACCTTACATTCTCTTACCTGTACCATCAATTCAAAATATTTTCAGCATTGCGACGTTTCGGCTTCCATCGAAAAGTCGTAGCAACTTTATTTTTTAAATGGAACACCCCGTATATTAACACGTTTTTAGAACCCCCTTTTATTAAAATACTTTTTTGTTAATATTGTCCTATATCTATCTCTATGGGTTTTCGAGGTAAAAAATAATGTGTTAAATATGGTCCAAAACATGGCCCTAATTAAACTTGAATAAATTAGTGCTCTCAATTCATGAAAGGAGGATATTTTGGTGCTAGTTTGGACAGACCCGAAGTATTTGATTTACGCTGAGAAATTGACTCCATATTATACAGGGCATGCTAAAATTACTATTATTTCCGTTATTCATAAAGGGGTCAAAAATTCGTTTTTTCAAATGAGACCCCTTGTATATTACTCAATAAATTGAAAGAGGAAGAAAAATGCTTCAAGACGATATATCCTGTCTGTATACCTAAAACATCAAGTTTTCTTAATAAAACCGCTTTTTCGTGAAAAATTACTTTTTAATTAATTTAATTTTAACTAACCATGGAAATATCAAGCTTATGACAGTTTGTTGACTATTTATAAGTAACTTATAAAGAGTTTATTGACGATGTTAAAAAAATCTCCCAAAATGACCGCAAATTCAGACCGATTATTCAAACGAAGTTCTTATGAAATAATTTATTTTGCACTATAAGAACTTCGTTTGAATAATCAATATTTGCAATCATTTTGGGAAATTTTTTTGAACATCGTCAATAAACTCTTTATAAGTTACTTATAAATAGTCAACAAACTGTCATAAGCTTGATATTTCCATGGTTAGTTAAAATTAAATTAATTAAAAAGTAATTTTTCACGAAAAAGCGGTTTTATTAAGAAAACTTGATGTTTTAGGTATACAGACAGGATATATCGTCTTGAAGCATTTTTCTTCCTCTTTCAATTTATTGAGTAATATACAAGGGGTCTCATTTGAAAAAACGAATTTTTGACCCCTTTTATGAATAACGGAAATAATAGTAATTTTAGCATGCCCTGTATAATATGGAGTCAATTTCTCAGCGTAAATTAAATACTTCGGGTCTGTCTAAACTAGCACCAAAATATCCTCTTTTCATGAATTGAGAGCACTAATTTATTCAAGTTTAATTAGGGCCATGTTTTGGACCATATTTAACACATTATTTTTTACCTCGAAAACCCATAGAGATAGATATAGGACAATATTAACAAAAAAGTATTTTAATAAAAGGGGGTTCTAAAAACGTGTTAATATACGGGGTGTTCCATTTAAAAAAATAAAGTTGCTACGACTTTTCGATGGAAGTCGAAACATCGCAATGCTGAAAATATTTTAGATCGATAGAACAGGTAAGAAAATATAAGGTGCTAAATTTTCAGAAAAATCCTGCCTTCCGTTTTCCACAAACGTCTAACGTGCCATCGACCGTGAATCACCCTGTATATTAGATACAGAATAACCCTCATATTGCTTTATGATATCTTTTGTCAATGTATCCCGATACTTACGATAACTCAACAACTAGAATTTATAGAAAGTAATTATATTTAGTTTTTTATAACTCAGAACTTTAATAATGGAAAATTAAGAAAATCGAATGCTTATCTTGAACGGTTGTATCTAATTAGGTATAAAAGTGTATATTAATAAGCTATATCTTGAGCCATGTTTCAGCTTTCTAATTCAAACTCGGTTCGATAACAAAAGAAAAATTTGACAATTTCCAAAAATTACAGAGTTCGTCCCGAGATTCTTGTAAGAGTTTTCATGTTTTTCTGCTATTTGTCAAAATGTTTCAAGAGTTGATTAAATAAATGGAAGGTAATTTCACAAATAAAACACAACGACGCTAGAATGCAACCTTGCTGTATTTCAAAAAATTGAACTTTACAGGGGAGTCAAAAAACGATTTAAAATTTTAATAATTGTTATATTTGAAAGAAGTATAACCATAATTTTTTGAACGCGTCAGTTTTAAAATTAAACTCATAATTTAAGATTAGTGAAATATATCTCTTTAATTGGGTAAAGTAACAGATTTTTATTTTTTTATAGCATTTAAATGAATTTTTTTTTTAATTTTTAACATCGTATTTAAATAAAAATTAATCGTAGGAGAAAGAGCGACACCAAAATCAAACCAAAATTTTTCTGATTCTAATGATATATATATATATATATATATATATATATATATATATATATATATATATATGAAAGTGATATTGGTATTTTTTTGAGATTCAGCAAAATTGGCTTTAAAAGCGATAACCATTATAATGGAGGAATATCGACTTAAAATCAACAAATGCAAGTATGTAGAATTGTTATTCCACAAGTATTAGATGAGAATCTTTGTTTAATTTGATTTATGGGCCCAAATTTCTTTGGGCACTTAAAATGAGCTCTGTGAAGGATTCAAATCACATCACACAGAAAAAGCGGAAAATAAAAAGTAAGAGAGCTTATTTCCCATCTCTCAATCTAAGGAGAGTTGATCATTTCATTCATGAATGGATGTAAAAAGATGCGAATTATCTAATTAAAAAATAATTTCGAGAAAAGAAATATAAAATAACAAAAACATTTTATAAAAACAATTATGAAAACAGTCTTTGTCCAAAAATTAAAATTAAAACCAGAATACCCGGGCTTATCCATTCAAAAGCTTGCCATTTATCTACGCTCCTCTGTTTAATGATTCTATCGAAGGAATTTTATACTAAAAATATAGGAAAAATTAAAATTAAAATTTCCTACTTTATAAAATGTATTAAAAGTATATTCAAACATTGTAAATTGAGACGAAGAATATATTTAGCATTCAAATTAAATTAATTATTCTTTAAATTTCACATAGATATCAAATACATACTCAAAATATATAAAAATTAAGGCATTTCAAGATCTCTTTGTCTTTCTTCCAAGTTCAGAATAAAAAAATTTAATCCGATTTCAATCATAATTAAAGAGTAGTTTAATACCTATATGTCATAACATCTATATGTTAGATACAGAATAACCCTCGTTATGCAAGTCCAACTCGCACTTCGCCGGCTTATTTTAAATATCTTCTTCTTCGAATGCCATACCCGAAACGGGTGTCGGCTCCTCTCCACATATACCTGTGCTGAGTGTGTTTAGTTGTTATTTTACACAGTGATACGGGACCTACTTTTTAACACCGGTTCCGAAAGGCTAATTTGGAGAGGTTACTAGGCATTTATACTCTTGGTAGGTTGTCATTACTTTCCAAGAGGAGGCGACTGCAAATATCTATCTGCCGAGACTCGGTCTCGAATCAGCGATCTTCGAGTCAGCGACCCAACACTCTACCCACTGACCCACAGTCGCCTCATTTTAAATATACCTATGAAATATATTGAAGGATATTCTCACACACAATATCACAGATTACTTTTTGAAGTCTTTCTATTGTTTTTTCGTCAATTTTTAAAGCATTCAATGAAATAATTTCTCTAAAAAGTAGCTTAGATTTCGAAGGTGGTTTCGATTCATTTTGTAAATCGTGACGGAGAATACCTACATATACTTAGCATTCAAATTAAATTAATTAGTTTTTTTTTTAATTTCACAACGACTTCAAATATATACCTACATATATGGTATATCAGTGGCGGTTGGTGACTTTTCAACCAGGGGATGCTGTCCAAAAAAGTACCCTTAATTTTTTGAAATTTTATTTCAATCTTGGCTTTTTTGCAAATTTCATCGAATACGGCATTATTTTCGTTATTTTTCAAATTTAACAATAGAATTTAAAAAAATATATTTTGGAACCTTCGCCCCCAAACGGATACAGCTTTGCGAGAGTCAGGATAGGAGTCTTACTCGATGGAGAATTATTTATAGTAAGAGCAGCGTTTCGGTATCTTAAATATGTGTGATTTTAAATGAAAATAAAAAATTGAACAAATATAAAAAAATAAGGATATTTCCAGAATTATACTAGAATTGAAATTTCTTTAATTTTAGTATTTATAGTATATATGTAGGGATTATTCTAGGTGGCTTAAACCAGGTGAAGAAAGACACAAGTATTTTCAATAATAATGATTTATTCAATGCTTTTCAATAATAATAATATAACAAAATGCTTTATAAATGTAGAAATAAAACTGGAGATGTTCGTGTATCTTGAGTAGAAAAATACTTCTTGAAACTTGCTGGTTAAATCTTCGGTAAACATATACTTGATGAACTGAACTAAACTGAACTGAACTGATGGATGAACTGTTCGTGTCGGAGGGGAAATCGTAACTGCTGTCTTCAACTTGGAAGACGATCTTTATAGAGGCCGCGTTGATATCTGGGGCTCCTGATGATAGGTCCTTATTTCGGCCAATCAGCGCATTTGTTATTATGGCCAATCAGGGACTAGCTGGTCGTCGCCGCTCTCGAGTGGTAACAGATTTCCACGGTGGCGCTGCGGGCGGTAGTGGGGGAGCAGCAATAGGGGAATGGACTCGTGCAGCTGAGGGGGAGGGGGTTGGAATGTGGAGTGAACTCTTCGCTTGAAGAGTGCGTGTAAAACTTAACAAATCTTGACGGTGCGTTGCCTGGTAAAATCTGCCAGGCTGCTGCTCAGATTGACGGAGGCGCGAGGTGGCTGGAATCAGGGCGGTGTCATGGTATGTAGGACCAGGGCAAGTTGGCTTGGCTGGATCCCACATATATATATAGATACTCAATCTATTTCATTCTACAAAGGCATGATTAATTAAGCCATTATTCGCGACTGTCAGGAGCCGTTATGACCTTGCTAATTGGTCCATTTAATATTAATCTTCTTATTTTTTTCACAGTTTGAAAACAACTTCAGAAAGAGATTGACACGGTGTGATGATTTTTATTAATTATCTAATGTATCATTTTTGTCATTGGCAGTGCGCCTTGGAAACGAGGTAAATTATTATAGATTATTAGGGAAATGAATTTGGTCAAGGGAGAACTACCCCTGAGCTAGCTGAGTTACAGATTTTTCCTTAAATTTTAAGGTAGTGCAACTTAAGAAACAATAGACAATACTTGGAAACCATTTTGAATACCGGAACGGTCTTATAATATTTTAATAAAAGGCGGCCAAATGAGAGTCAGACAGCAAAACGAAATTTTTGTACATTATAACTCCCAAAATACTTGGGACATCAAATTCGTTTTTATATGTCGATAAAGAGAAATGGAGAGAATTCGAGGAATTTTTTCATTATTTCAAGTTAGGCTGACTGGTAGAAAAATTTTCCATAAACTTACTCACACCGTTATATTAAAGAAAAACAAATGAAAAAAATAAAGTAAAAAAAATAAACGTAATACTACTTGAAAATATCATTACAACGATACTTCCTAACACATGATAAAAAAAATTATATTTTGGACCCCATAAAAAATATGACCCTTCTCAAAATAATCATTAATACTATTTTTGATTTTGGAGCAAAGTGTTTTGACAGTAAAGAAGAGATCTTGTAGCTACATTGATCCAGGGTTCAGTTTCACTTTTTAGATAGAAATCAAAAATGGGTGAATTATACGCTTTCATTGCTTATGTTATATTTTTGAGATGTTTTTTTGTCTTTAAGCAATACTTTAATCCCTCAAACTTTAAAGTATCTTAAGAAATATTCACTAATTCAAAATAAAGATAGAATACTAATTTTTAGTGATTTCATGAATTGTCTTCAAAAAAGCTCTAAACTGACGACTTAAAAAAAATCTTTTAAAATCAAATTCGAAAACATTATGAAAAACCACAAACCACATTTTGTTTATTGGGACTCCGAGGAGCGGGCGGCCTCTTACAAGACATAAGACCATTACACAAATTTATTTACAAATCTTTCACACTTTCAGCTTCAGAACAAATTGATTCAGATTCAGAGGGGGTGGCTGAGAGAGCCAGGATTAATCCTGACTCACATTTCACATTTCTTTTTTTTTTTTTGTATTTAGAAAAAAGAATCATACGCCACCTATGTTCTTCTGCTGAAAGTGTAAAAATTAAGGAGAGATCCCCTCATCGCCCTATATGTCAAATTGTTTGTTGTTTTTTGGGATATACCCAGGGCGATGAGGGACTCCACCGGTTTATGCCACCACGCTCCCTTCCACTAGAGTGTGATGGCCTCGAGCGCGGAGACGATCTGGACGTCCAAAACCAACACCACCCCCGACGCATCCTTTGCCACGATGTCTGGCTTTCTATTGCCCGCCGAGCTAGAGTACAAGTACTCCAACTCGACACGCATTCCCTTTTTTATCAAATCGTCGGCCAGACATCGTACCACAGCGTCATGCCTTTTAACCCGCCCATCCGCGGTCCTATCACAACATTGGATGATGTGCGCCGTTGTCTCAGTTCGTCTGCACCCAGCCCGGCACATCGTGGGCCCCTCCGGCCGTCTTCCCCTGCTGGTTCTTACGGCTGAAGGAAGGGACCCCGATCTAAGCCTACAAAATTCTATAAATATGTTGTTCTTAATAACTCCTGGGCGCAGCATCCAATTAAAAGAGCTCTTTGCTCCCGCGCACATCTCCAAATCCCGGCCATCGACGCTACCGTATAGGTTCTCGCGCCAGTAAGCCGCAACACCCTCCACGCCGCCGAAATTACGCAAGACCCGTTCGGCCCAAGCTAACCTCCGGATGCATGTGACCGACTCTGCGGCCGCTCTGACTAAGTAACATAAATAAAGTGGTACTTCTGGTCTAGATATTTAAACCTTATCATGAAATCGCCATCCATATAATTATTAAATTCTAAATATTATTTCCGTAATTTACGATTTTACTAAAATTTAAAAAAATAAACTGCAACTTGAAAACAAAAAGACTAAATTCTTTTATGGCAAACAACTCAAGTTCCTCAAGTATTAGATGAGAATCAATCGCTATTTTTGATTTTAAGTCGATTCCTCTATGTCTTCAGCAATGGTTACCAATAAAAACCGAAACGTCAAAAATCCAATATAGAATGGTTATTCCTCAAGTTCTAAGATGAGAATCAATAGCTAGTTTTGGTTTAAAGTCGATTCCTCTATGTCTTCAGCAAAGGTTACCAATAAAAACCGAAACGTCAAAAATCCAATAGAGAATGGATATTTCTCAAGTATTAGATGAGAATCAATCGCTATTTTTGGTTTAAAGTCGATTCCTCTATGTCTTCATAAATGGTCACCAATAAAAACCGAAACGTCAAAAATCCAATATAGAATGGTTATTCTTCAAGTATTAGATGAGAATCAATCGCTATTTTTGGCTTAAAGTCGATTCCTCTATGTCTTCAGCAAAGGTAAGGGATAAGAAAACAACGCAGTTGCTATGGTTACTTATAAAATTTGCTCCCAAATTTTTAGCATTTCACAGAGAGAAGCCTATCCATTCTTATTTAAGCAAGGCTAAATGAGCTATATTAAAACGTTCAAATGAATAAATTTTAAAGAATTTAAAAAATTAAAAAAGTACTATCTTACTCTAGAGTAAAGTACTTTAAAATATAATTTTACTAAAACTTTATTTAACCTTTTTGTGGTCCCCAAGCTACTTAATTAGGATATTAAATTTCATCAAAATTGGTTAAGTCATTTTCAAGATATTTAGAAAAAACTAAAAAAGTACTAATGTTTGTGGGCCGATATGTACCAAAAACTAATCAGCGCTTCATTTTGTTAAACTAATGGTAGGTTTTCAATTTCATTTCAATCGGTGCAACGGTGTGGAAAAAATCGTGGGCCAAAAAAACGATAACATACATCCATACATACATACATCCGCACGCACTAAATGAAAAAATCGCACTTTTTGGCCTCTCGACGAGACCCCTTGTAATTTTTGGCAAAACCGTCACGTGCTAAAATTCAACCTAATTGAATACTACAATTTGTGACTTTAATTGAGTCCATGGGTTCCGTAGTCTTTACCTGAGGACCCTTTGAAGCCACGCTTGCCTCGAGAGCGATTACAATACTTTACCCATGCTTTGCATTGGATAAAGTAATAAAAAGAATGTACACTCTGTAGGTCGAACCTGCAAGCTCTCCTCGTGAATCCATTAGATCTGAGGTTTTGAAGATACTTATAATGATAATAAACTCAGACATCAGGGGCGGGCGGTGACTTTTTAGCCAGAGGACCCATGGTTAGCGTGTACGGCTTGCACTTAGCCACTATGTTTTTATTAATATTTTATCTACCTAATTATAAAATTGTTTTTGACGTTGTCATAATAATGTATTTAAAAAAAGTGTTTTTTTAATTTTCGAGTAGGTACATATCCAGTTTTTTAATGTTAAATGTACAAATAGATACTAGGCAGAGAAGCGCCTCCGGCCGTCATGTCCTTAACTGATATGCCAATTCCGTTGTCTAAATACCAGGGGCTCCCAGGAACGAGATGTGGGTATTAAATGACCGGGCTGATGCTGCAAATGGCAAACAGTGAGAGTACCGCGACAAGTTTGAACATGATTGTGTCTGGTGATGCTTCTAATCGCTAGACAAGCCCTCGCGTCAGTTTGTCTGTAAAACAATTTTATAATAAGGTAGACAAAATATTAATTAAAAAAAATCGGTTAAGTGTAATCCGATACTTCTGTCAAAACATATTTTAGTTCACCATTCACAATTAATTTTGTTATTCAATTTATAGATTTTAAATGAAAGTCAGATGTTGAGTCCATGTGAACTAATTTACTTTCAACCTCATCAAATGAAAGTATTTTCCATAAGATAGCGAAAATGATTCAAATATGAAATCTGAAAAATTCTATTCATTTTCTAACTTTAAAAAGTTCCATAAATTTTAAATTTAAGCTAAATTACCTAATATATGACATGCTATGGAACATACTCTTGAAGTTCTGAGATTTTAGGGATGCGCCGCATCCACAACATCCATGGACCGAACGCTAATGACAGACATATTAATGATCTTAAAGAATCCAATGGACCGCGAAAATTGTATTTGTGATGAATTTTTGGAATTTCTGACTCAAGTACACTTACTTTAAGAAAGGAATCTGAATGTGTTCAAATGTTATATATCTCAAATGTATTAAAATCTAACAAACCAAAGATAAATATAGTGTGACTCAAATCAATTCCTATTTCTAAATTTAAAAGGAAATCTAACAAAAGAAGTTGAAGAATGCATAGAACTATTATAAGGTCGTTCATTCAAAGAGAGTGATTGAGTCAAGACAAAATGTATCATATTTACTTTATTTAATATTAATATGAATGAATCATAATTTTAAAAGCACAATAAATAATATATGAAAAGTTTTAAGTATAGGCAGCATGTGGTCGGGAGGATCACTTAATCCAGCCATCCACATGACAGCTCACTGTATTTAGATTTTACGATTCTGATTTATTTATATGTATTTTTTGTTATTTTTATTTTTACTCAATAGAGGACAAGTTTCAGGTTCAGCAGTTCGTAAAACGATCTCATTTGAATCTTTATTAAAATAACATCAAACGAATTTACAAATGTATCTATCTGAATTTACAGGCTATTTCAAAACTCCCTGTACAAACTTTATGACTAAGGAAAAAATAAGAATTTAGCATTTCTATATTGTATGCAAGTTGCTGCTAGCTTTTAACAACTTAACAACGTTAGCTAAAAAATAAATTTCAATTTTTAGGATAATTTTTTTTTATGTCCTCGACCATAACCAGAAAATATTCTTCAGGGTACGAAAGATTTCCATACTTAGATGAATATTAAATAACAAAGATGTTCTGAATATTTTTCGTGTACCTATCTAGTGAAGAAAAATTTATTGTCAACTTTTTAGTGTGCTTGAAAAGCCATAAGCCGTTTTGCCGACTCCCAACACTCGCGGTCAATTTAGAAAAGTGCCGGGCCACTTCATTCGCCAATACGTATATCCATCCCCATGACTTCAAGGAACTGGAACTCTCTCCCAGCACTTATAATCTCCAAACCTTCAAAACCCGAGTGCATAAATACCTACGTCTCCACCCCCTCACTTAATCAACTTTTCCTTCTCTTCGGTAATGCAAGGGTCTTTCGAGATCCATAGAGGCTGCTTCTTTACTGGTGCGTCCCTTATTGCATTCGATTGCATTAAAAAAAAAATAATAAAATAAGCCAATTTACGATACTAATTATATTTTTTCTAAATTTGTCTCTACCTCCGGGGTCAGATTTTAGCTGGATGCCTCGAGTCGGATTCGAAACCGGGTCCCCTGGCTAGCAGGCTAGCACGCGACCACCTAGCCTATCTGACACCCCCCAGGATTTAACTTAAAATCAAAAAATAATTACCAACAATTATCGAAACGTCAAAAATGCAAAATTGAGTTCAAATAGACAGTGCTATCTGATTAAAACTAAAGTAATAATCATAGTAATGTGTCAAACGACTATGAATAAAGTCTAGCAACGATCGGTTGTAGTTATTTTTTATCTGAAACAAACCTTGAAACAGGTTATCAGCAAAAATAAAATTCCGAATGAATTTATTAAGCGTAGAATCTTGAATCTTTGTTTAATTTGATTTATGGGCCCAAATTTCTTTGGGCACTAAAAATGAGCTCTGTGAAGGATTCAAATCACATCATACAGAAAAAGCGGAAAATAAAAAGTAAGAGAGCTTATTTCCCATCTCTCAATCTAAGGAGAGTTGATCATTTCATTCATGCATGTATGTAAAAAGATGTATTAAAACGCGAATATTCTAATTAAGAAAAAATGTTGACAAAGAAATAATAGAATAACAAAAACATTTTATAAAAAAATGATGAAAAAAATATTCGTCAAAAAAATTAAATTAAAATGAGAATACCTTAGCTTATCCATTCAAAAGCATGCCATTTATCTACGCTCCTCTGTTTAATGATTCTATTGAAGGAATTTTATACTAATAATATAGGGAAAATATAAATAAAAATTTCCTACTTTATTAAATGAATTAAAAGTCTATTTGGACATCGTAAATTGAAACTAAGAATATATTTACTATTCAAATTAAATTAATTGTTCTTTAAATTTCACATAGATACCAAATACATAGTCAAAATATATAGAAATAAAGGCATTTCAAGATCTCTTTGTCTTTCTTCCAAGTTCAGAATAAAAAATTTAATCCGATTTCAATCATAATTAAAGAGTAGTTTAATACCTATATGTCATAACATCTATATGTTAGATACAGAATAACCCTCGTTATGCAAGTCCAATGCACACTTGGGCGGCTTATTATTTTAAATATACCTATGAAATATATTGAAAGAAAGATATTCTCACAACAATATCATAGAGTACTTTTTGCAGTATATCTATTGTTATTTCGTTAATTTAATAAAAATAATAATAATATACGACTGCGATGGAAAAGTTTGAATAATTTTCTCTTCTTGAAGAATCGAAAAAAATTAATTAATTAATTTTGGACCCATTAACAATTAATAATATCTCCTTTTTAATTATGAGACTATTTTATTAGAAATATCTGCTTTCTACGATTTTAGTTTGAAAATATTTTTGGACCTCCTTTTGGTCACTATCAATTTCAAATATTGACTCATTTCCATTAGGTCGTATAGGGTGGATATGCGAAACTTGGTACAAATCGATTAAAGGGTCTAGGACTTATATTGATTGTTGTATTTTTTGAACCTCCCAATTTTGGCCCTCGAAAAAAATAACTCTTTTATTATAGGTTCATTTTATAGGTAGTATATTTCATTTTTCTTGTTCTTTTTTTTTGTTTGAAAATTTTATAATTTCAATTTTTTACCCCCCTTCCTCCCTTATTTTTGTTTCGATATCAACCAAAATCTAATCAGCTCTTAACCTCAATGCATCAAAGCTACATGTGAGATTTTGTTTTGATATTTACACTAGTTTTTGAGCTAGAGCGTACAGAAAATTTGATAACTCACTAACTACAAACATTTGGACAAAATAATTAATATCCCGTAAAATATAATTTTTTTCATGTTCACTCATTAAAGCTTTTTTGTAGACCAAAACGTAATGGTTTCGCACATTTTTTTTAACAAAATAGTTTCAGCCATTTCTAAGATATTTTGAAAAAATGAAGCAAGAAAAAAAACCAAACACTTTTTTCATGCACTATTACAATTCTTGACTATTTGTGGGTGTTTTTCTTCCAGTTTCTATTCTTATTCATTATGTTTTCGAAGAGTTTTTGAGTTTACTTATTTTTTAATTTTGATATATCCCAGTTTTTTCGCGACCCCCCCCCCCCCTTTTTTTTTATTAGTTTTTTAAATTTTAGTTGGAATTTCATCGCAATTAGATTGTGATCACTAGATCTGTGCCGTAAGGTAAAGTAAAAAGATATATGTCAATATAAGTAATTCAAAATTGGTGTTAGGTTACTAACTCCATCATCTTCTAAAATTAGTGCCAGTCATTTTACACAATTAAAATGTTAATATGCAAATGAGTGTTAATTTATTTGCCCACTCAACTAGGATACTTACTTACTTTTATAAAAATCTAAGTTTAAGTGAATACAACATCTATTTAAATTAACTTATTCCCTTGAAATATTAAGTTACCAAAAAACGAGACATAAAATTTTTCCAACTGTTCTCTTGAGAATGATCAATCTTATTTCACTTCTTATGAATATTATTATATAAATATCGAGAGAGAAATAGAAATTATAAACTCTTTTTGTATGAAAGAAAAGCAATTTTATACTCGCAAGATTTTTTTTCTATTTTTCCCAAATGCGTGTGATTTTCGTGCTGGTATTAAAAGGTATAATAATTTTTAACTATGATTTGTCTGTATGTATGGATTCCAGTACTTACAATTATCATTGGTCGTAGAAAGATTGTTCTAGTTAAAAAAACGTTTATATTTCGAAAACAAAGTGTTTAGAGTTTATGCTTTCTACAGATGAAAAATAGAGCAAATCAGAAAATATCGAAATGATAATGAAGAACTTCTGATCAGTTGTAGCTAATGGGTTGAAATTTGACACACAAGTATTTGTATTAACAAGCGGCATCTATGTTCCAAATTTCAGCTCTAGCTCAAACGATTCGCTTGTAAAAAAAATTATATTTAAAAAAAATAAAATACACGCTTCTAAAAAGTACAAAATAATGTAATAATCAAAAAGTGTGGGGCGCAGAAACATGTACTTTTAATTAATTTCGACAAAGTGCCTCACGCTTTTTGATTATTACATTATTTTGTACTTTTTAGAAGCGTGTTTTTTAGTTTATAATTTATTTGTTTACTTTTTAGTCTTAATTATTTTTATAGAGAAAAGTTTGCCTAATTTAACAGAATGAAATGTATTTATTTTTTTTATTTTTATACAATTTCATTTAAAACAATTATTTTGATAAAGAAATGTTTGCGGAATTTAACAAAACAAAAGTCACAATGATACATAGATAAATAGTACATACATACAGGTAAAACTAAATAAACTGTGTAAAATTCACCATAATTTGCTGAAAGCGCACTACCATGAAAGTTTTCACTTTTCCCTTCGATTTTAGATTAATATTAATGTTAATTGTATTTTTTGAGTAATATTATATAAGTGTCAAAGTGTCGATCACCTAGTTCTAGTCATTTGTAAATTCATGGTTGTTAAATTTTACAATTTTTAAATAAAATAATACTATTTCTAGATACTGTTCTCCTAAAAATAAAATATAAATTATATTGTGATTGTTTTTAATCAGAATGGATAATGCAAAATGTTCTTTCATCCTTCCATTCATCAGCATCTGAGCACATTAAATCTCGGGTCATTCACATGAGTTGCAAACACGGCCACCTAAACACGATCTCCTGGCTCGAGTCCCTCATGAACGTTCTAAATTATGAGCCGCCCTATTTGTTTTCTTCTTTCTCCCACTACCGGATGTATATTTTGTGTGTAAACCGAGAGATATGATTTTAACATCGCCGACCAGAAAAATAATCGGCACGCGGATGTGTCAATTTTAGGTGGAAATAGCGGCTGTTTTTATTATTATTATTATTTTTTTTTAATTAATTACTATCAGCTACAAGCAGGCAAAAAAAATTTCGGGAGGAGGGAGGAGCAAAAATATCTAGGTATTTAAGAAAAATCAAATTTTATGAAAATACTATAGATATTTATTAATAGCGTGTTAATATTTAATAATTCATTATGAATAACAGATTCTTAATTAACCCTACCCTAGTAGCACAAGGTTTCAAACTATAGGTATAGTAAATATATTGTCTCTATATAGGTTTTGAGTATCTATATAGGCACTATATATATAGTCAATATATAGTTTGAAACATTGTGCTAGAGATAGATTCTCAAAACCTATATAGAGACAATATATAGTTACTATATAGTTTGAAACATTGTGCTACTAGGATAGTTTAAGAAGATAAGTGTACTTTCGTTAAACCCAAATAAATAATATAAATATTAATAATATTATTAAAAATGTTTCCAAACGGTCATGAACCAAGGTCCTTTCCTTAAGCACTTGGTTTATTTTATTAATTTGGTTATGGGATTAGTGGTGAAATTCTCTTAAATTAAAGATCACGTCATACATTTTTCCTTATATAGATAAGAAAAACGACTATCTTCCAAAATACTTAAGATATCAAAATCGAATTATTTGTCGTTCATATGGCAAAAATAAAAGAATTTGAAAAGTTTACAATTTCAAATAAAGCCATTTGTGAGGCTGACAAGGACAAAAATCATATGAAAATGGGATAATAATAATTAAATTAAAGAACAAAAATCTAGAATTCTACTCATTGATGAGATCTTTTTCTGGATACCTCACATTCCATGATGAGAAAATATTTTTTTTTATTTTCGACCCTCCCCAAAATAATCATACGATTTCAGATTTCGGGGGAAATAAATACCTACACCTAACTTGTAAATTTAAAGTTTGTATTTTATTTAGTCTATGTTCTAAGACAGGGCTTCTTAAACTTTTTTGAATGGGGAGCCCATTTTGACTGAGAAGTCATTGTTGCCCTATGCTTCGCTACACCAAAATTCAATTTCGCCACCCCAAATGGGACCGCGACCCACAGTTTAAGAAACTCTGTTCTATGAGATATAATGGTCTGAGAGACATTGTAGCCACATTAATTATGGTACCTTTTTACTTTTTAAACGGAAAATAAAATAAATTATGAATGTTTTAGGAAATAGATAATTTTTCTGATTTCAATATTGGAGGTCTAACCCGAAAAAATATTCCAGTTCATAAAATGTTGCGCATTACTGCGCTATACTGGAGAAGAATAAATTTATGTGTTTAAGTCATTCATAATCTAACATATTTTTTAAACTTTTTACATTTTTAATTTTTTTAAAAATACTTTAAATAAAAGAAAAACCTGGTAAAACGTGGCAGAAATCTGGATTGAAAGAATGAATGCTTACCTGAAACAAAGGAAAAGACAAAAATTAGTATAAAAAAGAAAATCTACAAAAAATTGAATATATATAAAGATAGAATTTTTTATCTTGTTGTTAGGGATTTTTTAAGTTGATATTATTATAAATAAATAATAGTTTTAAAAGATAGCTACAAAATTTGACATATTTGTGAACCTTATAGCTTTTTAGCTCAGTCTGAATGAATCATACATTCTCTTCTTTATAATAATAAAAATTGCGTAAAATTGTGAGGTAGGTTTCGCAATTTTACACAATTTTATTATTATATAAAAATGTTCACCTAGAAGGAACACCTACCTCCTTAAAAGTTATATTCTCTTCTTTAGTTTACAAGCTACAATGATCTGACAGACATATACTGACTTCATAGCAACTACCACTAAGGTTCTGTTTTACTTTTGTACGAAACCCTAATAAAAATTAAAAAAATTAAATTATAAAAGAAATTGCAAATTATTCGTCTTTAATGAGATTTATTATGTGGGTTGTTGGGAAGAGCAGTGTTTAATGAAAACCATTTTTTTTTAATTTAGGATTAATGATATTGCGTACTCGGTTATTTTATGTGTGGACATTGAAAATTATATTTACTTATTAAAAAAAATAATTAAAAAAAATGCAAAATTAAAAAGCTATTCACAATTAAAAATTTTAAATGGCCGTTGAAAATTTAGGTACTTTTTAAATAGTAGATAATGTAGTTAAGTACATATATGTGTACCAAATTTCATAAAGATAACTAAGATCCGTTCTCAAGATAGACGTTTTTCTCAAAAAACAAAAACAAAATGACGGCCAGACTGAAAACTAAGCGTTTTTGGGCCTATGTTTGTTTATTGGAACTTTTCATCTAATTTTGATGTGGGGAATCACGCATGGAACCCTTTTTTTCTAAACACCCTGTATAATGAATAATAATAAAATAAAACGGTAAATCATAAGATGCCAAAAGCTCACTTTCCATTCATACATTAATTCCTGCGAATCAATTGTAATAGTCTGATGAAGAGGGCAAAGCTCTTGAAACTATAGTCTCTAAAATTTATAATTCCAGCAGAAGACACACTCTTTTATTGTCTCCTTCAATAAATAAAAGATATTTTATATTAGATTTTAAAGGATTAACATTTATAAATAGTGCCGGTTAAATAACTTGGGGGTCCTTGTCATAATATAATTTGTTTGGAATACAAATTCCAATTTTATTATTTGATGTATATATATATGAATTATTTTTATTATCAGATGTTGAAGTAAGAAATCAATAATTTATCAATTAAGTAAATGCAATTTTATTATGGTTCGATTGGAGAACGTTTCTTTCAGAAAGAGAATAAATTTGTCTGATGTCTATTTACAGATCGATGGTGTGCTTATTCTCCCTTTTGGGGAAATTTCCAAGATTAAAGCCCTAAATGCTTCAATGGATCAAGGACTCAATGGGACGAGTTGAAAAGGATTTTTTTCTAGGTAGTAAAAAAGGATCAAGGGAAAAAATGTAGCCACATGTGGTGGCAAGACATCTAATCAAAATCAAGTCTATAATCCACAAAGTTGGGATAAAAAGGAACAATTATGATAGGAATTGGTAAAAGAGGGAAGGAACATTATTACTCAAAATAAACATCGGGATAAATAGAGGGCGTCCTCCCTTCTGAATATGTGCATAAATGCATATTAATGCACTCATTGTAAATAGCCCAAATCAGAGGGAAGATTATTGAATACGACCATGATTAATTCATGGGGAGGGGCCTCTTTAAGTTATTTCGAATTATTGATCAGGACTTAGTTAAACAGCAGGCAACCTGTTAATACTCTTTTTGTAAATAAATTTGACATTTAAAGGTGTCCATTCTTTAAACAAGTCGCCAACTTTTAGCTTCTTAGCCACGATATTTAAAAATTCAATTCTAATCTATAGAAAAAATAAGAGAGTGTTAACTATTCGAATCCAAGATGTTATGAATAATTTTTACTACAGATCACAGCTTGGAAGTGAAACTGAGTGTCGATTCGCGAGGAGGTGAATACACCCTTCTGACATGTATTATAAATTACCCATACCACAGATTCAGTAGAGAACGTTCTCGTATTTTTTTCCAATAAAATCTAAGTCTACTAATGTCGACAAAAAAAATGTATTTAATTTTTAATCTAATATTCAGTTTAAAAAAATAAATAACTATTATGTATTTTCTATCTCGTATGTAACTGTAAAATTGCAGGAAAATATTAAAACTTTAGGCTCGGCAGGTTCTCTGCATATTTTTGTGATTTGGCAGATTAGTTGTTGGCGAATGATTTGATCTGAAATTTGGCATAAACAGTGCAGGTTTTTTTTCTAGTTCACTAGTTTCAGTCAATAGGAAAAAATTTTCATCGTCGCTTTTTAAAGTTGCTCAAAAAATTTGTATTTTTCTTTGAAATTTAATTATCTGCCTAAATAGGTATAGTATTGTGAATTGTCAAACTCTAAATACATTGTAGAATTTCAATTTTTTAGCTATAATAGTGATAAACGAGATCGAATTTAATAACATCTTTTTCAACTTTTTTACCTGTGCTTATTTATTATCTATTTGATTTGTTTCAACATCAATTGAAGAAAGCCCGAGAATAAGAGCAGAAAAGTCGTGAATTTTTAATTTTTTTGAACATTATAGGAATCTTTTTCTTAGGATTTAAGGAACGAAATTTCTTCTTTTAATACGACAATATAATTTATTAATTGTGATGATTTATAAACAAATGTGCTAAAATATTGATTATACTTTTGATCCTGAGGAAGTTTCAAAGTGAGGCGAAATGGGACGAGACAGAAATTAATCAACCAATCTCAGTCTAACGGTTCAGTTTTTTTTACTAATTTTGATCCGAAACCCTAAAAAATAAATAAATTTTTTTGTTTTTAAAAATTTAGAATATATATATTCCTGTAGCAAATGGCAAAGCACAGTGGTCTATTTGGCCGGTTCTATAATAATTTCGAATTAATTAGTATATCGTTTAAAAATGATGCTTGAAACATTTTGTAGTAGACATCAAATTTATGTTTTAATAATAAAAGTAAAAAAAATCTCTTGAAATAAGATGAATCACAAATTTAAGTCAGAAAAAAAGTGTAAAACCAATATAACTATAAAAATAGTTTTGGCAAGCTAAATCAGTCAAATGGCCCACTGAGGGACGTGAGTGCCTCTATATTTCAACCAAGTCCAATAATCAAGAAATGAGAAAAAAAACTATAATTTTTCTTTCAATACGAACGCCCAGGCTGGATAAATTCAAATATTTTCCAATTTATTTTTCTTTGGACGAAACATATATAAAGATTGAAATGGATTTTGCAAACGAACCTTTAATAAAACATTTATTCAGCTAAATTATACAAACGATTCCAAGTTTGTTTTTTCTCGGATTTTTCCTGGTAGCCACCAAATCTCGATATCTCTTCGTCAAAGTGAATCCGCCAACACTTTGTTATTTTCATTTTCCCTCCTGCAGAATAAATGAAGAATTTTATTGAAATGGCATTTCCGGAAATGGACTTTTCAAAGCCTTTCAATTCCGATATTAAAAATATAACTCAATTTTTGAAGCTTTTATAGAGTGCAACTTCCCAAAAAAAAAATCGTGTTTTTGATTTTTAGACGCTTACTAAGTAAGCCTGAATACAGTCGGTGGATATGATAATTGAAAAAAGTTAGAAATATAAAATTTTAAGGTTCAAGATACTACTTATTACACCCATAATAGCCTTATAAACCCTTGCATTCACTGGGCCAATCTTGATAACGGAATGGTTATTAAATTAGGGTTTTGTTCCAGATTGTACGGCAAGATTTGGGTTCTAGTTTTTCGACTAAATGAAAGCAATCACATGTTTTAGATTTTCGAACTTATCTCAAAAAACGGTTCAAATAACTTTTATTTTTTTGAAAATTTATTAAAAAATCCTTGATCACTAGGTTTTAGACCAGTGGTTCTTAACCTATAGGTCGCGACCCAAAATTGGGCCTCTTAGCATATTTTTTGGATCGCGCAGATTCATTAACCAAATAGGTATTTTATTTTCAATTACTTTAAAAATATATATTAATTTATTCAATATACTATTAAAAATAAAAATATTTCAAACACGTACACTTTCATTAAATTTTCCTTGAATGGATAATACCTTCGTTTATCTTAATTGTTAAAATACATGTTTATATGTGAATTAAAATTGGTCATCATTGTAAAATTGAAGGAAATTTATTGATGATGTATGTATGAGTATGAATGAGAATGTAAGTATGATCTAAAAAAGGTAATGAAAAAAAAATTAGGGGTCGCTACATTAACATATTTCTAAAATTTGGGTCGCGGCTTAAAAAGGTAAAGAACCACTGTCTTTGACTATAACGATTTAATCAAATAAATAGTGCCAAGAAAAAAGAAAGATTTAGAAAATGTCTTCTTATGATAGGCGTATATAAATTATATTTAAGTAAGTTTATTATTTAAAATGAAATATCTTCAAAAATTCATTCAATAATAAAAATTCTGTTCTTGTTAGGGACCATGTTTTTTTATTATATTTTTTTAAACCTATGTTAAATTTTTACAGTTGAATAAATTTGCTTTTAACTTTGGTTTGTTATGGATAGTGAGTGAATGTCATGTGGTGTGCACTAAACATCCTCGTACAAGATGGTTTATCGAGAAGCTGAGAGAAATTATTCCCAGAAAAGGGTTATAGGAAAATCGAATGAAGAAGCAGGTGTTTGTCGCTTATTAACTCGAATCAGAAGTAAAGAAGATGTTCATTGTTCAATAATAATTGGTCCGGTATCTTTTGTTGATTATTTGTCGCCGATTTCCTGCTGCTATTTCTAGGCGAGTTGCCACCTGGCCAGGGGTTTCTCTTGATGAACTTGGGAGAGCAGGCGGGGTAGCTTTCTTTTATTTTCCCCCGGCTTTTCAAAGAACAGATGCAGCAGCAGCAGCAGCGTTATGTCGAGACCAAAATAAACAGCCGGGCTGTTTTTGGACACGAGGGCGACAAAGGGACTACTCCAGCCCCACAACCGGAAGCCAACCAACTCACTAATACACACTCGTTAGATCCTACATCTAATGCCTTCCAGATTTATCAAATCTTTGACCCCTTCGCACTCGTTTTCTATTTTTCTCCTATCATAGACAGAAGCCCAAATTAATCGCCATTCAAATAAACGATTCGGAAATAAAAAATAAATACCTCTTATGAATGATTTTATCAGGATACATTCATTCTTGTAAACGAAACATCAACTGTTTTAATTTCATTTAGTAAGAAACGGTGGGATAATTTATTATATACATGGGCAGAAGACCTCCCTCATCCTAGAATTGACTAAAACAATGTTCATAAGGATAAATCAATGAGGTTGTTCTCTGCTAGATGCAAATAAACATACATATATAACCGAATATAAATAGTTATCTATATTATATAAGTAATTTATTTGTTAGAGATTAGAGTTTGGAAGGTATCACCTTAATCATCAGTCCTTTAATAAGACATATTTTAACTGTTTTTTTCTCATGGGTTCAATTACCCGATTGGATATAGATAAATTCATTTTGTTGTTAAGTCAAGCTGTTTGTTGTGTGACGAGTTTGCTAGAACAACAAAACGAATTTATCTATGGTATATCCTAAGAAATAACAGATAAACTATTTCTAATTAAAAGACTGATGATGAAGGCAAAGCCTTTGAAGCTATAGTCAGTCTCTAAAAATAAATTATCGGTACCTATCTAATGATTTGAAAGATATTAATTTGCCGATGGTAATAGATTCAAATTTACTAGAAAATCATAAGATGGTGTCATCTATTAAATCCGATGGAATGGAATATTTTTAATTAATGTCAGAGGGGTTGTTTTTCACCTCTCGGGAATCGAACCCGAGTGCCAGTAACAGCAATCCGGGCCACCTGGCTCACCTGCAGGATACGAACCTCTCTGACATATGCAAACGCGTAAAATATCTTATGCATCAAAAGCATCTTATGATTATCTAATGATTATTTGCATCTAGCAGTGGACAACCTTATTATTGATTTCCCTTTATGAATCAACAACTCTGCTACTCTCGGAAACATGTTAATTGAGGTTATGACCTGTTTGTTTTTCATGCTCTGCTGTATGGTATAATTTACTTGTGAAAAAAATATATTACCTATGTATTGATGTAATAATTGTCTCTTTGTACATTATCCACTTGGAAAATATTCTACAGAGGCTTATGAAATTGGTATAAAGAGAAGTTTAGGCTAAATTCGCCTAGATTGTACATTTTTAATGAACAAATTTCAACAGAATGTACAACTTTTCGACACATATTTCTGGATTCGTTTTCGAGTTCCAGCAATGAAGCGTCTTGTCATTCTAGGGAGATTTTCTCATTAAAAATGTGGAATGTAGTTGGTTTTAGCCGAACCTTCACTTTCAAGCATCAAATCTGCAATAATTAATATTCCTGGAGGTAATTCACACTGATAAACAGATGATTATTTAAAATTTAAATGCAGGTGAAAAGTAAAAATTTTTAAGACTCGGTGTGCTCTTTTCAAATTTTGGTAGCTTTGCAATTATCTGTTTTTTAATAAAGATAAAGCTATTTATCTAACAAATTTCACCTTATATTAGCTAAAATAGAAACACCGCTGAGGCTAGACCTAGAGCTATCGACTTCCAATTGCATTGACTCGGGTTTGAATTCCATTTCAGAGAAAATATTTTCCAACTCTGACAAAAATTCAAAGGGCCTAACTTAAATGCAGAGAAACGCAACAAGAAATGTTCCCCAGGATTAATACTACATAAACTCTTTACAACTGTCCGAATCAAGTATATAATAGAAAATAAAAATAAATAAATAAAGTTCTGATTTTTCTTCTTTTTGTTTTATGCATTTTTAATTTCTTGAACCTAGATATCCCAAAATCTAATCAGTTGTTCGTTTTGGAAATGTAAACATTTTGAGACGAGGACGATCTTTCTACAACTCTCGGGTTCCTGAGTTAGATTATCGGACTCGAGTGACAAGTACCATTAATAAATTCTCACAAAACTTCAAGGTTTTGGAATCAAAGGACTTGTCTGGAAGAATCTTATCAACGCTCATATATATTACAAAATGTGCCTTTATTATCCATCATCAGGATGATCATCTAATCTGTTTTTAATTTTCCTGTATATTTCTGTTTACTTCAACTTTTCGTCAACTTGCAGATCAATCACTTCTAAATTTATTCTTTTCATGTTGTTTTAGTTATTCTTTTCATATTCAAAAAGAAGATAATATTATTTCTTTGTGCTTCCCTCAAGCACCTCTTCAACCTGAGATTCTTTTAAGAGGCACATCGATACAAACAAACAATCCTTTATGTTTTCTTAAGCAAGGCTTTGTTGAACCAAATGAGCAACCAGTCACCAACATAATATTTCTATTTGTTCCTAGATATATTTATATTTTAAAAAACATTAAAATAATATCCGTATAATTTATGTGTGACTGTTTCCTTCTGAGCAAACAATATTATGAAAAGTTATTGCTTTTGCAATAATGTCTAAATAAAATCTCGTTGCTCTAATATCTAGAGTATATTGTTATCTAAAGAACCTGAACAAAATGGTGATACTTTTTACTTAAGGCTATATATGGGACATATAAGAGCTGATGATGGGATGGTAGCGCAAAGTGTAACGAAACATTCTAATCAGAATAATAAAATATAATAAAAAGAATAGTTTTTTCAATCTTTCTAAAATAACTAAATATATATATTTGAAAAATGCAAGAAAGTGAAATATCTGCAAGTCAATTGCATCCTAGAAGGAAAAAGAGATTGAGTGATAAAACTTTAAGAATATTGTAGATTTTTATAAGCGCCTAGAAATTAGGCAACAATTTTATTCTTAATATTCTCAGAATAACGAAGTAATCATTCTTCTAATATATTACGAACATAGTCACATGGCCTAAGAATTTTAGCGTAAATTTTTGCCAATAGAGCAGTTTAGGATATTCTTTTGGTTGTCCAATCCATGCTGGAAGTAGAATTTTTCATAATTTCCCTACGTTTTGGCTCGTCAAAATTTTTAATATAAAGACCAATTTTTTTGATTATTAACCAAAAATTTGAATAAAATGTCACCATAGTTATAATTCTTTCCAGAAAGAAAGTTTAGATTTGCAAAATTATTTTTTTTTCCTGGACCTTGCAAAATATTAGTGAAGTTTTGTAATTAGCAAATTATATGAAAGTGTAAAAATCCGACAATTGAGAAACAGACCATAAATAAAACTTTTAAATATTTTAAACGTATTAAGATGTTTGTTCATTATCCGTTTCCTCTTGATTAATAGCAATGTACGCACAGTCGCGATTCAAAAATGGAATTAAATAAATAAATAAATAATAAAAATTTAATTATTTTAGAGGAAAAAGTGAATTCGCACATTTTGCTAAATTGGCAAATTTTTTGTCAAAGAACAGTTTGGAATGAAAAGTTAAAATTTGGCATAGTGATGCACTGGTGCAGTTTATTAATGCAAACACGTGCTAAATTTCAAGTCATCGGATAGAACCATAAGGAATTCTATTATATCGAATAAATTATTATTCTGACATATAAATACCACAAAGGAAAATAATTTCTCTCAGGTTTTCTCATTTCTAAATATGAACAGCCGAGTGTTTGAGTAAAACTAATTAATTTCACCATTAAGTGAGTTCTAGTTTCATCCTGGATCATAAAAATACCTATTTATGCCTAGAACAGGCATTAGGCCCACAAAAATATACCATTTTTTTTTAATATGGATCTGATTAAAAGATTTAAAAAATAGTGATATTAAAATTTTTATTGGAGAACTAAAACCAAAATTCAGAGATACTTCAAGTATTTTTTTTAACCAAGCTCCATCTGTTCTTTATCATGATTACTTCCCTAATATGTAGATTTTTTTTCTGTATATAGATACATTTTTTACAACCCCCAGTTAAGATCCATAAAGAGTCTTTAAAAGCGTTTTTATAGTCTTTTTCTTTCCTTATTGGAGTCTACAGAGCTTGAGTTGAAGGGATCATGTATCCTTATATATTTAAATATCTCGTTTCAATATCTCATAAGCGGCTTAGCTATAACTTCACGGCTAATGATTTCAATTCACAATTCTCTCCAGTGATTTAGTAGGAAAAATCAATTGAGAAATAGAAAAAAATAAAGTAAAAATAAATAAATTTCGAATTGAAAAATATTAAAATTAAAATAGAAAATTTAAAATAATAATAACAATTGTGAAGAATCTCATATATCGTAAGTACTATATTTAAGAGGCCGACCCCCACCCCCAGGACAAGGAAAAAACCAAAGTAAAAGTAAAAATTAACAAATCAATAAATGAAAATGAAAAAATATTTTGTAATTTTGTAAATGTGTGTATGGGAGTGTGTATCACCCCCCCCCCCACACACAGGACAAAATCCTGGTTTGCTACTGTATATATATGTTGCAGTTAAAACGCGTTTTTTGGTAAGAACGGGTTCTTACTAGTTTAAACGGGTTTCAGTGAATACCTTTGTTTTCCACAAAGAGAATTTACTAATGTTGGTTGAGTTTGGTTGAAAGATCTAGAATCTTCATTGTTTACCTTCCGCCTCATTTTGAGTGTTTATTTTCATAAAATTTTAAACGAAAAAAGTCAAAAATTAGAAGAAAGTTGTAGAGGATGTAATTTTTGATATTTTTGTTTAAAAAATTTTGAAAATAAACACCCAAAATAAGGCGGAAGTTCAAAAATGAAGATTCTAGAGCTTTGAACCAAACACAAACTCAACCACAGGATATTCTAATTGCCACAAATGCATTCAGTGAAATGCGTTTTAACTAGTAAGAACCCGTTCTTACTAAAAACGGGGTTTTACTGCAACATATCAAGTATGCCAAATTTTCAAATGAGATTTTTTCTGTGTGTATAAACTATAGATTTTGAAGTTAAAAATCCCTCAAAAAAAATATTTGAGCAAGAGAACGAGCTTTCTATGACTTTCTGTGTGTGTTTAATTAAAATGGGTATAGGAATGCAGACGCAAACGAAAATCATGCTTTAGGCATTTTTAAACAAGATAAGAAAAAAAAATCGACTATATTCAATTCTTCGGCACTATTATTGAATAAATAAATAATAGAGATCTCAACACTTGGTCTTTAAATTGTTAAAAAAATTGAATGTCAGTAAATATTCTAGCATGTTAAATGACAATTTGTTGAAAAAGTTTTGAGAGAAAATTTAGCAATCTTTGCATAAAAACCTATTTCATTTTTTTTTTTTTTTTTTTTTTTGAATAAAATTTTTAATAAGAAAGAAAGCAAATTTCACACATCTTTTAAAAATAATTGTGAGTTGTTACCCTTTTCCATAAGCCCCAGAACGGGATTCGAAAAGAACGTGAGTGAACTTAAATGGATTCAGTTGTATGTTGAAAAACAAAATAGCTCGTTTATCCTTAAAAGACCAGGCCATTAATGATAAATGAACCCCCATATCATAAACGAGACGCATAATAAGGGGTAAAAAATGTGGTGTCTTATAGCATGCAAAGGGTGTGAGAACTGAGAAACAACCCCTGAAGAAAGAACACGTTTCAGGCGGGGACAGCAGCAGCCAACAGAAAAGGGTCGGAACCCACCCTCTTGGCAGGGGCTGGTTTCAAGTTCGATTCAAAACAAGGAGGGATGGACGGGAATCCATTCATTCAGTATAACAAATTTTCTGTTTGTAAATATTTTTCCGCTTCAAAAAGAACTACAAATGAGAAAAGAGACAAACAATTAGCCCGAAATTTAAAATATATTAGAGAATTTATTTTTATCTGTTAAAATTTTAAATTTTAAAGTTAGATAGAAAACCAGTGAGTAGACTCATAACCAGGGTTGTAGTGCTAAAAAAGAAGTACAGGGAGGCTGAATTTGTAAAAAAAGAAGTGTCGGAACGCTTAATTTGCAAAAAAGAAGTGTCGGAACGCTAAATTTGAGAAAAAGAAGTGTCGGAACGCTGAATTTGTGACCTTTAGAAATAAACGTGTATATATTATTTTTTTCAAGTAACATGTGTAGAATGTAAGCAATTATTCCTCCAGCTTAAAAAAAACATCTTTCCAAGATTTAGAAAAGTGACACATCTTGAATTGAAAGTTTTTTGCCGAGTGTAGCAGAATTTTTATATATTGAAGGAGACAATAAAAGAGTGTGTCTTCTGCTGGAATTATAAATAAAATTTATAATTCCAGCATAAGACACACTTTTATTGTCTCCTTCAATGACACATCTTGGTTTGGAAAAAGTGCCAAAACGCCGTTGCTTTCCGGATCCACTCTCCACTACATCCCTGCTCAAAAAGTACCTGACTATATTATTTACATAAACTGATTATTATAAAAGACCGAATACTGAAG
Source organism: Forficula auricularia (assembly GCA_024734495.1). NCBI lineage: Eukaryota > Metazoa > Arthropoda > Insecta > Dermaptera > Forficulidae > Forficula > Forficula auricularia. The sequence continues at coordinate 29,912,996 of JALMQS010000153.1, forward strand.
TCAGAAGTTTGTCAAAAGCTCCTCTGACATAGAATTAAACTAATCTAAGAAGATCTTTGATATAGTCTCTTAATTTAGTTTTTGTTTTTTTATTAATTTTTATTTGTGGTGCTATCTGGTCTTTATTTAATTATTAATTCAAAAATGCAGAAAATATATGATTTTGAGATTTTAAGGGTTGTCATGATAAAACCATGAACAAACAGGTGTTTTTTAATTTTAATTTATTAAATTAATCAATTTATTTATTTTGAGCCTCACTAAAAATTAGCTCACCAGTTCTTCGAGAAAATTTTGAGAGATCGGGTTGATTCTTGAATGTTTTCACAAATTTTAATTTTGTCTGAGTGAAATTAAATTTACTCTAATTGAATGTAATTTATTATTTGAATCCTATTTAAAATAATTTATTCTTGTTCAAGTCATCTGGCGAGGTAGCCCTCGATTTTCGAAATCTAAAAGTTTCGTTCGAAACCACCTCGATAAGGAATTGACAAGATAATCTTACGAAAATGCAAAACGATGTGTCTCCTACTTCTGGCGGCGTTTTCAAGTACTTGTGAAGTCATTGACTGACTGAAAAACATTTGTTTTGGCATTCTGATTATATTATTTCATTAAAAATGACCAACTTAAGTGGTTTCAGCCAAAACTTATAACATTAGATAAACAACCCATCCACCGAATCATTTGTGGTCGGATGGTAAACTAGAATCCGACTGATTCAATTCTAGACAATTCAAGAGCGTCATCTGCATTGGAAATTATTCACCAATTTAGAATAAATAAAAAAAATATTTTAAAAATAATACTATATAAATCTTTAATCGACATACTGTAAATCGAAATTTTTTTAAATTAATATATATGTATATTAGGGTGGTCCTTATTTTGGGTATTTTCGAATTTTTACGCGGACAAGGGCTCATATGGTTCGAAATAAATAAAAAAAAATATTCCCCAAGTTTCAAGTCTCTATCTCAATTATAACCTATGCCCCCAGCGATGTAAGTTTCTCATCTAAATAACATGGGGTTTTTGCCATTAAAAATATCAATTTTTTTATTCCGGCCAAAAGTAATGGTTCAAAAATTTGAAACTCTGTAGACTTTATCCTATAATACTAGCTATCCATCAGAATTATTACAGATTTTTAGCTATTACAATTTTGGAGTCTATAACAGACTAACACTAAGATATAGCAGTATTGTATCTAGTTGTAACTACAAAATTGTAATAGCTAAAAATCTGTAATAATTCTGATGGATAGCTAGTATTATAAGTATAAAGTCTACAGAGTTTCAAATCATTACTTTGACCGGAATAAAAAATTGATATTTTAATGGCAAAACCCCCATGTTATTTAGATGAGAAACTTATTTCGCTGGGGGCACAGGTTATAATAATTATTGAGATAGAGACTTGAAACTTGGGGAATATTTTTTTTTATTTATTTCGAACCATATGAGCCCTTCTCCGCGTAAAAATTCGAAAATACCCTAAATAAGGAAAAACCTAATGTATATATTATTATATTAATTTAAATAAATAAATAAATTTTAATAATGCGACATTTTTCTTTCGAAAGTATATATGTAGATAGTTAGATATATCTTTCAAAAAGACAATATTCTCTGATAGATGAAAGGAAATGAAAGATAAACATTCTTCTCTAAAAAGCAAAAGGGGGTGAATCAAATATTCAAAGCCACACAAATATAAACAATGGAATTTCTTAACTTAATAAAAATTCCATTCTAACCACACAGAGATAGAGAAAGATAAGCATAATGTATCGATTGACGAGACGGAAAATAACAAATAAATCTATCTATTGAATTTACCTAGTATTTTTCTAGAAGTATATTGATAATATTTTACACGCAATTGGCCGGCTTAGCCTATCTGCTGGGCGAGAAGAGTATTAAATTCATGCAAATTTTTTTTTGCTCATTGGGTTGAATGATACCTGAAACGTAGAGAATAATAATTTTCAATCTTGATTTATTTTTTTGTGTCTAGCTCTTTTTCTGTGGTTCTGGATTCAGATACTCACGATAATTTAAGAATGAAAGGTCATAACAACTTTGTTCTTGTGCTAAAATATTTGTATTTCCAATTGATTAGATTAAGGGCTTTCTAACTTTAGAACTTGCACAAAAAAACATAATTTATTGATATTTTATCCGTAAAAAATAGTAATCAAAATAACTGGTGTTTTGAATTACCGTTTAATAAATTGTATACAATAATAAATATTTTATTTTTTTGAGAAGTTTTAATTTATGAGAATAAAAGGTAGAGGTTTGATCGAAAAAATGTCATTGAAAAATAGTTCATGTACTTAACCTTCTATAAAAGAAATTGAGTCAAAAATTATTAATTCATCAAAACTGCAAATAGTGTACCGAGTCTTGAAAAAGTTTCACTTTTTCCTCCAATTTGTTATTTGTTGTTTTTTATTTCTTTTCATGAAATTTTATTAAAATTAAAAATAATAATTTTTGGTTGAAAATATTTTTAAATAAAAAAGAATCCGAAATATCGGAAGCCTTTAAACATATTTTAAAAATAAGAATAGAAGAAGGTGAAACACTAGTATCTACAAGTTATTTGTATCCTAGATACGAGTAGAACGAGAGAGTGATGGAAGATAATAACCAATAAGCATATTCTAGATAAATAACAATAAGCGCCTAGAAATTAGGCAACATTTTGTTATGCTTGAAATGTAGTTACGAGACTCCAATTTGTAAGTATTCCCAATTTAAAGAACCAATATATTCTTGGAATTTCTAAAAAGAATTTACAAAATAAATTTTAAAACTTGAGCATTTTCAAATGTGAGTATGTTTTGAGCAAATTTTAGTTATTTGGACATTCTTTTGTCAGCTAAAAAGATAAAACTTGGTTGTGGGGTGCAGCTTATTAAAATTCTCTTTCTGTTCTTATGTTAACGTGGGTTTTAAAGTTATCTAAAGGGCCTCTAGGAACTGGTAGGGACGCATGGGATAATGGAAATGACGTAATTACTACTGTTTTTCTAATAACTAAGGAATTCTAAAAAAGAGTAATATAACGTTAACTTGCTCATACTTTTAAATAAGAAAATGCTGGGAAAGTGAAACATTTTCAAAACTCGATACAGTTTCTGCATTTTTTGGTGATTTCATAATTTTTTTGTCAGCTAGGTTTGAGTGAAAAAGATGAAACTTATCTTAAAGGATGGAGTTGATTCATGTAGATTTTTTAGTGTATCAATATACTTAAGGCCATCCAACAAAAGGTATACCAGTTTTTAATTTATAATATCTTTATTCATTATTTTATTCCAGCATATATAACGAACGCATAAATTTATTTTAACGAGTACGAACGAATTTGATATAACTAAATAGAGGATAAAAACAAGACTAAAAATAAAATTCCTGATGGAAAAGTCAATTATTCTGTTGACATTTATCTATGACTTAATTAATTCTTTGGAATGTTGATGAATAGATCTCTCACAGTGTCGTGTATTGTATATAAACATTTTTTTCTATTTAATTGAAAAGTTTTTATTTTGCCCAGAGTAGCAGAGTTGTTTATTCATAGAGAGAAACAAAAATGCATCAAGCAGAGGACAACCTCTTTGTTTCTCTCTATGAATTTTTTCTATATTATATTGAATCAATGATATATGTTAAAAAACGGATGAGAGTCCCAGTCTTTAGAAGTCATAGGTATAAACGAGTTGAGGAATGCATTTGTTCCATTTGTATCTAATTTAATCGGGAAGGAGGGTTCAATGTCTGAAAATCATCTATTTGAGGCTTTTGGGAAGATTTCGATTGGACCAAATTTCGCTTCTAATAACTCTTCAGAGAGAAGGCAGAATTGGAGATAGAGATTAGAAAGAAAGAGTTTTAAAGTTATATGGGAACCCGAAAAAGGCGCAGGGAAGTTTGGTCGGTAGCTCCAAATATTGAAATAGCCCTAGTAGCACAATGTTTCAAACTATATAGTGGCTGTATAGCAACTATATAGTAACTATGTGGTGGCTATATAGTAACTATGTGTATAGTGCCTATATAGATTATCGGCTAGGGAGACTATGAGACAAAACCATGGATGATTTCAAGATTGAAAATGACTGAATTTGTTAATTAAGCTAGATGTTTCGCGATATTACTAGCAAAAAGTTAATGCCAGAGTATATAGAACAGACAATAAGGATTCATAATTCATAAGACCAACACTTTTTGCTGTTTATGTACCACTACTAGCCAATCCCGTGCTCGTTTGACAAATCTGGCAACACTGTCTGAGCTTGTATATGTTTTATCATAGAAATGTCAGATAAAATACATTTTAAAAGGACATTTATAAAACAAAAGGTTTTTAATAAGCGATTGAAAGCTGTTGCAACAATGGCTGAAGCGAAAAAACATCAAAAAAGTTAACCTACTTTTTAGGTTAAATACATGCGTTGTTACCAGCTAGTTATAGTGTAAATTTTTTATTATTTATTCATTATTATCTCAGAAACTGTGTTGTAACTATAAATTAAAATTTTATTAAAAAAAGTGTTAGTTATTGTTTAATGTTGGTTTAGTTTTTTATAACAATGGTAAGAAGAGTTTCTTAATTATAATTAAATATGTATGTAAACTTTCCGATATCCCGTATAGTGCAATGTATAAGAGTCTGAAAAAATTTATCTTTGGAATTTAATATCTCCGGAACTATATTGTCCATAAATTTCGTTTTGCCACCAACGTATTTAAATAATAATCTATCTCAATTTCATAAAAATCCTAAGAAAACCCATATGGTGAAACAACTAACTTAATATAAAAAATTAAATGTAATAAAATGAAAAAAATTATTAAACTTTGTTAAAATACATATTAGTTTTTAATTTGCTCTTATTCCGTTATAAATGTAATGCTCGGTGTTCCAGGTAGTATAAATTAAAGCTGAGCATTTCCGATACAGAATGGCTTTAGAAATACTTTTTTCTTTCTTTCATTTTAGTAATCATTTATCTCCTCCACCTACCTATGTCGGAGGTCGAAGGATAAGATAATCCTTAACGACTTTACCACCAAATCCAACTAACTATTAAAACACAATTTAGGAAGTTTGGAGAAATGTCATTAATGCTATCTCTCTTTTCACTTGGGCACCAAAAAACGATGAGCTTTAAAAAGAATTTAATTTTCTTTTCCACCTTTCACTTGATCTAAATTCACACAGACAGGAGAGAAAACTTTCGCTGACACCCATTTAGCGCCGGCGTGGCTCGCGCCTCCACAAGTTCATGGCCATTCTTATTATTACATTACCATACAGGGTATGGTCAAGTATTGTAATCGTGCATGAAAAAAGTGGTTTTTTTCCTTCTTTTTTTTCAAAATATCTAAAAAACGGCTAAAACTATTTCTATTAAAAAAATTGAGCGAAACCATGGCATTTCGCTCTACAAAAAAGCTCTAATAAGTGAACATCAAAAAAATTATATTTTTCTAGATAATAATTGTTTTGTCAAAATGTCTGTTAGTTAGTCTGTGCGTTACCAAATTTGTGGACGAGCTAGCTCAAAAACTAGTGTGAATATCGAAACCAAATTTCCCACGTAGTTTTGGTCCATTGAGATTAAGAGCTGATTAGATTTTGGTGCACATCGACCCAAAATTAAGGGGGGTCGAAGGGGGGTTAAAAATTAAAAATCTAGGTCCTTTGAGCAAACTCAACCAAATTTTGTATACATAATCAGTGGACCCCATGCAAAATTTAACCGCCCAAAATAGGGGGGGGGGGTCAAAAAATGAAAATCTTGGCCATTTACCAAACTCAACCAAATTTTGTATACATAATCAGTGGGTCCCAGGAGTCTAAAAATGCAAAAACTAACCCCCCCCCTACATGATTATAAATAATTTTATTAAATATTAAATATAAGTGAGGGGCCAGGTTGTATGGTAAAGTCAAGTGGATGGCCACATCAGAACACGTCAGCTTATTTTTCAATTAACTTTGAAAGGATTAAAAATATAATATAGATCAGGTGTCCAACCTTTTGGCTTACGCGGGCCATATTTGAAGAAAAAAATTGTCTCGGACAGCGGATAAAATATTATAATTCTATTGATGTTCGTTATTCAAAAATGATAGTTAATAATGTAGAAATAAGAACTTTATCATTTTTTTAGCTCATAGTGAGCTTCTAATTTTAATTTTCGTAAATTTTATACTTGAAAATATGTAGTTATAGCGAGTTTGATACCTATGATTTAGATGAAATTTCATAACTATAAGCTGGAAGATAATATTTTGAATCAGTTTATATAAATGCGATCGATCGTTGCTGCCTTTTTTAGCTGTGTAAAATATGCCCAAGATCTTTTTAGATAATTTTCTAATCCATATTAATATAGAATCGTTTAGCTAGATAGAGACTGCATTTATATTTGATCAACCTTCTTGTAAATATTATCGAGTCAGTAAATATATATATATATATATTCTTCGAAGGCAATTCAATTCCTAGTCGAAACCACTTTTATTTATTCAAATCAGCAAAGTGGTTTCTTGTTTTGGAAACTGGTCGCCACAAATTGCAAATTGATTGATGCTTCTTCTTTCGGTGCGACATCCTTCCTCATCCTCCAGAGTCCGTTTGAATTTTTTAAAAAGTACGAAAGAAAGAAAGCAAGAAAGCGAAAGGAACTCGTTTCCAATCTATATTTAGTTTTTTCTGTGGCGATGTTTATTTTCAGGCGAGAAGACAACTCGCATAACTCTTAAATACATTGAGAGAGCTGGCAAAATTTTGTCCCGCAATGAAAAAAAAAATAATAATAATTTTCAAATCTGATCAAGTTATTTAAGAGTTACGAGAAAAAGAAAATAATAGCGAGAGTATTATTTTTTAGGATGAAAAAATATATTGCCCGCTTAGAGTGTAAACCTGCTAACTCAGAACAAGGAATTTTTTTTTATTTATTTATTGTCACCGGGAACAAAGCCCATTTAGACAGCACATAAGTAAAGTGCTAGTAGGGTTAGGGCCGGTTGTATGTCGCAAAGTAAATGCTTTTTACTTTCAGTGCCTGTCATCTGATTGGACATCCCAGTTCCTCCATTTACCATCTACCCTTTGTTAGTTGTAAGAATCATTTACTTTGCGACATACAACTGACCCTTGGTGAGGGAGCCGAGTGTTAGCCGGTAGAAATTTTATATGCCAGCCAGGATCGAACCCCGGCCTTCCGCTCCAACATCGTCATCATCGAAGCGGGGCTAGAGCGTTAGCCAGCTTGGCTAACCCGACTCCCCCAAGGAAATTTTACATGGCAGAGAAAAAACAAACAAAATTTAATATTGTTGTTATGGAAAGAAACTATTTTTCACAACTTACGATCGTAATTTCAAGTAGCACTTTTACTTGGACGATGTTGCATATCTTTTTCTTTCGAACGGTATTAATACTTTATGTCATATATGATAAAAAATGAATTTAGCAGGTTTACACTCTAAGGCGACGACTATTGCTAAATGTATTAGGACAATTAGGGATTAACATTACCAAGGGGAATAGAAAATTAAGTCATTTGTTATTTTCTGTTTGAACGCAATAATAAAATTATGCACCATTCTAATAATCAATTTGATTAATTACTTGTATATAAATTTATTAATTTGAGTTATCACAAATAATAATTGAAGAGATCCGTTATTTTGTGATTGAACAAATGATCAGAACTTGACCAAATTAATATGGGACCATCCCCTTTTCAATAAAAAAAAATCATCGAAATCACATGGTAAAAATAGCCTCCTCCTTTTTTTGAAGTCGGTTAAAAATATTATAATACTCTGCATCTAACATGAAAAAATACTAGAAAGATTTAATTTTTTTATAATGTGCCCGGTTAAATTATCATGAACATATCCAGTAGGCGCTCTTTAATCTGACATTCTTAGATTTTATACTAGAAACAATTTAGTTGGATTTAAAACTTGCCAAGTTATAAATTCAATACCAAAGAAAGTAAGAAATTTTCTTTTAAATCAATTGAAGAACGTTGTACATTCCTATAGCTATGATTTAAACCAGTGTTCCGCAAACTTCTTGTGTTCAAGGTACACCTACCAAATTTTAGAGCAGGCTTGTCCAACCCGCTATCCAAGATGGCTATCAGTGTGGCCCGACAAAAAATCCCAAACTTACAAACTTTATGAGATTGAGACTAAAAATCCCAGTGATATTACTAAAAATACAATATTTTTAACTTGCTATTAATTTATGACATAAATTTGAATTTTACACGTTATTTTGCAATGAGATATTCATAAAGTGATTCTTAAATAATTTTATTTATTCATCTATTTTCAAGTATGAAGCATACAAAGAATGAAGCAAGATCCAAAATATTTGATGAGCATTATGAGAATTCACTGAGAATTCCTTTGGGCCAAATATCGACGGATTTGTCCCAAAAACAATGACAAACTTATCACTAAAATTTTATGTTGCTGATTTGTTTCTTAATTTTATAATAAAAAATTTATAAAGTAATAAAGCTTAATTTCTTAACTATAATAAGTACATATTCTACGTTTTTTTGCTCACCAGCTATTATTAGCGTTAGTGTATTTTATATGTGACCCAAAATAGCTCATATTCTTCCAATGTTGCCCAGGGAAGCTAAAAGGTTGGACACCCCTGTTTTAGAGGTACACCAAAGAAAAAACCAATGTTTATTTAATATTTATTTGTTATTAAAATGAAAAATTTAGTTGGTTCATGTCCATTTTAATAATAAATAACAGATTCACGGGTGTTATTTATAATATGAAAAATTGTTTAAGGAGCATGATTAAAAATGAGCACAGGCGATCAAAATTTGGAGCAATCTTTGATAAGGCTGTTCGCATAACTCTTAGCTATGTGTATTATCTTCACAAAACTTGACATTTTTCCGCGGCACACCAACTAATGACCACGGTACATCAGTGTGCCGCGGCACACACTTTGCGGAACACTGATTTAAACAACTGCTATGGAAATATGGTACCCGTCCAGATCTCAACTCTTTTCGGCGACGGCGAAAACACCGATCGTAGTTTGTACCGAACTTGGCCCTCTTTTCACATTTATATTATTGATGAGATTTAGTTTAATTTAGTAGATATAAAATTTTATAATACTTAAATGCTTGAATTTCTCTATTTTTTTTTTTTTTTATTATAAAAGCTGCTTAGAGAAATTTGACCCTAGATCTTGAAGCCAATTAGTTAAGTGATTAAATGACATCAATTTGAATTTATTTCATTCTCTGTCCAATATTTAAACATATTTTTTTGTTGGTCATCTTATTGACGGAGTCGCTTAAGAAAGCCTTTATTGTTTAGCGCTATAAATATAATAGTTGTTAGTTCAATGCTTGGCTATTCATGAGGAAAATTACGGCCCTATTCTTTTCTTCTTCTATTCAATAGAGTGAAGTAAATATAGACAAACGCGTATATATATAATACAAACGCAGGGAGACTGAATAAATTTTTAATAACTCTCTCTGTTTGCCAATAGAAAAGAACGTTTAATTTAAAATAGTACACAAGTTAATAAACGTAATGAAAAAGAGGAAGAAAACATTATTCGGAAACAGTTGCGTAAGGAAATTTGCATTTTAATCTAACGAAAAGCGAATGGTTGGATAAAACCGAGAGAATTGCTCGTTGCACTCACTTGGCGGCGCCAAATTCGATTCGCTAAGCTATTAACAGGTTTAGAAAGGTTTGAGATATGGAGAAAGATCATTTTCAAATATGATATTTTATTCCTGCCTGTGTCTTGTTAATCTCTGGGTTCGGATAGCCATGGTATAACTCAAAAACAGAAAGTTGATAAAAGTTCGTTCTGGTACGAAAATTTTCATTTCTAAAAGCAAGAACTGAATAGCTTTTGGGCTTTCTAGCTTCAGAGCTTGTAGAAAATCAGAAGAAAAAAAAACGAATCTTTATATAAAAAGCTTTTGAAGAGTTGTAGATTATTAAATTATTTAAATTCATTAGTTCAAACTATTTGATTGCCCGAAACATGTTTTAGATAATAAATGATTATGTTGACTAAATTTTTTTTTTATTTGAAATTTTGAAATATTGGGGAAATTCACGATATCTTCGATATATAAAATTTATAATTACATGTAATACGTTAGCAAATTCACCATTCCTGACATTATTGACAGAAAGTTATCGGAGAAACAAACATTCTTCTCCAATAAAACATTTACTTCTCCGTTAACTAGAGCCTCTTATTTTTGCTCATTGATTGATTTAAAGGAGTGCTTCTTAAACTATGGGCCGCGACACAATTTTGGGTTGAGTAAACGAATTTTGGGGTCTCGAATCATAGGACAACAAAGACAAAGAAAAAATTATAGTGCGCAGAGGCCAAAAATTAATTCAAAAAAATTAAAGTGTAGTGAATTCGAAGTATATCTGTTGCAAATAATTTGTTAAATGGCGAATTTGTACTTACATAATTATATAAATTTGTTTATGTGAAGCGTTCTCGCTATTGGCGATTATAAAATCAAAATACAGTTAAAATTTGAAAAATGTTGTAGATGAAGTCCTTTTTGATTCTTTATTTAATAAGAAATAAGCATATACATAACATCTCATTAATATTTAGATTTAATGTTTGTAATTATGTAGTTTTAATAAATGATAAAAATTTTATAATAGCTGTTTACTAAATACTTGTTTCAAAATAAATTTATAAATAATATATCTGATTTGCTAGTAAAAATGATGATTTATGCCATATAGATCTACCTAATACTATGGGGTTACGAAAAATTTCTCGGTCAAAATGGGGTCGCGAATGAAAAAAGTTTAAGAAGCACTGATTTAACTGAATATGAAAGATTTTTGAAAATAATATGGCAATCAAGAATAATAAGTAGAATCGAGTGCTATAAATAAAATTCCCTATATCAACATATTTATATTTTAGTATAATGTTTGAGTTGAGAGTTTTATATTCAAATATATTGTTCAATTCAATGTTTAGAATTTGTTCAGAGGAAATATAATCTTGTATATATAAGAAGGCTTTAATGGATTTTTCTCATTTACATTTAATTTGTTAATGCATGAAAAACGGAAGAAAAAAGACAACGTGTGGAAATTATTTTCTAAAAGATCTTTATCTTCTCTCTTCAAGCCACGATATATACACACACGAAAAAATTATTCGCAGGTTGCCAGCCTTGAAACATCCAGCAACATTCTAATTATTTACCTTTCTAATAAAATGCAAATATTTTTCGTTGCCTCTGAGCAAAAGGCAAAGCAGTCGAATAGGAGTTAGAGAGAATACAACTATCTACCAGCGAATTGTTATTCCACAAATATTACATGGGAATCTTTGTTTAATTTGATTTATGGGCCCAAATTTCTTTGGGCACTAAAAATAAGCTTGCTGAAGGATTTAAATCACATCATACAGAAAAAGCGGAAAATAAAAAGTAAGAGAGCTTATTTCCTAAGGAGAGTTGATCATTTCATTCATGCATGGATGTAAAAAGATGTACCTATTATAAAAAAGTATAAAACGCGAATATTCTAATTAAAAAAAAAAATTTAGAGAAAATAATAGAATAATAAAAACATTTTATAAAAAAATGAAGAAAAAAATATTTCTCAAAAAAATAAAATTAAAATAAGAATAACCGAGCTTATCCATTGAAAAGCTTGCCAGTTATCTACGCTCCTCTGTTTAATGATTCTATCGAAGGAATTTTATACTAATAATATAGGGAAAATATAAATTAAAATTTCCTACTTTATAAAATGCCTTAAAAGTCTATTCAGACATTGAAATTGAGAAGAAGAATATATTTAGCATTCAAATTAAATTAATTATTCTTTAAATTTCCCATAGATATCAAATACATACTCAAAATATATAAAAATAAAGGCATTTCAAGCTCTCTCTCTTTGTCTTTCTTCCAAGTTCAGAATAAAAATTTTAATCCGATTTCTCTCATAATTAAAGAGTAGTTATATACCTATATCTGACATAACATCTATATATTAGACCCAGGAGTTTTTAAAAGTTTATAGTGGTGTTCACAAGTACTTTTTAAAAACTCTTGTGTTTAGTATGTTTCATTATAAACCAACACCTTCAAAATTATACATATATATCAGTGGCGGTTGGTGACTTTTCAACCAGATGATGCTGTCCAAAAAAGTACACTTCATTATTTTTCAAATTTAACATTAGAAAATATAATTTGGGACCTTCGCCCCAAACGGATACAGCTTTGTGTGAGTGAGGGTAGGAGTCAGAAATTAAATCTTTTGACTTAAACTCCACAGTCCTTGATATAGAAATCGACCATATTCCACAATGAATGAGCCTGTCCTATAAGAAAATCTTAAATTTCTCCTAATTCTATTGCTATAAACAAGCTATGACTTGTCTATAGCTCTCTTAATTATTTCCGATTTTATATATTGAGAGTTCTCAGAAATGCATTATTCCAAAGATTCTCCAATCATCTTTATTTATTCCTTTTTTGTATTATTTCTATTTTAATAGTTTCTCATCGAGAACAATTTTTATTCGACTAAAACTCGTCTGGACTTGTCTTTGACATGCTTGAACTGGAATATATACCAGGCAGTAACTTCGAACCTTCTATCCGCACTCTTTTCGGGAAAAATCATTCATTTTAATTGCCCCTTAAAAGTATGCAACAATTATATTCCATTTTGAGAACCAATATACTTTTTAAAAGAAAAAATGATTTTTATAGAAATATTTGAAATAACGGATAATAATTTGAAAATTTAAAGATCCTCCTGAAATATTGAAGTCGACTTTATATATTTATGAAAATACTCTATATGTTTGAAATGTTAGGGATGCACCGCATCCACAGCATCCATGGACCGCACCCGACTGCTACCCACCTATACAATAAACCATATGTATTGAATTATATTTTTTAAATTGTGATGGTTTTTAAAATTTATCATTTAGTCATTACACAATTAAATTTTTTAAAAACATTCTATATTGGACAAAAAATAAAATCACAGTAGAGCTTTGATATTATTTTACCTCTCTTGAAGATTTATAGAAAGAAGGAAACTAATAAGTTATAACACTCGCTTAGTCAACGAAAAACAGGCCAAGCCCTTATCAATATTATAGCTAGAATAATTATCATCAATGATATCAGACTTATCAGGAATTTTAAAGAAATCCCAGTCATTTTTGTTTGTCTGTGGTCCGTTCTTATCAGGCCTTAATGGTCAGTTTTTATGACCTTTCTATGAAACTAGATAATTCCGATGAAATTATCCGCCCCCGCGCAGTTAAAATTTTAATCAGCCTGCCCCCACGGCTTGGCGGCGATGTTTTTTTTTTTTTTTTTTAAAGGGAGAAGGTTTTTTTCCCCCTTCCTGGCTTTTGGTCAGAACCATTTAGCCAATCACATTCTTTGTATTATTTTATAATTTTAAATATTTACACTAGCCCTTAGTACAAATCTCTGAAGAGCCATCACAACTTTTTCACTGCACTCACACAAGGACAAAAGATAATCACTATTTATTGGGAATTTTACACTTTCGTTGATTTCACAGTATAGCAATTGTGTCCACTTTTTGTTTAGCTCACATTCAAGCAGCACATGATTGAGCCCCTCACTGGTAAGTTCACACCTACACAATGGGGACTCCACCACTCCAATTCGATGCAGATGTAACTTCAGTGATGAGTGTCCAGTCCTCATTCTTGAAATTGATGTAATAGCTTTGCGTGGAATGTTAACTGTTTTAAACCATGGTAATAGGGACATAGGTTTAATCTTATATAAATGTCGACCTTTGGTATCCTTTTCCCATGTTTCTTGCCATAATTTCAATGATTTACATTTTTGTACTACCAGGAAGTCGGACCATATGATTTTTTCATTTGATGCTGTAGGGAGTTTACTGGCTTGCTTGGCCTCATAGTCAGCGATTGTGTTGCCTATGATTCCCTGGTGTGCAGGAATCCAGACAATGTCTACAGTATTATTATTAATAAATAAATCATATAATAAATTACAAATTTTTAATATATTATAATTTGATCTTAAAATATCTTTGTTGATTAAAGCATCTGTAAGACTTTTCGAATCAGTACATATTAAATTGAATTTTATGTTGTTATTTTTAATATATTCTAAACATTTCAACAGGGCATATGCCTCTGCCGAGTATATAGAGTTTTCTGGTTCCATCTTAAATTGTTTAAATATATTTATATTCGGGCATGCAAATGCACACCCTACCAAATCATTTGCTGTGTCTTTTGAACCATCTGTGAAGAATATATTGTACTGATTATAAAACTCTTTGATATAGTTTTTAAAGATCTCATTTTGATTTAAATCTCCCTTATTAAAGGTATTGTTATCAATGTTAATATTTACAAATGAGGCTGTATATAATTTTTCAAAATTAATAAATCTATCTATTTGCATTTTATTAGAAATTGATGACATAGATTGAAATATTTTATATATGTTGGGTATGTAGTGGCGGCGATGTTTGTTTCTAGAGACGTGTCTGTCAGTATGTCCGTGGCTTCCGGTGATGGATCAGGCTCCCGGGTATAAATGAATCCTTTTAAGATATTAACGTGTTTTATGCCAAGTGAATTAACACCGACCAACATAACAGAGGCCAAAGCTTTTGTTTCAAATGGAACGCGCCGTTTCGAGATAAAATTAAACACAACCGAGAGAGAAAAGCCAGCTATGGTTAGAGAACAACTTCCATAAAAAGACTAGAACAACTAATCTATACAAAGGGTAGAAAATTAAAACTGTAACATTTGTTTAAAAAAAAAGAAAATTCATTGGATGTTAATTGTGACGGAGAAACGCCATCAAACGCGTCAACAGACTTCCCAAATGACTTCATTTCCTTCTCAAACATACATACATTACACTTATAATAAAAAAAATTTAAATACGCTCATGGGATCTAATTAAAAAAAAAAATAGATCCATCTGTTATAAAGAATATTATATCGAATGATACAAAAAAATCTAGCATATATTATCTTCCTCATCTTAAGAATTGTACCTAATTGTTTTTCTTATGGGGGTTCGTGACTGTTTATCATTTTTTATAAGAAAATTCTCAAATTTTTACCATCGAATCATTGATGTATTAAATATTTATTCCCGAAATTTGAAGTTGATCGTCTGTCCCATTACCGAGAAATAAATTATTGAAAATTCTCCTTTTAACATGGAAGTAAATGGACCGAGCTTTTAAAAGGGCTATAACTTCTATACAAATTATATTATTTTCAACAAATTTATACAGATCAATAATTTAACTTTTATGAATCGAATGATACATTTTTCAATAGATCTGACAGTCTAGTTAATTCGTTATTCATAAATATAAAAATAAAGTTATTTGCAACCAATAGAATATAACAAAAGGACTAGTGTAGAATTCCAACTTTATTTCTTGAAATCGTTTTTGTGTTGAATAAATGTTTTTCTAATGAGAAAAAAATTATCTAAATATTTTTTTTATTAAAATTATCAAAACAAAGATTTTTATTCGAAATTAACCTCATTATTAACAATTTTTTTTTTAATTAAAAATTCAGTAGGCAGACATTGTCACTCTGTAGAAATTCGAAAGATTTTTTCGAAGATCAACCAGATAGATAAGCTGTCCCGAACTCCCTTAAGTAAGGGTCCTGTGTTCTTTAGAATTATACACTATTCTAGTAAGTTTAATGTACACTAAATGACTTTCACTTTTATTAGATTTAATACCAAACGAAGATTGAAATAAAAAGTAATATTAAATTTTTATTTAAATGTAAATGAAATTAGAAGAAAAAGTGGAAGAACTTGGGACGTTTCCTTCAAATTTTATAGATGAGTGTAAAAGAGGGAGTGGGGAGAGATATTGTAGGAAACTCGATTTAAAATATCTCTGGTAATAATTTTATTAATAAACCAATTATTTTACATTAATTAATGTATACATTGTATTTTTTTGCTTCGATTCCGGAGATAACTTCTCCACCATCGAGTGTCCTTATTCATCTTTAGTCCTTGTTTTTAATAAGAGGAAAAATCTAATTAGATAAAAAAACCTCTTTTCCGATAATTATTTCAATTCCATTATTCCCCAATCAAGTCGATTGGTCATTCAATCTCTCCCCTCGATCCATCCAATCACCTCTCCCATCTCTGGTAATAATTGATTATTAATTTTAATGAATAATTATTTGTAAAAATCTATTAATGGCATTTAAAATAAAAAAATAGATTAATTAATATATAATTTAATAATTAATTTAAAAAATTGAAATTTAAAAAATCTGCCTTTATGATGACAATGACTGAAAATATAAGCGCTTACTTAAGGTAGTTGTTTCACCATATGGGTTTTCTTAGGATTTTTTTGAAATTTAGACCAATTATTATTTAAATTCTGCATCGATTGGTGGCAAAAAACGAAATTGTTGAACAATATAGTTACAGAGATATTAAATTCCAAAGATAGAGTTTTTCAGACTCATACATTGCACTATACGGGATATCGGAAAGTTTACATACATATTTAATTATAATTAAGAAACTCTTCTTACCATTGTTATTAAAAACTAAACCAACATTAAACAATAACTAATAGATTTTCTAAGAAAATTTTAATTCATAGTTACAACACAGTTTCTAAGATAATACTAAATAAATAATGAGAAATGTATAATGAAAAATTTACACTCAAAACAAGCTTGCAACAAAGCATATATTTAACCTAAAAAGTGGATTAATTAACTTTAGTACTTTTTTGACGTTTTTTCGCTTTAGCCATTGTCGCAAGCAACAGCTTTTAATCGCTTATTAAGAACTTTTTGTTTTATAAATCTCCTTTTATAATGTACTTTATCTGAAATTTCTATGATAAAATGTATACAAGCTCGGTCAAACGAACACGAGGTTGGCTAGAAGTGGTACATAAACAGCAAAAAGTTTTGGGCTTATGAATTATGAATCCTTATTGTCTGTTCTATATACTCTAGCATTAACTTTTTGCTAGTAATGCTGTGAAACAACTACCTTAAAATTATGAAAACGAAAGAATTTGCTATCAAGTATTTTGGAAGTTATAAGGAACTCGGTAGGACTAGCACTTGGCCGGTTTATCAATAGTTTTTTAAATTATTATGATAGTGCTTTATTTACTAATTATAAGAAAAAAGTAATAAGTGGATATTTTTCATTTAAATTTATATCAGTAATAAGCAAACGTTATTAATTAGTTTTCGAAGTTGAGCTAGATGATTTCGGAACAATTTTTGTGATTATATTTGTCATTTTCATTAATTATCTATTATGAATTTTTGAAATCTGTTATTTTTATTTACATTTATTTCTAGCTTAGATTCGTTATATTTTTGACAAAAATGAATTGTCAAAAATTAGCAAATTATTTTTTATTATGTAAAAAAAGAATCGATCGAGGTGGGACATATTATCGCCTCTCTTCTAAAATTTAAAAAATATATCCTGGGAGAGAAATATAAATTATAAGTTCAGGTATAGCGTTAACGGGATTAAATTAAACGCGCTAATGAACACTTCAAAATAAGACTCCAAACTTTAATATTTTTTTCCCCAGTGTAAAGTTTAGTAATATATTCACAAGAGAGGGAAATTGCAAAGTTTCGATTCTTTTAGCAAAATTACCACTAACTCGTTTAAGAAGGAATAGCGAAGGCATTTGTTTCCGTAATGCAAACAGCATGCGGGCAGGCAAAAACAAAGAAGAGCTCCGATTCAATTACACGATTAGAAGCAAGGTTTCACCTATAGCTTTGTGCAAGATATTTTTTAAAAGCATCTAGATATAAGATAAAGGTGCAATACAAAAAATGTCAGGCTCTAGATTTGGAAAGAGTTTAACAAAAAATTCATTACCCTAGAGATTTTATTCAGAAAATTAAGGTAAACAAAACTGCGTAAGAAATAAATTCTAAAATTAAAATATACAGATGTAGATATACAGATAATTAATTATAGCCTATTAGTTTTGAATTTAAATTTTTTCTATTACTATTTAGTTTTTAGTATGTTAGGTGCACATTTTTACTTTATTTAAATTTTGAGCAATTTCTTTGTAAATTTAACATTTATTACATTTAAAAAAAAACGGTATCGAAGTTAATATAGAAAATCGGGTTCATTTGGAAGTTAGAATCTATCCACTGATGTTAAAAATTATTTCAACTGATGATGGCATAATACAATCCCCGTAAAATAAAAACGAAAAACTTGAGCATGTATGAAAATAACTGAAGAAATTGAAAAGTGTTTTGCCGAGAGTAGCAGAGTTGTTGATTCACAAAGAGAAACAAAGAGGTTGTCCTCTGCTTGATGCAAATAAACATACACACATATATATCGAGATGATATATCTGTATATATATTATTTATTTGTTTGAGACTATAGTTTCGGAGACTTGGTCTTCATCATCAGTCTTTCTTCAATTATAAATGTTTTTCATGGAGTCAATATCCATGTTTGTATGTTTATTTGCATCAAGCAGAGGACAACCTCTTCTGTTTCTCTTTGTGTATGAAAATAACCTCAAAAATTGATCGTTTTGGCCTGGCTGCTATTACAGCCTGATTCCAGAGCATGTATCAAGTAGTAAAGATAAAAAATGTTTTTTGTTAGATTCTGTGAATGGCAAAAACATTAACAACCAACACCCCAGAAACATAAGATAAGCTTGCCATATTTTTCAAGTTCCCTTTGGCTTAAATGCATATTTACATCAGCCATTTCTTTTTACAAGTGATCAAATTCAAAAAATAGAAGAGTACAAATGGGCTCCATCAATAATCAAGTTTATCAAAATATGGTAATTAGATAAATGTGAGAATAGCATCTACTCTATATATACTGAGAATTTTTTTTTTTAATTTATAATTTCTAAAAACGGGGAGTCGGGTTAGCCGAGTCGGCTAACATCGCTGGCCTCGCCTCGAAATCGATCGATTATGACGATGTTGAAGCGGAAGGCCGGGGTTCGATCCTGGCTGGCAAATAAAAATGTCTACCGGCTAAAAACTCGGCTCCCTCACTAACCCTACTAACACTCTAATTATGTGCTGTCTAAATGGGTTTTGTTCCGGTGACAATAAATAAATAAAAAAAAAAATTCTAAAAAACAAAATTGGCAATAAATAAAAATTATTTAGGTAAATTGTATATAGAGTATGTAGAATTATCTTTAAAATAATATTTAATTTATTATTTATATATGTTCAAAAATTAATATTATAAAAATTAAATCAGAAAAATGTAAAAATTTGAAGTGTTGATTTTATGTGACAGGCAATTTAGTATCGAACATTTTGAATGTGTGGAGTATTGGTTTGATATTTGAAAAGAGACTTTAAAACGTTTTATCCTGAAAATAAGAAATAATTGTTATTTTGAAGTGAGTGAGTGTAGTCCCATTAATAGAGGTTGAGATGAGCTTTGCGGAAATTAAAAAAAAAAAAGTATCATGCTCATCTGACGATAGAGAAGTGTCCTGGACGGGTTCAATTAAAAATTACAACTTTAAAAAATTTGAAATGAAAATGAGGTTTAATTCAAAACAAAAATTTAGGATCAAATTAATTGATATAGGATTATAAACGAGGAAGTTCTTGAAAAAATTAGAGAAAAATTCGAAGAATAGAAGAGCTCAAATGATAAGGCACGAAGGATTGCTAAAGGATATTTAGAGTGTGAAGTAGGGAAGAAAAGGGGAAGGGAACGACTCTCCAGATAATGCAAGATTTGAGATGTGGGACTTTTAGAGAAGAAATAGCATCGGATAAAGTTGTGTAGAGGAGAGTAGTTGCATCAAACCAGTCATAGAATATAGGTACTCAATGATGATGAAAAAAAAATTGATAATGAAGATGTATCTTGTATCTTTTTTAAAATAGATACCGCAGAAAACGCTAAATAGTAATAGATACGAATTTTTCTAATTATCTAGACCCGCAATTAGATACTCAAAAGTGTATCTAGAAGCTGTATTTAGTTACTTAACAACACTAGTTTCATCATGATCCGAATAATAATATACAATATAAATATTTAATAAAATAATAAAAATAATTAATAAATTATCTATTAAAGAGTTGTTACCTTGAGCGGGTGAAGGTTTAAACAATTCTGAACAGCGGCAGTTAACAAAAACAAAAAGAACAAAACTGGACAACAAACTCGCTAGCACTGACCCGGCTGGTTACACAACTCGAAAAGAAATGAAAATGAAGAGAAAAAATCATGCCGAGGCGAAAGAAAGAAACCCGTTACTTTTGATTAGATATCAAAACGAAAACAATTTCAGGGAAAATAAATGGAATTAAAATAAAAGTTCGCTCTATTAAAAAAAAAAAAAAAAAAAATCATATTTCTATATACAGGGTCGACCCCCGCCTGTTGCTAGGTGAAGGTTTGGGGATGACTACTCCCGAAATTAAAAAAAATATATAAAATTAATTTACTTTACATTTAAAAAATCGGAGTAAAAATTGAAAACTTTTTCTAGACTCGGTACGCTCTTATACTAGAGCCGCTGCCCATTTAAATATAAGTGGAGGAAAAATTAACAACTTTTTCAAGACTCAGTACACTTTCCACAAATTTTACAGATGATCCTGACAGGACTCCAACTGGGATTAAAGGCGTCCTACTAATAAATTTAAATATAATAAACAATTAAATTTTTTTGCCAAATCTGAAAATTCATTAGCCCTCAGCCTTTTATAGAGCTTCATATAAAAAATCGATTTTTTTCTGATTTTCTGCATTTTTTCACAGAAGGTACAAATTTCAATTTCAATTGATGAAATGAAATAAATTAGCCCTAGAGATTAAACTTACTGTTAATAAAAGAATAATCAATACTGAAAAAATTTGTCTGAAATTGATTTTTCTCAAGAATTCAAGCAAACATTCCTAAACACGATTATGTAAAAAAAAATTGGAAAATTTTTGAGCGAATTCATTTCTTTGCCTATCCAACAAGTCTACGGAGTAATTTTAAATGAAGAGTAGATTAAAAAATAAATAAAATAAAGGAAAAGATTTAACGAGCAATTCTTCAGTGAGGAAGGATTATATTAATTTTTTGTTAAATAATTTTTCAAATACATTCGTTAATTTTATTTACTTTACCACATGGAGTATCGTGTATAAAAAAGTTTTTGCTTCATTTTCATATCTTAAAAATACCTAAAACTACTTTGAATAAAAAAAATTAAATCATGACGTTTCGGTCTACTATATGTTAGCCATAAATAGGAGAACATAGAAAAAAAATATTTTAGGATATTATTTTGTCAAAATAACTGTTGAAAAGCGAAGTATGTTAGTGAGTTAGCAAATTTTGGGTACGTTCTAGGTCAAGAAACAAAATGATATCAAGGTGAATTTTTTTGTTATGTTGATATTAAGTTGTAATCGGACCCAGAATTACAGAGAGAGAGGGCTCTTGAAAATAAAATTCCCAAAACAAGAAACTTTAAATTTACTCTGATGGGTCTAATATTAATAATAAAAAAAAATGATAATATCATTTTAAAAATAGATTTTCCTAAGAGAAATGATTTATTTTACAACACATGAAAACTTGTTTGAAAGGAGTGTAAGTCTGGCCGATTTACTCTCTCTTAATTTCTTAGCTTCTTCTCCTGAGGTGCTCTGAAAATTCTTATAGCTAGATCAGGGAAACTTAGAAGCTAACAATATAAATAAAATAACTAACTAAATAAGGTAACTAGGATTCCGTCTCATCCTGTCAACCAAGAAGACCAAAACACTCACAATTTCTAAATCACCACTCCGATGTAAACTACAACTATACGATACGATTGTCGAACAAGTCATGTCCTTCACGTATCTTGGCATCCAAATGACCTCTCATCAAGACCTAGAAACAGAGGTAAGACATCAGGCAATAAAGGCCTCAAAAATATCCGGTTGCCTTAACAATGCAATCTAGTCAAACCAATATTTAAGAACGGAGGCCAAGGTACGAGTCTACAAAACCGTAGTACGTCCAATTAACTTTAGGCAGCAGAGACAAGACCCGACACTGCAAAAACTTCTCAATTATTGGAAACGACTGAAATGAAGACATTACGAAGGATAATGAACGTGACCAGGCTCGATAGGATGAAGAGTAAAGATATTAGAGAAAAATGCGGAATACAAAAGGTGGAAGAAGAAGAGCGGAATGGTATGCGCATGTGAGAAGAATGCCAGAAGACCGACTGGTAAAGAAAGTGATGACAAACAAGCCGGTCGGAATAAGAAGTAGAGGTCGTCCCAAGAAGAGATGGTATGACGTTCTGGAAGAAACAAACCTATAGGTTTAAAAATAAGAAAAAGAAGAAGAAGAAGGATTGGTGTAAGTCTGGCCTAACTATAAATTCTGACCAAAACTAAAAAAACGCATTATCACTAAAATTTACGGATACAGTACCGCCGAGTTTGTTTATTAAATAGTATTCTCAATATTGTAATGGAATATTACTTTTTCTTCGATTGAATACTTTTTTAAATGTAATATCTCCTGATATTTATAAAATACAAAAGTGAAGTGTAGATATTTTTAGCCGTACTTAGATTTTCCGAATTGGCTTTTGTGATAGGCATGTATTATACCAAGGTCGCTGGACTATATCAAATTTTTAAATTTTGAAAAGTTTATATAGTCAATCAATTCTTCCAGAGTTTTGTTTCTCTTGAATTGCTTAAGACAAAAGAAAATAGTCTGATCTAAATTCAAAAATAGTTCGATTAGTTAAAATAATTAGGTTTGCAGTCTCGGTTAAATAAGAAAAGAAATCAAAAGATGCAAAATTTATTTGACTAGACACTAAAAATAATCTTTTATGATTCATCAATATAATTATTCTCTTTCATTGGATACAAAAAAGAACGAATGAGAAGATTCTATCGAACTAATCGGATCCGTTTTAACATTAAGCAATTCGATTATGAAAAAAATCTGGCGCGTCTACCTCTTACGTGGATTTATATAATTTGATTTATGATTATTTTATTAGACTAGTAACAGATGGTAAAATAAATTTTTAGTCGTGAAAAAAATTAATTAAAATATTTTTTAGTTTTTAAAAAATACTTATGTATACAGAGTGTTTCAGGAGGAATAGTAAATATTTTAGCAGGTGGTAGTATAGACGATTTGCAATAAAAAATGCCATATTACATATGTCCAATTTTTATTGAGTATAGAGATACAGCGTTACACGTTCAGATGCAATATGACTTCTGGGCACTGTACCAGTGTCACGCAGTGTATCGAACACACGAGTAAACACTCTTGAATCTGGTAGTCTGCGGTTAGGAAATCGTATGCCGTATTCTCTACAAGCAGCAGCAGCGTTTCCATTACAAAACCCATACACAAATACCATATCGGCATACTCAGCATGTGTAAATACGTGCGGCATGTTTACACGCTACAGTACAGTAGACTTGGCCAACAAATCACAATGAAAACTTCAATGTAAACTAAAGCACAACTTCACAACTTGAACATCAACACTCTACTGCTGACATTCGATAAATACGCCCATAGCAACCGGTGTACCAAGACACGAAACGAAAATGCATTGAACTCAGCTGTATCTCTGTACTCAATAAAAATTGGACACATGTTATATGGCATTTTTTATTGCAATTCGTCTATACCACCACCTCCTAAAATATTTACTATTCCTCCTGAAACACCATGTATAGTAGTCAACAGACTTCTGTCTCCTTTTTCAAGTCCGGCACGAATTACATGGAACCTCGAACTACCGAAATTAGATTACCAAGCTTCTATACTTTATCAGATTCTATTAAATTCTTTCATTATTTTTTTGATATCCCATATTAAAATAATTTTGAGTATCCTTTCGAAGAAGGCTTATATTCATGATAAAAGATCGAAAATCTCTATTATTTAATTAATGTAATATCATGTAATCTATGGGAACTCACATAATTTTTCTATTTTTAATATCTTTTCATTCGAATTTGTCATGATACAGTATAGTGTCCTGGTGATCTAATTTCGGTAGTTGGAGGTTCCGTGTTATTCGAGCCGGACTTGATGCTTCTCAGAAGACATTGTTACTAAAAAATACAAAGTTCTACATATATTAAAACAAAGGACA
This sequence comes from Forficula auricularia, assembly GCA_024734495.1. NCBI lineage: Eukaryota > Metazoa > Arthropoda > Insecta > Dermaptera > Forficulidae > Forficula > Forficula auricularia. Next base: position 29,937,298 of record JALMQS010000153.1, read on the forward strand.
CTGCCTTTAAATTAGTGTTTCTTTTCAACTAGATAATGTAAGCCCACATCTATGACAAGTACCTATGCATTATATTGTTTAACCTTTTATTGTTCCCATTAAACATCTAATTTACTATTTACATATCTCGGTGTAATGTGAGTTTTATTCTAATTCGAGGAACTGACTATCCCAATTAGACTGATTGAACTAATTCTAAGACAAATCTTAAATTCTCACAAAAAAGTCGCAAGAATCGGATTATAACGTAAAATTTAAAAAGAATATTGTGTATTTGTTATAAACTTTAGTTATAACTTTTTTTGTGGAAAAAAAATTCCCAAACCATATGCCAAATGGTCTAATTGCCATTTTGGTAATATCTTGCCTAATGAAGAACAAAAAGTAATATTTTATGAGATATTATTTTGAGAAATATTTCAAAGTAAACGTTTATTATGCGGGTTCCAATTTCAATAAATATCTTAATCCACACTCTTGATTTCAATAAAACAACGAATGAATGACATTTCGTTTTGATATTCTTAATGGTTTTTCAGATAGTTGGTGCAAAAAATTTGACCACTCGCAGACAATTAAAAAAATAAAAATTAATATTTCTAAAAAAAATAATAATAATAATAATAATGTTTTGTTCAAAATATATATATATGCATATGTAGTCCTTTAGATCCTGATTGAGTTTTTTATCAAAATAGTTTAGTTGTTTTTTAGATATTTTGAAAAACTATGCCTAAGCAAAAAAAAATTCAATTTCCACCCACATAATTATAATACTTGTCAATAGTATTTATGGTAAAGTAATACATATCTACTTGTGAGGATACCATAGATTCCTAAGTTGTTGAATATTTGGAATGTTGAAAGCAAAGGTTTCTAATTGACTGAATTTTAACAATACTCGAAGGGTGTTTGGATGGGTGAGTGTATAGGCTAAAGTAATATACATCCGGTTCGGCCCTAGCCGTGTTGCTTCCCTACCAAACTAATTGGTAAATTTAAAGGGAGGTACAACTTTGGAAACCCTCTTCGTAGAATGGAAATTAACTAATTGTAGCAATTACACTCTCTCTTTAGGCATAAGGAGATATAATACAATTTTAGTTGTGATTTCTGTTTTCATCGAATTAAACAAAAAGGATCGAGATTTCTTTATGAATATTTATAGCTAGATAATATTAAATAATAAAAAAAAAAATACTATTTTTTAGCTCAAAACTAAGATTTTCCACAGAGATTCATTGATTTTCGAAAATGAAAATATTTCAAGATTATTTCATCATATGCTCTTTAAGGTAGTTCTTTCACAAATGCAAAAATTCAAAAAGTCTTCGAAACTTGGAATATTAGTCATTAAAAGCATAATAAACACACTGTTAAAATTTGAAGACGATTTACCACACCTAACATGAAATAATTGCGATTAAATTTTTTTTTACATATGGTAGATAGTAGGGAAAGGGTGGGGAAATGATCATTATTTTATTTTTTTTCATTGAAGGACTTTCACCATCTTCATGAAAAACTAATATTTGTTAGAATAATATATTCCGAATAACTTAAAAAAAATTGAAATTATTTACCTCGTAGTTTTGATAACACATTTGGGCGATTATTTTTAGTGGAGGGGATAAAATATCAATAGCTTGGAAACGATCCATTCATAAAGAGAATATAGTAGTGTAAAAAGTATAGTCACGTTAAAAAACATAACCTAAAATTTTAACACCGTTCATATTTATAGAGTGGTTACGAGGCTAAAACTTTTTGTGTGGATTGTCACAAAAAACCTCGTTAAATGAAAAAAAAGTAAATCAAATTTTATCCTTAAGCCCAAATCAGGATTTTTCTAAGAAACCTTGTGATTTCTATATTTTTATTCAATTTCGAAGTTTTATTTTTGTGGATTTTTAGAAAAATGTAGATATTTTATTTTCATGATCATTTGAAAAAGTAAAATTTGTGATTTAAGTAAATTATTATTTTTTTTTCCGAAATGTATGATTTCTTTATGAAGAACGTCTTTGGATTTTTTAAGAAGATATACGAAATGAGAAAGCCTCAAAATGTGATATAATTTTGAAAAATACTATTTCTTTTCAAAAATACAAAAAACTCTCTCATTTTTATTTTTCGGCGGAAATTGAAGATTTTCCAAAAAGAAAAAACTCAAGATTTTTAACTTTTGATCGAATTTTCAAAAAAAATCCTTTATTATTTCTAATGTTTAATTGAAAAAAAAGTCCAATATTAAAAAAGCCAAGTGCATGATAGTGAATAATAAATGGAAGACTTAAAATTCAAAAGGTCAAAGTTGTAATTAATTATACTTTTGGTAGCCTGAAGCGGAAGTAGATAATGGGCCTCTCATATTATAAATAATTAATGAAATTAAAATTAAATATTTAAAGAGCGTGGGAGAGAGAAGGTAGGTATACAAGTTCATAATATTCTTGTTTTTACTATTTGAATTTTGCTGTACTTCTCAATACAAAGAAAAAAATAGCTGTTTTATTAAGTATTATAATATGTTTTTTTTTTTTTTTTTTTTAGAACCCAACAATTTTTTCATTTAATAAATAAAAATAATAATAATAATAATAATGAAAGTTTCGACCGGGATGATGATTCTCCTTTACCCTCGAAAATGTTCATTGTATTTTCTTATTCTTCATTAAATTCTTAAATTCTTATTCTTGTTTGGAAAAAGAGAAAACTTTGTCAAGACTCGGAATGTGTGTGTTGTCCACAAATTTTAGTGATTGGGCACCGAATGGTTTGAGCTAGAAAGTTGAAACTTTGCACAAGGGTGTAGTTTATTTAAATAAACATGTGTGACAAATTTCAGCTAATTAGTTAAAACCGATCCGTATAACGAATGATTTTTTAATTTTCTGTATTTTTAAACCCGATATTCTGAAGGTAACAAGTCCTAAATTTAATCAGTTCTTTGTTTTTGAAATACAAATATTTTGGCATGAACTTTAAACGAATATCATTTGTTGACCTATCGTGCGAATCGAAATACAGACAGACAGATCATTTAATCAGGCTTGAAAATGATTTTTCTTCACTAATAAGAGATTAGCCTGAAACATGGAGAATTTTTTTTCAGGCTTATTTACCATACCCACAATAAATAAAATACGAAAGGTCGTAGACAGTTCATTCTGTGATGATTATATTTTGGGCTTTCTAGCTTTACAATTTGCAGATAAAAAAAATTAGAAAATCCAAAAAAGGATTCTTACAGTGGGTAGTAGCTAATGTGTAGAAATTTTATCATTAGTTTGTATAATAAGGTGAATTTTGAGTTATGTTTCCGAATTTTTAGTTCAAACGGTTCTCTGACAAAAATATTGCCAAATCACTAAAATTTTCATAAAGTGTACCTATAGCCCAGTAAATAGAGGATCCAAAAAGTGGTTCAGCTTACATTAATTGCGGGAAAAGATTTTTTTTCTAGGATCGTTTGGTATGGTGTGGGTATGCCAAATCTAAGTTTGCGACCTCGAAAGTGTGGGGGACAACGTTTGGTGGCCGAAAAACCTCGAAATTTTCGGACTTTTTCCAGTTTTTCGCTTATAACTCGAAAACGGTCCATATTTTGTAAATAACCGTCCTATAGTAAATTAAAGAGGACAAAATTTCGCGTCAATTAAAAAAAAAATAGAAAATTGGTCCAGTAGTTCGTTTTTTTATGGGGATCCAAAAAACAGCCTCCCGGATCACTTTTGAATACCTATCCCAAAAACTCGCACTTTTTTCGATTTTTTTACCATTTTGACAACGAAGGAGCACGTTTTCGACAAAGACCACTCTATACATTTTTAAACTAGTTAAAATTTAATACAATTGAAACAAAGTTTCATCTTAATTGGATAATGGTAACCCGTGCCGTAATGAGGTTGAAGTTTTGAAAAACTGCAAATTTTTGCAAAAAATCGCAGTATTTCCTTCATGAAATGAAAACCAGTCATCCTAGAAACTTGTTTGAAATTTTGTTGACTTGAACGTTTACTTGGACCACTTTTTTGGTAAAACTCTTAGATTTATAGATATCCAGCATTTTCCATGATAGGACATGATTTTTGTTAATCGACGCGGAATTTTGTCCTCTTTAATTTACTATAGGAAGGTTATTTACAAAATATGGACCGTTTTCGGGTTATAAGCGAAAAACTGGAAAAAGTCTGAAAATTTCGAGTTTTTTCGGGCACCAAACGTTGTCCCACACTTTCGAGGTCGCTAACTTAGATTTGGCATAACCACACCATACCAAACGTTCCTAAAAAATCTTTTCGCGCAATTAATGTAAGCTGAAACCCCCTATTTACTGGGCTACTACTGAATCTTGAAAGTTTTCCATTTTTTTGTTTTATCTAATTTTTAAACAGTTTAAAAATGTAGTAAATATGGAATAAATAAGTGTAAAGTGTCATTTATGTAAGTATGGTAACTAAGTAGTATGTAAATGGTAGAATAGTTTTATCCAAGGAAATACTCGGGGCAAAAATAAAAGCTGCGGTTTGTCAGATAAGGCAAGAATGAGTGGAGGGGAACCTGAGGTTGAGGTGATGTTTTGACAAATGCTTTTTCAAGGTTTTAAGCCAAAGCAAAGAGAAACAAATAACGTTCTCTTGGGATGTTCCAGGAAAGAACCATTCTTTCGAACATCATTTCCTAAACAATACAAAATGTTTTCCTTGTTTTTTTTTGTTTGTCTTTTTTCTGGTTTTATTTGATTTTCAATCATCATCTTGAATGAAGACCCTACAATAAATCATATAAATTAGAAAAGTGCCGGACCACTTCATTCGCCAATACGTATATCCCCATGACTTCAAGGAACTGGAACTTTCTCCCAGCCTCCATCTTTCCCAGCACTTATAATCTTCAAACCTTCAAAACCCGAGTGCATAAACACCTACGTCTACACCCTCTCACTTGACAACTTTCCCTTCTCTTCGGTTATGCAAGGGTCTTTCGAGATCCATAGAGGCTGCATCTTTACTGGTGCGCCCCTTCTTGCATTCGATTGCATTAAAATAATAATAATAATAATAATTCGCTAATTTAAATAAAACAATAAATTTCAATTTTTGTACGACTTTTCGTCCTTTTTTCAGGGCTTTTTCAATTACTTAATTAATTAAAACATTAATCATTGATAAAATAGTGAGACCATCGAGGCAATAAATAGTGTATTCATAATATCCCATCCCATAATAAGTTAACAACCAATTTTCAAAAAACAATCTTAAATTATTATTAATGTTTTAAGTAATTGAGTATGTACTTGAAAAACTTCTGAAAAAAGGACGAAAAGTCGTAAGAAAATTGATATTAAACATTAATAAAAAAAATTGTCCAAAAACCCGTATATCTTTTATTTATTATTAAAATGGACATGGACCAATTAAATTCTAATGTTTATTATAAAGTGTATTATATTACAACTCAATTTCATGTGATTTTGCTGATTCCCATCTCCAAGACAATTTATAGGCTAATTTCTTTAGAATGATAAACAAAAACACCATCGAAAAAAGAGGAGTGGTATTAACTTCGAGTATCGTAGTTTTTCCTACCCGTCTTCTAAATTAATTAATCAATAGCAACTAAAATAATTTTCAACATAAAAAAGGATATTGTGGTCCCCAAGCTTTTGGTTGAAATCGGAACAGCGGAAGTTGGCATTTGCATGAAAGGTTTTCGTTTTTTGTGATGTTCTCAAAAACGACTCAAAGAAATTTTGTTTAAATTGGTGTACTTATCAAGTGTCATAAGTTATTAGTCGTGTAGAAATTTTAATCCGATTGAAATAAAGGAAGGGGTGTACGCCACGAAATACAGTGAAGTGCAAAAAAATCGAGCCACCAATAAAAACTTTATTAAATAGTAAATCATTTTTAATTTTTTTACAAGGAAACATACATTATTGAAATTATTGCTTATTGCAAGTGTACTTGCCACTTGTCGTTGACTTAGCCCTTGATTAATTAGGCACACAATTTGAACTGCTTGAACTTGAGAAATATCCATTTTGTATATTTTATCTTTCTATCAATGATGCGTTAATTCAAAATTATTCATTTTATTGATATTTCAAATGGAATTTGATCTTTTATTAAAACTTTATTTAAATGTAAGTGCTATTGAGAAAGTAGGATAATTTGTAATTGTATCTTTTAATTTAATTTTACTTATTATTTTTATAAAATATCAACAATATTTATTGAATATGTTAGTTTAAGAGTTAATGGAACAAATTATATGAATATTTGTAAAAATAATTTGCTATTTAATCAAGTTTTTATTGGTGACTCGATTTTTTTGCACATTAGTGTAGAAAAAAATGGTTTGATGTTAATATACAGAGATTTAATTCTCTGGATTAAATTTAATTTGTATTATTTATTATGTAATGTTGTTGGTTTGTTAATGGTTTACATTTGAAACAAATTATGCCTGATTTTTATATTTTCAAAACTATGTTAAGTAAATTAGAAAAAAAAAACTAAAAATTATATTTTAAAAAAACTAAAAAAACACCCTTCTAAAACGTAAAAAATAATGTAATACTTAATCAAAAAGTGTGGGGCGCAAAAACATGTACTTTCAATTAATTTCGACAATGTGCCACACGCTTTTTGATTAAGTATTACATTATTTTGTACTTTTTAGAAGCGTGTTTTTTTAATTTTTTTTAATATAATTTTTTTTACTTTTTAGTCTTAATTATTTTTGTAGAGAAATGTTTGCGGAATTTAACAGAACAAAAGTCACATTGATACATAGATAAATACATACATACAGGTGAAGCTAATATAAAGCGTGTAAAAACGTATTTATTAATATATTAACAATTTGTTTTTCATTTGGGCCCTTGCTATCAGCAAATCAACATTCGCAGCTAATAAATCGCGTTGAATGTACTATAACCATGAAAAATATTTATAAATTACCTTCACCAACCACTACTCTTTCCCTAAAAAGAAATATTTATCTATCTGACCGGTAGGTATTGCACCTTTCGCATTTTTTTCATTAAAGTAATAATGAATCAATTCAAATAAATAGATAAATTAGTTATAAGTTATAACTTAGTATAAGTAAAAAAAATGTTATTTAAACTTATTTTTAGTAGGTAATTATTTTATTCTAGTCAGAACCAACTTACTTGGTTGATTCATAAAGAGAAACAAAGAGGCTGTCCTCTGCTTGATGCAAATAAACATACACACATATTTGTGCCCATCTGCCCATAATTATGAAAGTGGATTAAGTCAAAAAATTAAAAAAAATAGTTTTTTCATATTTTATGTCCCATCCATTTAAAGTACAGTAAAATAATATGTCAGTTTTGAAAAATCGCATAAAAATTTATTTTATTTTTAAATTTGTCTCTACCTCTACTACTACTAATCAATGACTTAGACCACTTTCATAATTATGGGCACATATATTATTTATTTGTTTGAGACTATAGTTTAGAAGACTTGGCGTTCATCATCAGTTTTTTTTAACTGGCTCTCGGCGAAGTAAAGGTCAAAAAATTTTCAATATCCATGCGATACTGACCCCATGAAAAATAATATTTATAATTAAAAAAGAGTGATGATGAAGGCCAAGCCTTCGAAACGATAGTCTCAAACAAATAAATAATATATATACAGATATATATGTGTGTATGTTTATTTGCATCAAGCAGAAGACAACCTCTTTGTTTCTCTTTATGAATCAACTCTCAGCAAAATAAAAACTTCAATTTTCAACTATTTTGTCACAAAAATTCTCAAACATGTTTAATTTAACATATAAGCAATTTGAAAAAAGCCAAAACATACCAAAAAGCTTTTTGTAAATAATATTGTCTCATTTTTAACCAAAATGTTTTTTTTTTTGAGAATTTTTATTAATTCACCTCGAGTGTAATTTACTTAAAAGAAATGGAATAAATGTATTAAATAATTCAATTTTTCGTTTGTTTTTTATACCTAGTAACTTTTTTTCTATCTGGACTAAATATACCAAAGACTCCGCTCCAACCCTTAAGAATGTTCTTAAGTTCTACCAGCCCCTTATACAAACTAGGATATAAAGACATGTGATTGGGCGCACCTTTTCGCATTTTCTCAATTATTTTTTTAATAAATAATTATATTAGTTATAACTTAATTTAAACAAACATGTCAATTTTATTTAGTATTATTATTGGATGTGATTTCTTACTGTTATAGGAGATGAGCTTTCTCGTGGAGCCGAGCCGTCTAATCGGCGATTTGACACTGCCGCCTCCACCGATACCGCCTCCAGCATCTTCCTCATCCATTATAATGATAAAATGCGAAACACGAAGACAAAGAAATTACCCTCACAAAAGTCGGGTAACTATTTTAATCAAGAAAGCACCATTTGAGAAACAACCACTGAACAATCACAATCCAAAATAAAAAAACAAAACACGATGTCAGTGAACAAGACAACTATGGAGGGTCAGTGATAAAAAATGGATTATTTTTTGTAAATGCAAAAGATATATCAGGCGGCTGCTGAGGAGGATAACATTCTCTTGGGAAGTTTGGTCGGGAATGGTCTCTGGGTTGGTAGGAGAGAAGGCCGCGTGGGTCGCCAAGCCAAAGCCAATGTGATCACCGTAGCAACCGGAGGCAAACATCTCCGAAGGTTGCCGAACTATTACGGAAATTTCCGAAGGGAGTAGGCGCCACATCAAAGAGGCGCTTTTTGGTACCATGCTGCTATCTATGTTCCAACTAGCACACAACTATAGTATTTTGCTTATCAATATTAATTTTCGTTTACTAACATATACTACTAAAGCGCATTTGTCCCTACCTCTGTATGTATCTATGTACCTATGTCCGTCCCCCCAACAAAAACAGTCGTCATGGTTACCAATTTAAATGAAATTATCTATCTCATATATAAAATTAAGGTTTTGTCTGTACATTGGGTGGTGGTGGGGGTGGGGGTGCTGGGTGGGTTTCGGGGGGGGAGTGAGGTTCGAGAGGTGGGGGTCCAGGGGTCGCCGTGGTTACTAATTTAAATGAAATCTATTAATACTTATAAAATTAAGATTTTCTCGGTACATTGGGGTGGTGGGGTGGGTGGGGGTGCTGAGTGGGCTTCGGGATGGGGGTCCAGAGGGCGAGCCCTCTGGCTAGCAAAAGGGCCGCCGAAGGCTGGCCTTGCAGCTAGTCTAATAAATAAAATAACTGTTGAAAATACATGTAGTTGAAATACAAATTTGTATATTTTGTGTTTTTGTATTTACAAGGTCAAAGTATTTTGCAAATGATATTTCAAATAAATTGCTGCGGGCTGGATTAGGGATGGGGGCTTACAGGGCCGGATAAATGGCGATTGGAGCGATTGGGCCCAATCGGGCCCCGCGTTACCATCAAAATGAACAAAAAAAATTTCGAAATTTAAAGCAAATTGCTTTTGACGATAATGGATAAATTATGAATTATTCAAATAATTAAAAATATATTTATTTTAAGTTCGCATTGCTGGATGAAATTTATTAATGTGTTTATTATTATATAATATATACTTTATAATATAGAAAACTGATACCCGTAAAAGTTCATGTCAAATGTATTGAATTTAATCGGGATAGTCCTATATTAGAGAGAAACATGCAGCTGAATTAGAAATTTCTCTAACAGATTCTAAGTTAACAGAAAATGATGTACCAAAGGTGAAAGAAGCTGATATAGACGGAAAAATGTTAGTTGAAGAAATGGAAGCTTTGAAATCTATTTTTCCTTCAGAATTTTTTGAAAATCCGTTTAAAATGTTCAAATTTTTTCGATAATTCGGATAATGATAGAGCAACGGCATTTCCAAACTTGTTTATTGCTCTCCGAATATTCTTAACAATTCCAGTTAGCGTTGCTTCTTGAGAGAGATCATTTTCCAGGCTAAAACTAATAAAAAACTATCTGAGATCGACAATGAATCAGGATAGATTAAATAGTTTAGCAATTATGTCGATTGAAAGTGAAGACGCAAGGAAATTAGATTTTCAAACAATTTTAGAAGAATTTACAGAACAAAAACTTAGAAATATGTAAATTCATGTATTCATATTCGGTGATGTAAATTTATATTCAATAAATGTTTTTGTATTTTGAACATTTTTATTTTTTAATTTATGTAGAAGTTTACCTAACTGATTATCCATGACATTTGATATATTTATATATATAATACTGAATTTGAATTTTATTTAAATATTTAATATATAGAGAGGGCCCAGCAAAAAAATCCAATCGGGCCCCGCACCGCCTTTGGGCTTAAGTATCACCACTACAACAATGGCTAATGAATTTAAATAAATAATTCTAATATTTTTTTAACTACAATTTTTACTTTACCATACATGGACAAGTATTGAATTCGTGCATGACATTTTTTTTCCTTCTTTTTTTCGAAATACTCCAAAAGGGGGGTTGGGGGGCGCTCGAATGAAAATGATCAAAAAACTCCTAAACCTTACGGCAAATTTTATTATGAGCAAAGTTGTAGGGGATGTGATTTCTGACAACTTTTGTTTAAAATAATTCCCAAAAATAACCACCCAAAAAGGGGGAGGTTCAAAATACGAAAATTTTTGCTCTTGGACCAAAATCAACCAAATTTTGTATACATAATCTGTGTGTGTGTGGGGGGGGGGGGGTCAAAAAATGAAAATTCTTACCCTTAGAGCCAACTTAACCAAATTTTGTATACATAATCTGTGGGTCACTAGAAAGCTATAAATGCAAACACTAGTGCGGGGGTGGGCACAGGGTGGGGTCCAGGGGATGGTTGGTGTGAGGTGGGGTGGTGCAGGGTTAAGTGGGGGGGGTCAGGTTAGGGTCCAGATGGGTATTGGGGTGGTGTGGGGCGGGGGTTGGGGGGCTGGGAGATCAGGGGGTGTGGTCGGTGGTGTTGGTGGTGGGGGAGGTGGGTATGAGGGTGGTGTTCGTGGGTTAGGTGTCTCTAACCTTCAAATATTTTCAATACATCTACGTCTGGGCGATAGGGTTTCTTTTTCTGAACATCACGCATTTCCATTTGAATCTTTAATCAAAACACTGGGAAGTTGAGTTACCTTAAATCTATCATCCCTTTAAAATCATATCAGAGTTTAATTGAAATTCTCATTACAAAGTTATCACCCGGAATACTAGTTTGACGCAACCCGCCTCCACCTGGTTCTATTTCAAGCCAAATAAATTACCCTTTGAAAGTCCCACATCCCATATCTTTCAATTCACAAGGAAATTTTTAATCTATGTTTTCCCTCTCTCCTTCTCTATTCTAACTCTTGTTCTAAATTGTTGTATAGATTCAAGGGGCAATTAAAATCGATTATTTTTCGAAAAGTGTGCAGTTACAGGGGTTTGAATTCCCTGCTTGGTATATCTTCCAGTTCAAGCATGCCAAAGACAAGTTCAGACGTGTTTTAGTCGAATAAAAATTGTTCTAGCTGAAGAACTATTAAAATAGAAATAATACAAAAACGGAATAAATAAAGATGATTGGAGAACCTTTGGACCAATCCATTTCTAAGAACTCTCAATAAGATCGGAAATAACTAAGAGTGCTCTAGACAAGTTATAGCTTGTTTATAGAAATAGAATTAGGAGAAATTTAAGATTATCTTATAGGACAGGCTCATTCAGTGTACAATATGGTCAATTTCCATATCAGGGACTGTGGCGTTTAAGTCAAAAGATTTAATTTCTGACTCCTACCCTCACTCACCCAAAGCAAATTCGTTTGGGGCGAAGGTCCCAAAATATATTTAAAAAATCTAATGTTAAATTTGAAAAATAATGAAAATGATGCCGTATTCGATGAAATTTGCAAAAAAGCAAACATAAAAATAAAATTTCAAAAATAAAGGGTACTTTTTTGTACAGCATCCCCTGGTTGAAAAGTCACCAACCGCCACTGATATAAATGTGTATATTTGAAATATCGTTGTGGTATTAAAAAAAAACTAATTCATTTAATTTGAATGCTAAGTAAGTATATGTATTCTTCATCTCTATTTACAAAATGAATCGGACCCACCTTCGAAATCTAAGCTACTTTTTAGAGAAATTATTTCAATTGAATGCTTTAAAAATTAAAGGGAATAACAATAGATAGACTGCAAAAAGTAATCTGTGATATTGTATGTGAGAATATCTTTCAATATATTTCATAGGTATATTTAAAATAAGCCGGCCAAGTGCAAGTTGGATTTGCATACCGAGGGTACTGTTTCTAATATATAGATGTTATTATCATATACCTATAGGTATTAAACTACTCTTTAATTATGATTGAAATCGGATTAAATTTTTTATTCTGAACTTGGAAGAAAGACAAAGAGAGCTTGAAATGCCTTATTTTTATATATTTTGAGTATGTATTTGATATCTATGTGAAATTTAAAGAATAATTAATTTAATTTGAATTCTAAATATATTCTTCGTCTCAATTTACAATGTCTGAATATACTTTTAAGGCATTTTTTAATGTAGGAAATTTTTATTTTTATTTTCCCTATATTTTTAGTATAAAATTTCTTTGATTGAATCATTAAACAGAGGAGCGAAGACGATAAATATCAAGCTTTTGAATGGATAAGCTCGGTTATTCTTATTTTAATTTTATTTTTTGAGAAATATTTTTTTCTTCATTTTTTTATAAAATATTTTTTGTTATTCTATTATTTTCTCTAAAAAATTTTTTAATTAGAATATTCGCGTTTTATACTTTTTTATAATACATCTTTTTACATCCATTCATGAATGAAATGATCAACTCTCCTTAGATTGAGAGATGGGAAATAAGCTCTCTTACTTTTTATTTTCCGATTTTTTTGTATGATGTGATTTAAATCCTTCAGCAAGCTCATTTTTAGCGCCCAAAGAAATTTGGGCCCATACATCAAATTAAACAAAGATTCTCATCTAATACTATACTTGTGGAATAACAATTCTACATACTTGCATTTGTTGATTTTAAGTCGATTCCTCCATTAGCAATGGTTACCGCTTTTAACGCCAAAAATCCAAGAAGAGTTATATTCCTCAACTATTTGAAAATAATCGATCGCTATTTTTGATTTTAAGTTGATTGCTATGGTTATTTTATAAAATTTCCTCTCAAATTTAACATTTTACAAATAGAATCTTACTTAAGTAAGGTTAAATGAGCTATATTAAATCGCCAAATAAATACATTTTAAACAATTTTAAAAAAGTACTATTTTAAGGGCCGTCCTTAAATTACTTTACACTAATTTCAAGATTCCCCCCCCCCCTGTGTCATATTATGTTACATTTTCATTGAGATCTCCCTGTATTATGACGTCACACCATGACTTTTATACCACCTATAATTTTTTAATTTGTCTTTCGTGACATCACAATTTTAGCAATAGAATTAAGAGAAGAAATTAAGATTTTCTAATAGAACAGGCTTATTCATGATGCAAGATGGTCGGTCGATTTCCATTTCAGGGACTGTGAAGTTTAAGTCAAAAGATTTAATTTCTGACTCATACCCTCACTCACCCAAAGCAATATTCGTTTGGGGCGAAGGTCCCAAAATATATTTAAAAAAAATCTAATGTTAAATTTGAAAAATAACGAAAATGATGCCGTATTCGATGAAATTTGCTAAAAGGTACTTTTTTGGACAGCATCCCCTGGTTGAAAAGTCACCAACCGCCATTGATACGTATGTAAATATTAACTTCTGGTTCTTCGATTTTAACCAAAATCTTGTGGTAGGGACTTCTTTCTATCTTCTAGATAGCTTAAGTTTAAAATCCCAAAGCTCCGCGACTTACCGTAGACGAGATATGAACGATTAAAATATTTATTTTGCGATAGTCTTAATTTGGTATAAACCCTCTTCCTTTATTTCAATCAAATCAAAATTTATACACAACTAATAACTACTTATTAAAAAAATTCATTTTTAACAAACTTTCTCTTAATGAATTTATTAAATAAATATAAATCAATTTAACTTGTACACCGTGAAAAGCAAAATTCGCTCGTGTGCATAGTATATTGTATAGTGGATAAATTAAATAAATTTATTTTATTTAACTTAATTCAAAAATGAAATAGAAATTCGTCCATTGATGGGACCACCTTTTTAAAATTTATTAACCACGAAATCTTATTTGACCCATAATACCAATATGCGCATTTTTGAGAAATTTTGAAAAAACTAAGGAGTATCGAAAATGAATGTTTTAAAAATTACTTTAAAAAGGTCTCTTTATTTTCTTACTTTTTAGTAAAAAAAACTCTAAATTCATTATTTCATAATTATCGGATCAACGGTCTAGTTCGTACAATTGGTATGTGCACGGTATAGAGATACACACACAGCATATAAGCATATTTTTATAAAAAATACTTTTTTTGACTCAGGGGACTTTTTCCCCAAAAACATTAAAATATAGAAATTTCCGTTTTTTGTTTGTTTTGAGAATGGAAATAAATTGGTGAAAATTTGAAAAAATTTCTTGATTCTGCAACTTTTGATGATTTTTTCGTCAATAAACGGTTTGAGTTAGAAAGCTGAAATTAGGGACAAATGTGCAGCATATTAATACGAGCGTGTGACTCGAATTTCAGGTCATTAGTCAAAAGCGTCCAAGATCTTTCTCCCATAGAGCTATTTTCTTTTTTTTGTGTGTATATCAGGGGTGGCCACAACGTGGCTCGCGAGCCGCATGCGGCTCTTTAGTTAATCTCGTGCGGCTCTTGAACCCTCTTGAATAATACTGATTTTAAAAAGTATAATAATTAAATTAAAAAAATAATAATGCAAAAATTCAAACAACTAACAGCCAGCATGAACAACATTCGTAAAAGCACTTCTTAAAATTAAAATGTTATTTCTTTTATTTTTATTGTAATTGAACACTAATGTAGAGCAAAAAATAAGTGTTACTTCATTTATATTTTATAAAATAAAAAATGTGTCTTTTTTTAATAAACCATTAATTAATCTCCAAACAATGTGGCTCGCTTTGAAACAGTTTTATAAATTTGCGGCTCCCAAAGTTAAGGTTAGTGGCCACCCCTGGTGTATATTTTTAAAACGGAAATTTTAAAGTTAGAAAGCCCAACAAAACCTAATCAATTCTTGTTGAAATACAAACATTTTAGCAGCAGAACTAACTTTACACGTTATCCAGTCTTGAGTTACCAAGGATTTTGAAAATCAGATCACACAAAGAGAAAAAAGTCATGCCTGAAAATGACTTTTCTCTACGTTTCAGATATTACTACATAAGCATAAATAGACAAAAAAAACAAGCTCTCAGAGAGTCAGGATCCAGTCAGGGCATAGCAATATTTCTCCATTATATTCTCTAGAATATAAATGTGAAAGTAAAAATATACATGAAAAAGATATTGTTTAATGCATAATTTGATAAAAGATGTATAAAGGTTTGAATTTTTCAAATTTAGTTTGTATTTAAATGGCTCAATTAACGTAGTTAGGTTTACTATTCTATGATTATTTATTCTGGCCTCCAAGAAGCCCCCTTATATAACAAAACACCAATACTCTCCGGACCTTCTCCCGAGTCTCCGGTCACTCCAATTTATAACTCTCTAGAGGTTACAGATTATGCATACAAAATTTACTTGAGTTTGGTCCAAAAGGCTAGAATTTTCATTTTTTGATCCCCCCCCCATTTTGGATAGTTATTTTCAAAAAAATTTTAAACGAAAATATCAAAAATACATCCTCTTCAACTTTTCTTCTAGTGGAATTTGACGTAGAGTAAACAATTTAGGAGTTATTTGATTGATTATTTCTAGAAAAACGGAAATATAGACACTGGGGGGACGGATATACAATATATTATATACAGACACAGGCACAAATGCCCTTTAGTAGTATGTGATTAATTAAATTTGCTACTCTTTACAAAAGCGATTATATAATTACATGTATATAATTTTAACTTTGTATCTCAAATGGGTTCTGGAGCTGCCGAGGGTCGAAAGTGGCTCGAAATGGTTACAGTATGTAGCGAGCTTTAGCTTGACTTTGTGGAGACGCCTGTATATAGGCAACCTGGTGAACTAAATAGAAGAGCACGGGCGGGGGAAAATGCTTGAGACGGTGTCCCCGACAAGGAGGGAAAGCCAATTCACAAACATTTCACTAATAAAAATAGGTTAATCCTTTAAATTGAAACTTTAAAATCTAAATCTATTGTCTGTTAAAGTTAATTTTAACTTGGAAAATTATCTTTCCACATCACAAGACACCGTGGGAAGGTATTTAAGGGCAGAAAATTCAGTAAAGAAATTCGGGTTTTTTATATTATTTTAGCATAATCGAACAACTGCGTGATTTATTTCTCTTTAAAAATTTAAGAAACAACTGCAAATTATTTAATATAAAATTAATGTTTTCAAAGTATATTTTTAAAAGAAATTTAATATTTTTTTTTATTTTTTAGAATAATTTTCATAAAAAATATTATTTTAATTTAAATATATTTTAATTATTTCCTTAAATGTTCTCGATTTGTTTGACAGCGAGAGGGGATGGAGGGGGGGTCAAAAAGGTTTGAAACCTGTGGTCTACCCACTCTGTCTCTAAAATTTTATTCAATTATTTTTCTGATTTGCCAACAAACGAGGGACAAAAGTCACACAAATATGCGGAATATAGCTTAAATCGCTGAATATGCACATAAACTCCAAAATATGCATTTATATGCAAATAAGATTTCTCTGGGTGGTCCTGATACCTAAAACGCCCAGATACAAAAGATTAGAAGGAAATTGAAAGTTTGTGCCGAGGGTAACAGAATTTTTATATATTGAAGGAGACAATAAAAGAGTGTGTCTTCTGCTGGAATTATAAATTTACTTAATTTACAATTACTCGTTATAAATAAAATTTATAATTCCAGCAGAAGACACACTCTTTTAATATCTCCTTCAATTAGAAGGATAGCAATCAAGGAAAGAAACATGCATTATATTCAAAATCCGAACCCTAGTAATAAGTTAATAAGTTAGTTGACAGCATTTTTAAGCTCAACAATTGGTTTGAGTATGCCAGGGGGCATCTATCCTTATTCTAAGGCCACTGATACTAAATAACAAAAAGTTAAGAACCGCTGCTCTAATAATAAACAAACTAAATTACATGAAAAGCAAATTTAATATTAAATATTTTCTACTTGACTGTCTAAATTGAATTATAAACAATTTCGCACTCAAGATCGCCATCTACGTGCTCACCAGATAAGTACTAATGAATCTTTTTGAAAGTGATTAATTTATCCTTATTATCAATAAAAGAAATTGAACTCCATTGAATTATATAATTTCCTTAAGAAGATAAAAAACCTAATCTTTTAATATAATAGAATGTCTAAAGTTTAAAATAAGTCAATAAATAATCTTTTGAAAATAATAATGAAATGAATTCGTATTTACTCTGATATCTAATTGATAACGTAGATATCTCTCATGTAATATATAAATAAAAAAATTAATCCTTTTTAATGAAAAGATGTCCCAATTTTTGAATTACATTCCTTGAAACCCAATCAAAAATTATTAATCTGGTTTCGTTTTTTTTACTTTATCCAATGCGAAGCATGGGAGAAAGTATTGGAATCGCTCTCGCGGCAAGCGCGACTTCAAAGGGTCCTCAGGTAAAGACTACGGAACCCATGGACTCAATTAAGGTCACAAATTGAAGTATTCAATGAGATTGAATTTTAGCACGTTACGGTTTTGCCAAAAATTACCTGGAATCTCGTCGAGAGGCCAAAAAGTGCCATTTTTTTGGAAGTGCGTGGGGATGTATGTATGTATGTGTGTGTGTGTGTGTGTGTGTTATCGTTTTTTTCGTCCACGATTTTTTCCACACCTTTGCGCTGATTGAAATGAAATTGAAAACCTACCATTAGTTTAACAAAATGAAGAGCTGATTAGTTTTTGGTACATATCGGTCCACAAACATTAGTACTTTATTTCAGTACTTTTTAGTTTTTTCTAAATATCTTGAAAATGACTTAACCAATTTTGATGAAATTTAATATCCTAATTAAGTACCTTGGGGACCACAAAAAAGGTTAAATAAAGTTTTTAGTAAAATCATATTTTAAAGTACTTTACTCTATAGTAAAATAGAACTTTTTTTAATTTTAAATTCTTTAAAATTTATTCATTTGATCGTTTTAATATAGCTCATTTAACCTAACTTAAGTAAGAATGGTTAGGCTTCTCGCTGTGAAATGGTAAAAATTTGGAAGGAAATTTTATAAGTAACCATAGCAACCGCGTTGTTTTCTTATCCGTTACCATTGCTGACGACATGGAGGAATCGACTTAAAATCAAAAATAGCTATTGATTCTCAACTAGTACTTGAGGAATAACCATTCTATATTGGATTTTTGACGTTTCGGTTTTTATTGGTAACCATTGCTGAAGACATAGAGGAATCGAGTTAAAATCAAAAATAGCGATTGATTCTCATCTAGTACTTGAGGAATAACCATTCTATATTGGATTTTTGAGGTTTCTGTTTTTATTGGTAACCATTGCTGAAGACATGGAGGAATCGACTTAAAATCAAAAATAGCGATTGACTCTCATCTATTACTTGAGGAATAACCATTCTATATTGTATTTTTGAGGTTTCTGTTTTTATTGGTACTCATTGCTGAAGACATGGAGGAATCGGCTTAAAATCAAAAATAACGATCGATTCTCATCTAATACTAGTTTGAGTTGTTTGCCATAAAAGAATTTAGTCTTTTTGATTTTAAGTCGATTCTTCCACGTTTTCAGTAGAGGTTGCCATTAATAGTCAAAACATCAAAAATGGAATGCAATAAGGTTATTCCTCTAGTATTAGATAAGAATCGATCGTTATTTTTGATTTTAAGTCGATTCCTCCATGTCTTAAGCAATTTTTATTATCAATAATAACCGAGATGTCAAAAATCCAATCTAGAATTGTTATTCCTCGACTGTTAAATGAGAATCGATCATTATTTTTGAATTAAAGTCAACATGAACTGCAAATTGCAAGTGATATCTGATTTATATAAAGGAATAAACATATTAATATTTCAAATGAATTTGGATAAAGTTTAGCAACGATCCGTTGCAGTTTATTTTCTTTTTGAAAAAATGTCACTTTTATAAGAAGAAAATAATTTTAAAACCTAATAATTTAATGAAAATGTGAATCAATCAAAAGAATATGTCATTTCAATGGCTTTCCAATAAAATATATTTACAGTACACAAAGGTCTGTTTTAAGCAAATAAAATACAATAATTGAGATTTAAATGAGAAATTGCAGAAAAAATAAAAAAATTCATGACTCTATAGGCTTGCCATAGATCTCTAATAATAAACGAAAATATAATCAACTATTAGAAATGTATTTTTTATTTTAATTATACTGAGGAAAAATGATATTTTCTGCATTTTTGAGCTGGAAGAGAGAGCCCAAAATCCAATCAGTTGCTCACATTGTAAATAAAAAAAACCTAAACATGTTGGTACCATAACGAACTTTATACGAAATTTCGTTCTCGAGTTATGGGGGATATCAGACTTAAGACACATATGTAAATATACAAATAGGGAAACATACAGACAGAAAATAAATCTTGAAAATGACTTTTCTTCACGTTTCTGATATTATTAAACATAATGAGCGAATAAAAAAAATTGCCTGAATTCAATACTAGAGCCGACCAACAAACATCATAATATGGTCGAGATTTTTATTTAATATTATATTATGTTATTTGATACTCAACATTTTTGTAAAAATATCTATATAGTAATTAGAGTATGCAATGTATTGAACACTTTCTATAAATCTAATCGTTTAATGAAGAACTCTTAGGGACAGTTGTATCTCGGTTTGTAAAGTCTTTGTTAAAGTTAACAAAGGGTAAAATCTTAGAATTCACTTTGTGCTCGACGGGATGGCCAATCAGATGAACATGGGTCCTCTGATTGGCCATCCGGCCGGGCACAAGGTGAATTCTAAGGTTTTGCCCTTTGTTAACTTTTACAAAGACTTTACCAACCAACATTCAGCTGGCCCTAAAAGAGTTGTATTTAATGAGGTTAAATTTTACACTCAAGTTTGTATCAATTTAACGCACCTTTTGCCAAGTTTAAATTTGACACAAAAGTTGTCTAATCACCAAAATTTGCAGAAAGGATACCGTGTCTTGAAAGAGTTTTCACTTATTTCTCTAAATCAGGGGTATCCAACCTTTTGGCTTTCTAGGACCACATTAGAAGGAAAAAAATTTTCTCTGGCCGCAGAAAATATATACTAATACTATTAATATTTCCTCATCAAAAATGGTAGTTAATACTGTAGAATAATAATATTCACCATAACAAAGAATATATTGTGTATGGTAGATATGAGGTGTTTTTTATTTTTGGAATCATTAAATTATCCAAAAGATTTTAAAAGTTGTATTTAAATGTTTACCTTGTCTATCATGAGTTGTCAAAAGAAATACACAAAACGCGTCACCCATAAAACACAAATATTAACCACTTGATCCGCTGGGTGCTCGACTCGAAATGAAATAAATGCATTTCAATGCAAAAGAAAGAGCAAAGGAAAAAGAATCCCGTTACTTGATTAGATATCAGGAAGGAAAATAATTCCATATAAAATAAAAACGTATGCAAGACATGCCCAATTGATTTGATATTGTTTTTTAAGAACTAACGTGTGCGACAAGTGATTTTCACTTAACTTTTCCTAATTAATTAAAAATCAACATTTTAGAGGAATAAACTTTTAAATAAACATTTAATAAATAAAATAACAAATAATCATCATAAATTCCATCACAAATTTACAAAATCAAATACAGTTTTACAGGTGTTATGACCACCTATTATTATTGGTTAAAAATATACACTACCCAACCACACAATCACTAAAAGACATTATGACTAAATAATTAATATCTTTAAAAATATAAATCTTCACTATACGGTATCTAAATTGTAGTATTTCTATATACATTCAATCAGAAAGTTTACAGGTAAAAATCCATAATGAAAATCGACTCGAAAGTAGACCAAAATGATGATTATTTTTCCGAAAATCTTGAAATATATAGTAGTTCCAGATCCAAAATTTATTATTTTTCGAGAACTTTTCTGATTTCTTATTTTAGAGAAAAAATCATCAGAGCAACTTGTTTCAGATACATTTTCTAGTAAGTAGATATAATGTTTCAAAGAAGTTTATGATTTTATATCGGGCTGTATTCATTGCAGTGCTGGACCACATGCGGCCCGCGGGTTGGACAGCTCTGCTCTAATATTGAGCACCTAAGCTTAAAAAATTACTCTTTTTCTTTTCATTTTGAAATTGATTAATACCAATTTGAAATTGAAAAGATATCGTGTAAATTAAATAAAAAGTAATTTATTAAGTGTCTGATATGCATGCCATATACTTTAGAATACTGAAGATTTTTCCAAACATTATGCAACTATAGTCTAAAATTTTGTTAAGTGAGAATGGTCTAGGTTCTAGGTTCTTGGTGGAACATATTAAATAAAGTATAGAAAATTTTTGAAAATTTTTTTAGAAACTTTTTAAATTTCAAATATAAAATACTAGGTAGGTTTCAAATAAATAAAAGATCATGTGTCCTTTGTAAACTCCTGAAGATGGGCTTATACCCCGAAATGTATATAGAGTCGTGCTAAACAAGCATCTCATCTTTTATTTATTTGAAACCTACCTAGTATTTTATATTTTAAATTTTAAAAAGTTTCTAAAAAAAAACTGCTAATTAATACATTTTTAAAATAATAGGAGAGGGCAGTCAGGACAAAATAAAATTGCTAATGCTTGAACTTGGCCTGCACACGCTGTGCGCTTTGATTCGGAACTTTGAAGGAAGACAAGGAGATCTTGAAATTGGTTTATAATTATGTATTTATTTTGAATACCTATATATTTGATATCTTTGGGAAATTTAAAAAATAATTAATTTAATTTGAATACTAAATATATTCTGCGCCCCAATTTACAATGTCTGAATAAACTTTTAATCTATTTGATAAAGTAGGACATTTTAATTTTTATTTTTCCTATATTTTTAGTATAAAATTCCTTCAATAGAATCATTAAACAGAGGAGCGTAGATAAATGGCAAGCTTTTGAATGGATTAGCTCGAGTATTATCGTTTTAATTTTATTTATTTGAGAAATATTTTTTCGTCATTTTTTTATAGAATGTTTTTTTATTCTATTACTTTCTCGAAAATTTTTTTTAATTAGAATATTCTCGGATTTAGACTTTTTTATACATCTTTTTACATTCATGCATTCCTTAAATTTGAAGGAGACAATAAAAGAGTGTGTCTTCTGCTGGAATTATACATTTTATTTATTTATAACGAGACTATAGTTTCGAGGGCTTTGCCCTCTTCATCAGTCTATTACAATGGATTCACAGGAATTAATTTATAATTATTAATTATATCCTTAGATTGAGAGATGGGAAATAAGTTTTCTCTCACTTAATCAACATTCCTTTCTCTTCGGTAATGCAAGGGTCTTTCGAGATCCATAGGGGCTGCATCTTTACTGGTGCGCCTTCTTGCATTCGATTGCATTAAAAAAAGCTCTCTTACTTTTTATTTCCGCTTTTTCTGTATGATGTGATTTAAATCCTTCACAAAGCTCATTTTTAGCGCCCAAAGAAATTTGGGCCCATAAATCAAATTAAACAAAGATTCAAGATTCTTACCCAAAAGTCCCAATAAAAATCCAATCAGGATTTTCTCTTGTCAACATTTCGATTACATATTTAATCTTCATCTGGTCAAAGAATAGTTTTTGAACCAGTATTATGTTGTTGTTCTTTTGATGTGAATAATCATAGAAATAGCACAGGAATAAAGATCATTATATACTTATATACATTATATATCAAAATAAAAATTCTTAATTCACTATTTTCTACTAATTCTATCGGATCTTTGAAAACAGCGCAAGATTCAAGAATTAATGTCTTTTGACCTATTTTCGAGTCGCATTAGATATTAAACAACAATATTGATGTAAAAGAATACATATTCCTTTTTGATTTTCAAATTACCACTTGTTTTTAGCTCAATTAGAACTCGAGTTATAACTAAAAAACTAAAACTACGTGATTAAAAGGATACATAGATAAAAACATAAGGTCTTAGTTTTTTAGTTATAATTCTAGTTCTAATTGAGCTAAAAACAAGTTGTAATTTGAAAATGAAAGAGGAAGCTGTTTTCTATTACGTCAACAAAATATTTTGATTTCAAATATTGTTGTTTAATATCTAATGGGACTCGAAAATAGATCAAAATGGCATTTTTCGTCGTTAATTTTTATTATAACCACTACAAAAGCAAACTTTTAAAAAAAAATCAATTTTTCCTTACATTTTTTACGTAAAAGGAACACAAATTTGATATTTAAAACATTAGGACAACAATTGTGTTGACCGGTGTTAGTCTAACAAATATTAGTTTTTCATCAAGATAGTGAAAGTCCTTCAATGAAAAAAAATAAAATAATGATCATTCACCCACCCTTTCCCAATCTACCATATGTAAAAATTATTTACAATTATTTCATGTTTGGTGTGGTAAATCGTCTTCAAATTTTAACAGTGTGCTTATTATGCTTTTAATGACTTATATTCCAAATTTCTAAGACTTTTTGAATTTTTGCATTTGTGAAAGACCTACTTTTTTCGTTCTTATCTCGTACCTTTGCGGTAAGTCGCAGAGCTATGGGATTTGAAACTTGCTGGCTAAGAACGGGAAGTACATGTTAACTTGATTATTTTTGGTAATTCGCAATTCGATTTTTTACGGTTTTCTCAAACAGGCTTGGAGGAAAGCTCCAAATTGAAATAATTTGAATTAAGAAAATTAGTACGATGATTCCAAATAAGAGAATGTGAAAGTTGTGTGGTGCCCATACTAGTTGATTTAAATTTGTATGCACCTCCACCCTTCGGTTATGTCGATTAATATACCTACCTTCTATATTGACTAGTGAGAATCTAACAATATTGTTTTTAAAACGAAACCTTTCAAGAGTAGGTGTATTTTTTATTTTTAGAATTGATAAGAAAAATTATAAGATAATTTCTCTTTTGAAGTGTTATAGAATCAATCGAAATCCGAAAGGAAGATTCAGGTAGATAAAGATTTTATTTAAATATTGTTATTCCACTTAATAAAGGCTAATTATATATTTTGATAAATGTGTTGTCAGATAGATAATCGGGAGGGTGCTTTAGAATTGACTCATATGAAATCTTCTAAATTCTAAAAGGTAAAAAAACAATAAGTAGTTATACAGGTTAAAATAAAGTGAGCCCACTTTACCTTTTCAATCATTAATTCTCGCTTTATGAAAAAAAAAAAATTGGTACGTTCTGATGTGGCCATCCACTTGACTTTACCATACACCTAGCCCCTTTCTTATATTTAATATTTAATAAAATTATTTATAATCATTTCGGGAAATCAACCCCACCCTTTCTGGTGGCCCACTGATTATGTATATGTTGCAGTAAAACCCCGTTTTTAGTAAGACCGGGTTCTTACTAGTTAAAATGAGTTTCACTGAATACCTTTGTGTGAACTGGAATTTACTGATAATGGTTGAGTTTGAGTTCAAAGGTCTAGAGTCTTCATTTTTGACCTTCCGCCTCATTTTGGGTGTTTATTTTCAAAAAATTTTAAGCGAAAATGTCAAAAATTATATCCTCTAGAACTTTGATTCTAATGAGGATGTACAATTTTGAAAATAAACATCCAAAATGAAGCGGAAGGTCAAAAATGAAGATTCTAGACCAGGACTGTCCAACCCGTGGCCCGCGGGCCGCATGCGACCCAGCAGTGCAATGAGTGTGACCCAATATAAAATCATAAACTTCTTTAAAACATTGAGATTTATATGTAGAGATATATTTATTTCCTTTTTCGAAATATGGATGTACATTTGTACAATACGTGAAGCTTTTTTCAAGAATAAAATTCACTAAAAGTAAAATTATAAGCTCAACTACATAATAAGATAAAAACAAATAATGAGGTTTTGAATATTTAAAAATTCTTCTTCTCATATTTTTATTTTCTAAATTATTTATTATTTCAGTAATTTATATGCTACGACATTAATCAAGTCTATAGTTATTTTCTCTTATTAATCGACCAAAAATTTCATATATATTTATATATTTGTATCTTTGTTCTATTTTGAAAACGGCTCTACCGATTTTGATGAAACCATCTCTATTAACAAGTTTTGAGGATGAGAAAACGATCTGGCTAGGTCTGGACCTAGTTCTTACTAAAAACGGATTTTTCCTGCAACATATACGATACATTTCTATCATATATATATATATCTCTTTACTTACATCAAACAGAGGACAACCTCATTGATTTCTCTTTATGAATATTGGTATATTTGCAGCCTTCAAAATTAAAATCCTTCAATAATTACAACAAGATAGACTTTTTGATCTTTGGAGACCATACAGTACAAATAATTTTACCAATAGTACACTTTAATTAAAGGTATTGTATACATAGAATTCAAAGATTGAAAATCAAATCTATAATATAGAAGACACTTCAAAAAGTCAGTTTGATGAAAGGTGCTATTCAATGCTTTTCTATTTCTATATATGTTAAAGTAAAGAAATACTTTTTTTTAAATAAAAGAAGTCAAAGGTGCCAGACAACAATACTCGTCTGCAGAATGTTCCATGTCTCTAAATAATTCAACTAACCAAGCTTAAGAACAATTTTTTAGAATAACATCACATTATCGAACTTTAGAAACTCTTTTAATAGATACTAAATAGTACAGGGTGATTCAATAAGGGTGACGAGGTACCGTATCTCAGGAACTAATAATCGTAGAAGTTTGGAAAAAAATCCTTCAGAGGAAATCGGCCAAGAAAAATTGCTGGAAATATTTTTTAAGTTCATACATCCACCGCTAGGTGGCTAAAGTAGCTTCGATCGTATAAAAAATGCAATTTTCTCAAAAATTTTTCCAATATAAGTTTAAAAATGAATACTCTCACGTTAATGCCACCATAATAGTCCATCTTTTTGATAAATGACTTTTTATTGTAGGACGTAAAATAAAGGCGGGAGGGATGCTAAACTTTTATGGACTGTAGTGTCTATAACTTAAGTTTGACTTAACGGAATTTTGTTAACAAGGTCTGGTTCAAGAAAGGAAGGTTTGGTGAATAAAATAAAAAACCATGCATGCCATTCTAGTTCTTGCCGCCCTCGCTAAGGGGCGTGTTTTATAAAGTTAACCGTTTTATTGATTTTTCTCCAAAATCTTAAATGGAACCTTATGATTATTTTATTAGATTCAGAAAGTATACCCAGCTGCATAGAAAATCTTTGTTGTTTAAACATCCGGTCAAGTGTGAGTCGGCTCGTATACCGAGAGTTCGCTACCTAATTTATCTGTAATTTATGAGTATTAACAGATTTTTATTTAAGTCGTACATAGTTTAGTTGTTTACACAATTCACTTTTACAAACCAAGTGGACATAAATAAATCCCTCTCGTTAATTTTAGTTGTGACGAGAGCACTCAGAAGAGCTTACTAAATAAAGAAACATGGGCATAGAGGTCAAGTTCTTGAAGCAATTGATACGTTTCGAAGTTTGTTTGGAATAAATTATACCTAGCCAGTTAATAAAATTGTTCTATATTAACCATCAAATAAGCAATCTAACTTTTTTCAAGTTTTTAAGACAGAAATTTGTTATAGTAATTTCCAAATGCCCCAAACATTATTTGTAGTAAAGTTATGAAGTATTATTTTTCCAACTATAATACATGGATGATTATTTTGTGATCAAATAAAATAATACATCTTTTGAAATGGTAGAACGAACTTTAATAATTATTAGAAGGGAAATTTTTTATGAAAACCATATTTTCAATATTATACCTATATATTTATTAATCACTAAATAAACACCGAATAAATATGGTACACGTATTTCGATCTATCTGTGATTGTTTTCAAGTATAAAAACATTTTTAGTAAATATTTATCTACTCTTATTAAACGAGCAAAAATTATATATATATATATATATATATATAGTACCTGATGCAGGGTAACCAATTTATTAATTATATTTAAAAAAATACAAATATATATAGTACACGCCCCCTGTCCCCCCCCCCCAAACCACGCACCTCGCCCCCACCACTGCACCACCACCGCCACCCCCCACTTCGCCCCACCCGAACCCCCGATAGCCCACAACTGCACCCACCTCCTGCACGTCCCATATCCACCCCACCCCGCACCCAGTTTTTGCATTTGTAGCTTTCTAGTGGTCCACATATTATGTGTATATTACTCGTACACCATTTTGTCCACATTCGTTCATATAGATAAACATTATAAAAAAATAAATAGGTAAATTATAATAAAAAAAATAATCGTATAGGATCTGAAATAAAAACAAAATTAAATAAGATTTGTTTCCAAGTTATATAAAAAAATAAGCTGACGTGTTCTGATGTGGCCATCCACTTGACTTTACCATACAACCTGCCCCCTCACTTATATTTAATATTTAATAAAATTATTTATAATCATGTAGGGGAGGAGGGTTAGTTTTTACATTTTTAGACTCCTGGGGGCCCACTGACTATGTATACAAAATTTGGTTGAGTTTGGTACAAGGGCCTAGATTTTCATTTTTTGACCCCCCACCCCATTTTGGGCGGTTACTTTTGGCATTTTTAGATTACTGTGGGCTCACTGATTGTGTATACAAAATTTGGTTGAGATTGGTACAAGAGCCTAGATTTCCATTTTTTGGACCCCCCACCCCATTTTGGGCGGTTACTTTTGGCATTTTTAGATTACTGTGGGCCCACTGATTGTGTATACAAAATTTGGTTGAGTTTGGTACAAGAGCCTAGATTTCCATTTTTTGACCATACACCCCCCCCCCCAATTTTTAAGAAGGGGCTCATAACTTTTACACACTAATATGAGTCCGATTTCAATCTAATCTCAGCTATTAAACTTAATATAAGATATCTTGAAATAAAATTTTGGTTTAGATAGGTTGATTGTTTTTTGTGCTAGTCACAGATTTATATACACATTCATTCTCTCACAAACTAACATAATAATTAACTGACTTTTTGATAAAATAATTAATATTAAAATATGATTTTTTTGATTTTCACTATTCAATGCTCTATTGAAAATAAAAGTCTTAAATTCGCTCATTTTTTTAATCAAAACAATTTAGTTGTTTTTGAATTATTACTAAAATTTGAAGTAAGTGCCCATTTTTTCCAATTGCTACAGTCTTAAAAACTTTTAATTTTTCTTATTTTCTAGCGTCGCCGACCCATGTTTACCATACCTTAAAATTAATCTAAAAGAACTGACTTTTCCACATGTCTACTCCTCAATAACTTTATCGGCCAAGTAACAAAGCAAGTGACTCGGCCCGTCGCTCGGTTGGTATAATTCGGCCTTAATTATCATAAGATTCTCGGATTAAATTATTTAATCGGAACTTGAATGAACGACAAGGAGATTTTGAAATAACTTTATAATTATATATTTTCAGTATATATTTGATATTTTTGGGAAAATTATAAACTAATTAATTTAATTTAAATACTAAATATATTCTTCGTCTCAATTTCAATGTCAGAATAGACTTTTAATCTATTTTATAAAGTAGGAAATTTTAATTTTAATTTTTCCTATTTTTTTAGTATAAAATTTCTTCGATTGATTCATTAAACAGAGGAGCGTAGATAAATGGTAAGCTTTTGAATGGATAAGCTCAGGTATTCTTATTTTAATTTAATTTTTTTGAGAAATACTTTTTTCTTCATTTTTTTATAAAATGTTTTTGTTATTCTTTTATTTTCTCTAAATTTTTTTTTAATTAGAATATTTAGGTTTTTGAATTTTTCATACATCTTTTTACATTCATGCATGAATGAAATGATCAACTCTCCTTGATTGAGAGATGGAAAATCAGCTCTCTTACTTTTTATTTTCCGCTTTTTCTGTTTGATGTGAATTCAATCCTTCAGAAAGCTCATACTTTTAGCGCCCAAAGAAATTTGGGCCCATAAATCGAATTAAACAAAGATTCAAGATTCTTACTGAAAAGTCCCTATAAAAAAATCCATTCAGGATTTAATTTTCATTTGATTTTTTTATTTATTCGGTACGTCCAGCAGGCAGGAGGCTTAAGCCAGCCTGTGGGGAGTCTAGTATTGAATTCACGCAAAAAATTTCAAATTTTTTTTTTGCTTATTTGTGTTTAAATACCTATGTTTGAAACATGGATAATCAACTGGTGTGTTCACCACACTACTTTCACATTTTCATTTATTTGAAGTCATGGAGACACTACTAATTTACACCCCCTTCTTTTATTTCGTTTTTATTGATTTTCTCAAAAACGGATCTAACGATTTTTGTAATAATTAGTGAATTTATCAAGTGTCATGAGTTAATAGTTGTGTCAAAATTTTAATCCGATTGAATTAAAGGAAGGGTTGTAAATTAAGAGTGTCATAAAATAAATATTTTAATCGTTCATATCTCGTTCCGGCGGGCGCTGCGAGAATACTACTTTACACCCCCTTCCTTTATTTCAATAGAATTAAAAATTTGAGACACTTGATAAATACACTAATTTAAAAAAAAAATCGTAGGAATCGTTTTTGAGAAAATCAAAAAAACGAAAAATCTTTCATGTAAATGTCTACTTCCGGTTTTCCGATTTCAATTGACTGATTTAATGTTCCACGCAGAGGGGGGCAGCCCTTTACAAAGAAGATAACAGATTTTTTACAAATAATCATTTAACAAACACCACATCAGCCGTCCAAACAAAGCGCCAGATGTTGTGGCTAATAATTAGACTAATGCATATATGGGCGCCGGTAGATCAATATCTCCAGAACAGCGGCCAGTGTTGGGAGCACCAACAGTGCCCCACAACTGTACAGTGCGATTAACATATTAAGATAATAAAAAAAAACAATAAATAAACATGATAAGTAGTATTAATAAAAAACTTTTCTGTCCTCCTTCTAGCCTATATCGAGCTTAAGTTTCGAATTTCGTAGCTCTGAGACTTTTGGTTGCGAAACGCAGAGGGGGTACTTACTTACATACGTACGTACTGAACAATGGATTTTTTGCCCCTTTTTGGCCCCCGGGGACCCCAATTTCTGGTTTGATGTCCTAAATCCGGTTTGCAACTATTAAGGCCATCGATTCCTTCCATCTAGAAGTTACAAAATGAAATTAACTTTTTTTCATCAAGAGTCAGCATCCATAGGGCATTGCAATACTTCCACATTATATTCTATGAATAAATGTGAAAGCAAAAATAATTTCTAACTACTTTTCTCTGTCTGTGGGTCTATCCGTGTGGGTGGTATCAGATACCTACCCATCATGGTAACTTAATAATGAAAAGTCGTAGAAAGTTCGTCTTGTGCTAAAATATTTATATTTTCAATACGGAGGTCTAATTAGATTTTGGGATTTCTAAAGGTTTAGATCTTTTGATTTTCTCTTCATTGAAATAACAAACTAGGTATCAGCCAGAAAAGTCAACAAAATGTATAATTAGAAAATAAAATCAGTAGGGCTCGGATTTCGCCCTATTTTTTTATTTATAGCTTAAAATTTAGGCCAATATGGTATCTATACGTTTAATTAAATTTTGAATAGAATAAGAGGCATTTGTTAGTGCCTATAATGCCTATTTTGCCCTATTCTGGGTGTTAGTGCCTATTTTATCTATAAATGCCTTTTTAGTGCCTATTTTACCTAAAATTGATAATTTCCATTTTTTACGAAACATTATCTAAATTTAAAAGTTTTTAAATTTTTAAAAAAATATTCCGAAAAAATTATTAAGGTGTGGAACCTGGATCTAAGCAGCTATATATGTATTACTATGCTGACTATTTGGAAGAAATTAAAATGGTATATTTTAAATTTATTTTTTAAATATTGTTCTGTAATTCTATTTATTTATTATTTTAGGTCATTATCATTGAAGATGATGCTTTTTTATCTATAAGGGAAGCTAAGAATGCTTTATCTTCTATTAGTCTTATTGAGGCTGATTTAGCCTATATAAAGTGTAATTTTTAACAATCTACCTAACATTACAACATTAGAAGCAAGAAATCTCTCTTTTGATAGAGTCCATAAAAATATTCCAGAGATTTCATAAAAATATCAAAAAAGCACCTGGTCCTGTTTTCTTCAATCTCAATTAAAAAATAGACAAAATACTGAAGAGGAATCCTGGTTGGACAATAATGGAAGAATAGCTAGGAATTTAGGAGTAGTGCAAAAGAGGAAAATTTAACACCATGCGAAATGACTTATTTGAAAATAAGTGCCTATTTTTTACTTAAAATGTCTTTTTAAGTGCCTATTTTTTACTTAAAACGTCTTTTTAAGTGCCTATTTTAGTTATTTTTAGTGCTTAGTTGTCTGCTTATTTTAAAGATTTTTAGTGCCTATAAATCCGAGCCCTAGCTAATCAGTATTCCGTATTGGAAATACATACACACATTTTGTTACCAGAACGAACTTTCTACTACTTTTTATTCTTTAGTAATCGTGTGGATCTGAATACAGTTGACACACAAAATCCAGATAGGCAAAAAAAATCATTGGATTTTCTTTAGATTTCAGATATTTCTTATACTCAAGGGGTCCATGTCTCAGAAGGCAGATCATAGCAATTATTTATGGTTAGTATTTAAAAAATATTTTATAATTAATTAAAAGAGTTAAGGGCGGGCCATTGCAATCTTGCTCAGACTGCCAAGATTCTCAGCTAAAACAACTAACCAAATAAACTATATTTTAATTTATTTCTCTAAAAACAAATTATGGAGTCTTAGGGTCGAGCCACTAAATATCTCGATAGATAACGATCGTTTCGTAAACATAGATAATCAAATTTTAAAAGTATTTTTCTTTTCTCGTTAGATTTGCTTGATATTTTACCTTGGATAACAAGTTGAATAAACTGCAACGGATCGTTGCTAAACTTTATCCAAATTCATTTGAAATATTAATATGTTTATTCCTTTATTATTAATCAGGTATCACTTGCGATTTGCAGTTCATGTTGACTTTAATTCAAAAATAATGATCGATTCTCATTTACCAGTCGAGGAATAACAATTCTACATTAGATTTTTGACCCTTCGATTATTATTGGTAACCATTGCTAAAGACATGGAGGAATCGACTTAAAATCAAAAATAACGATCGTTTCTTATCTAATACTAGAGGAATAACCTTATTGCATTCCATTTTTAATGTTTTGACTATTAATGGCAACCTCTACTGAAAACGTAGAAGAATCGACTTAAAATCAAAAAGACTAAATTCTTTTATAGTAAACAACTCAAGCTTGAGTTACCCAGATATTCTATTTTTCTTAACTGTTGTTTTAGCTCAAGTTGTGTTGTCAGTCTTGACAGTTGAAACACCTGCATTTCATTGACTGTTATTTTTTTACATATTTGTCCAAGCTTTAAAACCGTGTTAGTTATCATTTATTAATTCTTTAAAACTTTTTATTAAGACTCATACTGTTTTTTTCTATCAGACTCACTTATCTTTTGGTCTTTTATCGAAAGTGTGACGCGAGTCATTCCGAAACTATCACAGTGATCCATTATTATCAACTTTTATTTTAATTTTTCTACCCAATTTCGTTGTTAGAGTAAATAAATTGACACGTTCTGATGTGGCCATCCACTTGACTTTACCATACACTTCTGGTTAAGTTTGATAGAAGGGTCTAGATTTTATTCCCCCCCCGCCATTTTGGGCGGTTAGTTTTTGCATTTTTAGTCTTCTGGTAGCCCACTGATTATGCATCTAAAATTTGGTTGAGTTTGGTCCAAGGACCTAGATTTTCATTTTTTGACCCCCTCCCCATTTCGGGGGTTTGTTTTTGCATTTTTAGTATTCTAGGGGTCCACTGATTATATATACAAAATTTGGTTGGGTTTGCTCAAATCGCCTAGATTTTTATTTTTTGACCCACTCCCCTCCTAATTTTGGAGCCAGAAAAAAAAATATTTTCGTTATTATAGGTTCATTTTATAATATATTTCATTTCTCTTGTTTTTTTAGTTTGAAATATTATAATTTTAAATTTTAACCCCCTTTAATTTTGGGTCGATATGGACCAACATCTAATCAGCTCTCAATCTCAATGCATCAAAACTACCTGTAAAATTTGGTTTTGACATTCACACCAGTTTTTGAGCTAGCTCGTCCACAAAAAAAAGAATTAGTATTTGACATTAAATAATAGAAGGGGAGAGAGGCAAGGGCTCAGGTGGGCAGGGTCGCCAGGTCCTGAAGTGGGTCTCTCCGCCCTCTATTCTTAAAGGAGATACCTATCCGTTATCCATTTATTTATTGACGACGAATGAGTAATAAATATTGATATTAATCAATAAAGGCAACATTTTTAAAATTAAAAAAAAAAAAAAAAAAAAAAAAAAAAATACTAAATTCTATTGAAAACTTGTATACCTACTTAATATATAGATTCATTTATTTGTTTTATTTTAGATAATAACTTTTTTTTCTAATCAAAACTCATTCAATTGAAAGATAAGATTTTTAGAAATAATTGAATTTTGATAAGCATCTTAATATAAACTGCAGAGAACAGTTGTGCCGATCTACTTTCAGGAATTCAGATCGTAATTCAAGGTGAGTTTCAGCTTTGCTTTTAATCAAAAGAAAAGATGAAAAATATATGGAGTGTCTTAAACACACCATACCCTAACCCCTTTCGGTGCTTAAAATAATAGTAATAATAATAATTAATATTTGGCTTGTTATATATTGCATGTTTGGAGGTGATGGTCTCAAGGGCCTGGACTAGTTGCCCGGATAGCGTACTAGTGCTTGGGTTCCACTCCCGAGGGGACAAGACCCTCCTACATGCAATATAAACATATCTATTAAAATCTTTGATAAATGACCTAAATTCATGTTCGTAAAAATAATAATTAAATTTTTCGCTCATTTTTACGACATTTGACCAATTTATTTTGAAAGTAGCGTAAGTCCAATTTTGAAAAAAATGTATTAATTCCAGTTTTACTTGATGTTTTTTTCATGTTTATAATATTACAGTCAATGGAGTACAATACTCTCATGAATCTGTCAAAATAAATATATGTAATTATAAAAATATTAATATACATATCTCGAAATAAAAAAAGATGACTAGGCCACTTTCAAAATAAACCGCTCATTTATCTAATGAGGTTTTAGATTTACTTTTCTCTCATTTTGGATGGGTCACTTATTTTTGTCCCAATTATCCCGCATGATCCCCTAGGTAAGAAGACTTCATCAACACGTATAAATTTCCGGATCTCAAAAATCTTATCTAATTAAATGAATTCCATTTTATTTACTTAATTTTTAATTAATAATATGGTTTCTTTATTTTAGATGAAGTCGCTGTTCATTCTGGTTATCTGCTTTGTAGCGGCTTTCGGTAAGAATTCAATTTAGTTATTTATTCAGCTTATTCATTATTAAGTAAAAATTTAAATTTTTATCAGGCCCGTGGAGAACTGTTACGGGCCCTGGGGCAAAATCAAACCAACGGGACCCTCAATGCTGGGACAAATAAAAGTACTACATCTTTCAATTTGTAAAATATTTTATTTAGAATTTATACTTTTGATTATCTTGGGCTGCCTTTACATTAAATTTGAATTATATCTTTAATTAATTAAACATTTTTTGAAAGACCCAGTATACTAGTATATTGTATTTAATTATTTAGGTAATCAAGAAGAAGGACAGTATTTAATGAACTAATTGGTTTATCGTCGTTTTATCCTTTAATTTATAGTTGATGTGAGTCTCTACAAGTTGTAAATTAAAGAACGAAATGTCGGTAATTAAGCTAATAGGCGTTTTTATTAAATTTTGTCCTCCATCTCGATAACCTACATATTTAAATTTCATTAAGGAAGATAATTTGTAATACTTTTATTTAATCATTTCCATGCAAATAATAGTTAATAAAAATCTTTATTTCTGTGTTTCAGCCCATCCGAAACCTTTGAATCTCGATGATGATCTCCAAGATTTCCTCGCACTCATTCCCGTTGATCAAGTTGAAGCGCTCGCATTGGATTACATGGCAAACGACCCTGAAACAATCGAAGTGTTACACTGGATTCAAACTTCCGAAGAGGCAAAAAGTCTAGTCTACAAAATCGAGGCGCTTGACGCTTTTGTCAATTTCATCACCTTCCTCGAGGAAACCGGTCTCCACGCTTACCAAGCACTGAATGTACTGCACCAATTTATGGGCCTGCCTCCATGGAACCCCCCAGCCAGCTCCGCAGACAATCCAGAGCAGCATTTTCCATTAGTTCTTCAGAGCCCGGAGTCCTCCGAGGAACTGGCATCTCGGGATTTATCGACGACGTTATCGCCATCCTCCCTATTGAAGATCTCCACGAACTCTTCTTGTACAAGCAAGCAAACAGTCCTGACTTTCAGGAAATGATCAAACGGATTCAGAGTCCCGAATTTCAGGGAATGGTCAAACATCTATACGAGATCCCCGAATTCACCCAAGCTTTGGACCGACTACGTGAAAAAGGAGTCGACGTTGATAAATACATCGAATTAATTAGAAAACTCTTCGGCGTTGATGCATAAGCTTTTGTGATTCTTTTTCGTTTATAATATATTTAAAAAAAAATTATTTTGAGTTTTATTTTTGACATCCTCGTAAAATATTTTAAGATTTTTTATAATTAAAATACAATTATTAAAAACTAATAAAAAATAAGTAATTTTAAGTAATATACATTTTTAGAATAAAAGAAGATATGACATGACATCTTCTTCGGACATGGATTTGTTGAAGTCCTCTAATCTCATAAGACCAATTTGATTTTTAATTTTTGAATACTAATTAAAAAAAGTATAAGATAGTTTTTAATTTATAATAAGACTAATTATTCATATTAGTTAGTTTCGTTGTTTGGGGAACCCAAATCAGAACATTTTTCTGGTTTAGCAAAAATAAATAAATAAATAAATAAAAATAAAAAATAAATAAGCCATGGCCAAGTACGAGTCGGACCGCATTCCGAGGGTTACGTAGCTTATTCCTACCAAAATACTTGAAATATCAAATTTATTCTTTTTTGTTGTTGATGAGAAGAGAATGGCTGTATTTGTAGAATTATGTCATTTAAATTAAATCACTTGCGAACGCTGACAGGTACAAAAACCATCTAAAAATTGCCTCTGGATTTCTAACACACAGCAATTTTACAATGAATTAAAAAAAAAAGAGTCTCTGAATCGAATATGGCACTTGAAGAAGAAGAAGAATCTTCTCTAGATATTTAAATATTCATCGGAGCGAATTATAGATAATGAACTTAATTTTAGTAAATTAAAATATCAAAATGTTTCTTCATTAGAGTTTTTGAATATGTAGAATATCTAAGCCTATAGAGCAGGATTTATCTAACTTTCCACATAAATTTCACCATCATTGCCTAACTTGATCTTTATTAAACAAGATTTCATTCCAAACAGAAAAGTTCATATAAGTAAAATATATAAGATCAATAGTTTGCGCTTTATGTTTATATTCCAATATTGTAGAGTGAATGGACTTGAATCAATGACAAATAAGGTGTCTGATGGTGAGTCATCCTCTAGATATAAGGGAGAAAAAAATTATAAATGAGAAAAAAATTGATTTTAATTTATCGATTTAATCTATCTTGAGGTTCATAGTGACATTTTAATGTAATAAAATAGCACTTTGATTAAGAATTTTGTAGTTTAAAAGAAATTCAATGAAAAGATTCAATTTCTTCTCCTTGGGAGCGAATCAACTAGAAATGACCAACAGTTTTATTTTTTTTCTCATTAAATATTTATTCAAATCTAATGAAATTTCATATCTCTGTATTATTTTCATTTATTTTTTATATCAAATAATTATTATTATGAAATTTGGATTTTAAAGAGTAGTTTACTTAAAGTCTAATTTGAAAAAACGCTAATAACGCTGTTGAAATTAAAAAAAAAATATATGAAATTAATAGATAATATAAAACAATTAATTATGAATCATTTAATATCATTTTGAACGAAATCGATTAGGTACTTTTTGAGAAAATGGTGAAAAACCATCTGAACCGTCAAAAAACGATGTTTTTTGAAAGCACGGGATGGGTTTGAAAAAAGTTTAAAAAGTCATATGAAACGAAACATTGACTTGTGACATGGAGGTGAATTTTAAAATGTTTCTAAAACGGCCTTTCATAGACGGTTTTCGGGGTTTTTGACGATTTTCTCAAAAAGTACAGAACCGATTTCGTTCAAAATGGTATCAAATGATTCATAATTAATTGTTTTATAAGAACTATTAATTTCATATTAAAAAAAAATTCAACAGAGTTATTAGCGTTTTTTCAAATTGGACTTCAAATAAACTACCTTTTAAAATGCGAATTTCATAATAATAATTATTTGATATAAAAAATAAATGACAATAACACAGAGATATTAAATTTCAATAAATTTGAATAAATATTTATTGAGAAAAAAATAAAACTATTGGCCATTTCTAGTTGATTCGCTGCCGGAGAGAAGAAATTGAATCTTTTCAAACAATTTCTTTTCAACTACAAAATTCTTAATTAAAATGCTATTTTCTTATATAATAGACATACTGTGACCCTTCAGATAGATGAAATCGATAAAATAAGATCGATTTATTTATCATTTATAATTAATTTGGCCTGTTATATCCAGAGAATGTCTCACCATCAGACATCTTATTTGTCATTCACTCTACAATATTGGAATATTTTTTAACGCGCAAACTATTGATCTTAGTCAATCAATTATATGAACTTTTCTGCTGGAAATGAAATCTTGTTTAATAAGGATCATTATATAAATTTGAGTGACTCAAAGGGTTAGGCAATGATGGTGAATTTTATGTGGAAAGTTAGATAAATCCTGCTTTAGAGGTTTAGATATTCTACATATTCAAAAACTCTAATGAAGAAAGATTTTGATATTTTAATTCACTAAAATTTAATTAATTATCTATAATTTGCTCCGATGAATATTTAAATATCTAGAGAAGATTCTTCTTCTTCTTCAAGTGCCATATTCGATTCCGAGACTCGACGATTACTGTGGAGAGGATCCTCTCCAATATAATTTTCCAGGGAAATTTTTCATAGGGTTAGTTTCCCATTGATATTGATAGCTACCAAATTAAAAGGTGTGTGGGGGGGGGGGGGGGTGAGGGAGATTAAAAATATTTTCAAACAAAGATGGAAGAAAGCTGAAATTTCTAATAAAATAGTCTCATAATTAAAAGGAGATATTATTAATTTATAATAGACCCAAAATTAAGAGGGGGGAAATATCATGAATCATTATGAGATAAGGCGATGATCATCTTTCAATTTGTAAAATATTTTATTTAGAATTTATACTTTTGATTATCTTGGGCTGCCTTTACATTAAATTTGAATTATATCTTTAATTAATTAAACATTTTTTGAAAGACCCAGTATACTAGTATATTGTATTTAATTATTTAGGTAATCAAGAAGAAGGACAGTATTTAATGAACTAATTGGTTTATCGTCGTTTTATCCTTTAATTTATAGTTGATGTGAGTCTCTACAAGTTGTAAATTAAAGAACGAAATGTCGGTAATTAAGCTAATAGGCGTTTTTATTAAATTTTGTCCTCCATCTCGATAACCTACATATTTAAATTTCATTAAGGAAGATAATTTGTAATACTTTTATTTAATCATTTCCATGCAAATAATAGTTAATAAAAATCTTTATTTCTGTGTTTCAGCCCATCCGAAACCTTTGAATCTCGATGATGATCTCCAAGATTTCCTCGCACTCATTCCCGTTGATCAAGTTGAAGCGCTCGCATTGGATTACATGGCAAACGACCCTGAAACAATCGAAGTGTTACACTGGATTCAAACTTCCGAAGATGCAAAAAGTCTAGTCTACAAAATCGAGGCGCTTGACGCTTTTGTCAATTTCATCACCTTCCTCGAGGAAACCGGTCTCCACGCTTACCAAGCACTGAATGTACTGCACCAATTTATGGGCCTGCCTCCATGGAACCCCCCAGCCAGCTCCGCAGACAATCCAGAGCAGCATTTTCCATTAGTTCTTCAGAGCCCGGAGTCCTCCGAGGAACTGGCATCTCGGGATTTATCGACGACGTTATCGCCATCCTCCCTATTGAAGATCTCCACGAACTCTTCTTGTACAAGCAAGCAAACAGTCCTGACTTTCAGGAAATGATCAAACGGATTCAGAGTCCCGAATTTCAGGGAATGGTCAAACATCTATACGAGATCCCCGAATTCACCCAAGCTTTGGACCGACTACGTGAAAAAGGAGTCGACGTTGATAAATACATCGAATTAATTAGAAAACTCTTCGGCGTTGATGCATAAGCTTTTGTGATTCTTTTTCGTTTATAATATATTTAAAAAAAAATTATTTTGAGTTTTATTTTTGACATCCTCGTAAAATATTTTAAGATTTTTTATAATTAAAATACAATTATTAAAAACTAATAAAAAATAAGTAATTTTAAGTAATATACATTTTTAGAATAAAAGAAGATATGACATGACATCTTCTTCGGACATGGATTTGTTGAAGTCCTCTAATCTCATAAGACCAATTTGATTTTTAATTTTTGAATACTAATTAAAAAAAGTATAAGATAGTTTTTAATTTATAATAAGACTAATTATTCATATTAGTTAGTTTCGTTGTTTGGGGAACCCAAATCAGAACATTTTTCTGGTTTAGCAAAAATAAATAAATAAATAAATAAAAATAAAAAATAAATAAGCCATGGCCAAGTACGAGTCGGACCGCATTCCGAGGGTTACGTAGCTTATTCCTACCAAAATACTTGAAATATCAAATTTATTCTTTTTTGTTGTTGATGAGAAGAGAATGGCTGTATTTGTAGAATTATGTCATTTAAATTAAATCACTTGCGAACGCTGACAGGTACAAAAACCATCTAAAAATTGCCTCTGGATTTCTAACACACAGCAATTTTACAATGAATTAAAAAAAAAAGAGTCTCTGAATCGAATATGGCACTTGAAGAAGAAGAAGAATCTTCTCTAGATATTTAAATATTCATCGGAGCGAATTATAGATAATGAACTTAATTTTAGTAAATTAAAATATCAAAATGTTTCTTCATTAGAGTTTTTGAATATGTAGAATATCTAAGCCTATAGAGCAGGATTTATCTAACTTTCCACATAAATTTCACCATCATTGCCTAACTTGATCTTTATTAAACAAGATTTCATTCCAAACAGAAAAGTTCATATAAGTAAAATATATAAGATCAATAGTTTGAGCTTTATGTTTATATTCCAATATTGTAGAGTGAATGGACTTGAATCAATGACAAATAAGGTGTCTGATGGTGAGTCATCCTCTAGATATAAGGGAGAAAAAAATTATAAATGAGAAAAAAATTGATTTTAATTTATCGATTTAATCTATCTTGAGGTTCATAGTGACATTTTAATGTAATAAAATAGCACTTTGATTAAGAATTTTGTAGTTTAAAAGAAATTCAATGAAAAGATTCAATTTCTTCTCCTTGGGAGCGAATCAACTAGAAATGACCAACAGTTTTATTTTTTTTCTCATTAAATATTTATTCAAATCTAATGAAATTTCATATCTCTGTATTATTTTCATTTATTTTTTATATCAAATAATTATTATTATGAAATTTGGATTTTAAAGAGTAGTTTACTTAAAGTCTAATTTGAAAAAACGCTAATAACGCTGTTGAAATTAAAAAAAAAATATATGAAATTAATAGATAATATAAAACAATTAATTATGAATCATTTAATATCATTTTGAACGAAATCGATTAGGTACTTTTTGAGAAAATGGTGAAAAACCATCTGAACCGTCAAAAAACGATGTTTTTTGAAAGCACGGGATGGGTTTGAAAAAAGCTAAAAAAGTCATATGAAACAAAACATTGACTTGTGACATGGAGATGAATTTTAAAATGTTTCTAAAACGGCCTTTCATAGACGGTTTTCGGGGTTTTTGACGATTTTCTCAAAAAGTACAGAACCGATTTCGTTCAAAATGGTATCAAATGATTCATAATTAATTGTTTTATAAGAACTATTAATTTCATATTAAAAAAAAATTCAACAGAGTTATTAGCGTTTTTTCAAATTGGACTTCAAATAAACTACCTTTTAAAATGCGAATTTCATAATAATAATTATTTGATATAAAAAATAAATGACAATAACACAGAGATATTAAATTTCAATAAATTTGAATAAATATTTATTGAGAAAAAAATAAAACTATTGGCCATTTCTAGTTGATTCGCTGCCGGAGAGAAGAAATTGAATCTTTTCAAACAATTTCTTTTCAACTACAAAATTCTTAATTAAAATGCTATTTTCTTATATAATAGACATACTGTGACCCTTCAGATAGATGAAATCGATAAAATAAGATCGATTTATTTATCATTTATAATTAATTTGGCCTGTTATATCCAGAGAATGTCTCACCATCAGACATCTTATTTGTCATTCACTCTACAATATTGGAATATTTTTTAACGCGCAAACTATTGATCTTAGTCAATCAATTATATGAACTTTTCTGCTGGAAATGAAATCTTGTTTAATAAGGATCATTATATAAATTTGAGTGACTCAAAGGGTTAGGCAATGATGGTGAATTTTATGTGGAAAGTTAGATAAATCCTGCTTTAGAGGTTTAGATATTCTACATATTCAAAAACTCTAATGAAGAAAGATTTTGATATTTTAATTCACTAAAATTTAATTAATTATCTATAATTTGCTCCGATGAATATTTAAATATCTAGAGAAGATTCTTCTTCTTCTTCAAGTGCCATATTCGATTCCGAGACTCGACGATTACTGTGGAGAGGATCCTCTCCAATATAATTTTCCAGGGGAAATTTTTCATAGGGTTAGTTTCCCATTGATATTGATAGCTACCAAATTAAAAGGTGTGTGTGGGGGGGGGGGTGAGGGAGATTAAAAATATTTTCAAACAAAGATGGAAGAAAGCTGAAATTTCTAATAAAATAGTCTCATAATTAAAAGGAGATATTATTAATTTATAATAGACCCAAAATTAAGAGGGGGGAAATATCATGAATCATTATGAGATAAGGCGATGATCATCTTTCAATTTGTAAAATATTTTATTTAGAATTTATACTTTTGATTATCTTGGGCTGCCTTTACATTAAATTTGAATTATATCTTTAATTAATTAAACATTTTTTGAAAGACCCAGTATACTAGTATATTGTATTTAATTATTTAGGTAATCAAGAAGAAGGACAGTATTTAATGAACTAATTGGTTTATCGTCGTTTTATCCTTTAATTTATAGTTGATGTGAGTCTCTACAAGTTGTAAATTAAAGAACGAAATGTCGGTAATTAAGCTAATAGGCGTTTTTATTAAATTTTGTCCTCCATCTCGATAACCTACATATTTAAATTTCATTAAGGAAGATAATTTGTAATACTTTTATTTAATCATTTCCATGCAAATAATAGTTAATAAAAATCTTTATTTCTGTGTTTCAGCCCATCCGAAACCTTTGAATCTCGATGATGATCTCCAAGATTTCCTCGCACTCATTCCCGTTGATCAAGTTGAAGCGCTCGCATTGGATTACATGGCAAACGACCCTGAAACAATCGAAGTGTTACACTGGATTCAAACTTCCGAAGATGCAAAAAGTCTAGTCTACAAAATCGAGGCGCTTGACGCTTTTGTCAATTTCATCACCTTCCTCGAGGAAACCGGTCTCCACGCTTACCAAGCACTGAATGTACTGCACCAATTTATGGGCCTGCCTCCATGGAACCCCCCAGCCAGCTCCGCAGACAATCCAGAGCAGCATTTTCCATTAGTTCTTCAGAGCCCGGAGTCCTCCGAGGAACTGGCATCTCGGGATTTATCGACGACGTTATCGCCATCCTCCCTATTGAAGATCTCCACGAACTCTTCTTGTACAAGCAAGCAAACAGTCCTGACTTTCAGGAAATGATCAAACGGATTCAGAGTCCCGAATTTCATGGAATGGTCAAACATCTATACGAGATCCCCGAATTCACCCAAGCTTTGGACCGACTACGTGAAAAAGGAGTCGACGTTGATAAATACATCGAATTAATTAGAAAACTCTTCGGCGTTGATGCATAAGCTTTTGTGATTCTTTTTCGTTTATAATATATTTAAAAAAAAATTATTTTGAGTTTTATTTTTGACATCCTCGTAAAATATTTTAAGATTTTTTATAATTAAAATACAATTATTAAAAACTAATAAAAAATAAGTAATTTTAAGTAATATACATT
Source organism: Forficula auricularia (assembly GCA_024734495.1). Classification (NCBI taxonomy): domain Eukaryota; kingdom Metazoa; phylum Arthropoda; class Insecta; order Dermaptera; family Forficulidae; genus Forficula; species Forficula auricularia. The sequence continues at coordinate 29,980,984 of JALMQS010000153.1, forward strand.
TTTAGAATAAAAGAAGATATGACATGACATCTTCTTCGGACATGGATTTGTTGAAGTCCTCTAATCTCATAAGACCAATTTGATTTTTAATTTTTGAATACTAATTAAAAAAAGTATAAGATAGTTTTTAATTTATAATAAGACTAATTATTCATATTAGTTAGTTTCGTTGTTTGGGGAACCCAAATCAGAACATTTTTCTGGTTTAGCAAAAATAAATAAATAAATAAATAAAAATAAAAAATAAATAAGCCATGGCCAAGTACGAGTCGGACCGCATTCCGAGGGTTACGTAGCTTATTCCTACCAAAATACTTGAAATATCAAATTTATTCTTTTTTGTTGTTGATGAGAAGAGAATGGCTGTATTTGTAGAATTATGTCATTTAAATTAAATCACTTGCGAACGCTGACAGCTACAAAAACCATCTAAAAATTGCCTCTGGATTTCTAACACACAGCAATTTTACAATGAATTAAAAAAAAAAGAGTCTCTGAATCGAATATGGCACTTGAAGAAGAAGAAGAATCTTCTCTAGATATTTAAATATTCATCGGAGCGAATTATAGATAATGAACTTAATTTTAGTAAATTAAAATATCAAAATGTTTCTTTATTAGAGTTTTTGAATATGTAGAATATCTAAGCCTATAGAGCAGGATTTATCTAACTTTCCACATAAATTTCACCATCATTGACTAACTTGATCTTTATTAAACAAGATTTCATTCCAAACAGAAAAGTTCATATAAGTAAAATATATAAGATCAATAGTTTGAGCTTTATGTTTATATTCCAATATTGTAGAGTGAATGGACTTGAATCAATGACAAATAAGGTGTCTGATGGTGAGTCATCCTCTAGATATAAGGGAGAAAAAAAATTATAAATGAGAAAAAAATTGATTTTAATTTATCGATTTAATCTATCTTGAGGTTCATAGTGACATTTTAATGTAATAAAATAGCACTTTGATTAAGAATTTTGTAGTTTAAAAGAAATTCAATGAAAAGATTCAATTTCTTCTCCTTGGGAGCGAATCAACTAGAAATGACCAACAGTTTTATTTTTTTTCTCATTAAATATTTATTCAAATCTAATGAAATTTCATATCTCTGTATTATTTTCATTTATTTTTTATATCAAATAATTATTATTATGAAATTTGGATTTTAAAGAGTAGTTTACTTAAAGTCTAATTTGAAAAAACGCTAATAACGCTGTTGAAATTAAAAAAAAAATATATGAAATTAATAGATAATATAAAACAATTAATTATGAATCATTTAATATCATTTTGAACGAAATCGATTAGGTACTTTTTGAGAAAATGGTGAAAAACCATCTGAACCGTCAAAAAACGATGTTTTTTGAAAGCACGGGATGGGTTTGAAAAAAGTTTAAAAAGTCATATGAAACGAAACATTGACTTGTGACATGGAGGTGAATTTTAAAATGTTTCTAAAACGGCCTTTCATAGACGGTTTTCGGGGTTTTTGACGATTTTCTCAAAAAGTACAGAACCGATTTCGTTCAAAATGGTATCAAATGATTCATAATTAATTGTTTTATAAGAACTATTAATTTCATATTAAAAAAAAATTCAACAGAGTTATTAGCGTTTTTTCAAATTGGACTTCAAATAAACTACCTTTTAAAATGCGAATTTCATAATAATAATTATTTGATATAAAAAATAAATGACAATAACACAGAGATATTAAATTTCAATAAATTTGAATAAATATTTATTGAGAAAAAAAATAAAACTATTGGCCATTTCTAGTTGATTCGCTGCCGGAGAGAAGAAATTGAATCTTTTCAAACAATTTCTTTTCAACTACAAAATTCTTAATTAAAATGCTATTTTCTTATATAATAGACATACTGTGACCCTTCAGATAGATGAAATCGATAAAATAAGATCGATTTATTTATCATTTATAATTAATTTGGCCTGTTATATCCAGAGAATGTCTCACCATCAGACATCTTATTTGTCATTCACTCTACAATATTGGAATATTTTTTAACGCGCAAACTATTGATCTTAGTCAATCAATTATATGAACTTTTCTGCTGGAAATGAAATCTTGTTTAATAAGGATCATTATATAAATTTGAGTGACTCAAAGGGTTAGGCAATGATGGTGAATTTTATGTGGAAAGTTAGATAAATCCTGCTTTAGAGGTTTAGATATTCTACATATTCAAAAACTCTAATGAAGAAAGATTTTGATATTTTAATTCACTAAAATTTAATTAATTATCTATAATTTGCTCCGATGAATATTTAAATATCTAGAGAAGATTCTTCTTCTTCTTCAAGTGCCATATTCGATTCCGAGACTCGACGATTACTGTGGAGAGGATCCTCTCCAATATAATTTTCCAGGGAAATTTTTCATAGGGTTAGTTTCCCATTGATATTGATAGCTACCAAATTAAAAGGTATGTGGGGGGGGGGTGAGGGAGATTAAAAATATTTTCAAACAAAGATGGAAGAAAGCTGAAATTTCTAATAAAATAGTCTCATAATTAAAAGGAGATATTATTAATTTATAATAGACCCAAAATTAAGAGGGGGGAAATATCATGAATCATTATGAGATAAGGCGATGATCATCTTTCAATTTGTAAAATATTTTATTTAGAATTTATACTTTTGATTATCTTGGGCTGCCTTTTACATTAAATTTGAATTATATCTTTAATTAATTAAACATTTTTTGAAAGACCCAGTATACTAGTATATTGTATTTAATTATTTAGGTAATCAAGAAGAAGGACAGTATTTAATGAACTAATTGGTTTATCGTCGTTTTATCCTTTAATTTATAGTTGATGTGAGTCTCTACAAGTTGTAAATTAAAGAACGAAATGTCGGTAATTAAGCTAATAGGCGTTTTTATTAAATTTTGTCCTCCATCTCGATAACCTACATATTTAAATTTCATTAAGGAAGATAATTTGTAATACTTTTATTTAATCATTTCCATGCAAATAATAGTTAATAAAAATCTTTATTTCTGTGTTTCAGCCCATCCGAAACCTTTGAATCTCGATGATGATCTCCAAGATTTCCTCGCACTCATTCCCGTTGATCAAGTTGAAGCGCTCGCATTGGATTACATGGCAAACGACCCTGAAACAATCGAAGTGTTACACTGGATTCAAACTTCCGAAGAGGCAAAAAGTCTAGTCTACAAAATCGAGGCGCTTGACGCTTTTGTCAATTTCATCACCTTCCTCGAGGAAACCGGTCTCCACGCTTACCAAGCACTGAATGTACTGCACCAATTTATGGGCCTGCCTCCATGGAACCCCCCCAGCCAGCTCCGCAGACAATCCAGAGCAGCATTTTCCATTAGTTCTTCAGAGCCCGGAGTCCTCCGAGGAACTGGCATCTCGGGATTTATCGACGACGTTATCGCCATCCTCCCTATTGAAGATCTCCACGAACTCTTCTTGTACAAGCAAGCAAACAGTCCTGACTTTCAGGAAATGATCAAACGGATTCAGAGTCCCGAATTTCAGGGAATGGTCAAACATCTATACGAGATCCCCGAATTCACCCAAGCTTTGGACCGACTACGTGAAAAAGGAGTCGACGTTGATAAATACATCGAATTAATTAGAAAACTCTTCGGCGTTGATGCATAAGCTTTTGTGATTCTTTTTCGTTTATAATATATTTAAAAAAAAAAATTATTTTGAGTTTTATTTTTGACATCCTCGTAAAATATTTTTAAGATTTTTTATAATTAAAATACAATTATTAAAAACTAATAAAAAATAAGTAATTTTAAGTAATATACATTTTTAGAATAAAAGAAGATATGACATGACATCTTCTTCGGACATGGATTTTGTTGAAGTCCTCTAATCTCATAAGACCAATTTGATTTTTAATTTTTGAATACTAATTAAAAAAAGTATAAGATAGTTTTTAATTTATAATAAGACTAATTATTCATATTAGTTAGTTTCGTTGTTTGGGGAACCCAAATCAGAACATTTTTCTGGTTTAGCAAAAATAAATAAATAAATAAATAAAAATAAAAAATAAATAAGCCATGGCCAAGTACGAGTCGGACCGCATTCCGAGGGTTACGTAGCTTATTCCTACCAAAATACTTGAAATATCAAATTTATTCTTTTTTGTTGTTGATGAGAAGAGAATGGCTGTATTTGTAGAATTATGTCATTTAAATTAAATCACTTGCGAACGCTGACAGCTACAAAAACCATCTAAAAATTGCCTCTGGATTTCTAACACACAGCAATTTTACAATGAATTAAAAAAAAAAAAGAGTCTCTGAATCGAATATGGCACTTGAAGAAGAAGAAGATATCTTCTCTAGATATTTAAATATTCATCGGAGCGAATTATAGATAATGAACTTAATTTTAGTAAATTAAAATATCAAAATGTTTCTTCATTAGAGTTTTTGAATATGTAGAATATCTAAGCCTATAGAGCAGGATTTATCTAACTTTCCACATAAATTTCACCATCATTGACTAACTTGATCTTTATTAAACAAGATTTCATTCCAAACAGAAAAGTTCATATAAGTAAAATATATAAGATCAATAGTTTGAGCTTTATGTTTATATTCCAATATTGTAGAGTGAATGGACTTGAATCAATGACAAATAAGGTGTCTGATGGTGAGTCATCCTCTAGATATAAGGGAGAAAAAAAATTATAAATGAGAAAAAAATTGATTTTAATTTATCGATTTAATCTATCTTGAGGTTCATAGTGACATTTTAATGTAATAAAATAGCACTTTGATTAAGAATTTTGTAGTTTAAAAGAAATTCAATGAAAAGATTCAATTTCTTCTCCTTGGGAGCGAATCAACTAGAAATGACCAACAGTTTTATTTTTTTTCTCATTAAATATTTATTCAAATCTAATGAAATTTCATATCTCTGTATTATTTTCATTTATTTTTTATATCAAATAATTATTATTATGAAATTTGGATTTTAAAGAGTAGTTTACTTAAAGTCTAATTTGAAAAAACGCTAATAACGCTGTTGAAATTAAAAAAAAAATATATGAAATTAATAGATAATATAAAACAATTAATTATGAATCATTTAATATCATTTTGAACGAAATCGATTAGGTACTTTTTGAGAAAATGGTGAAAAACCATCTGAACCGTCAAAAAACGATGTTTTTTGAAAGCACGGGATGGGTTTGAAAAAAGTTTAAAAAGTCATATGAAACGAAACATTGACTTGTGACATGGAGGTGAATTTTAAAATGTTTCTAAAACGGCCTTTCATAGACGGTTTTCGGGGTTTTTGACGATTTTCTCAAAAAGTACAGAACCGATTTCGTTCAAAATGGTATCAAATGATTCATAATTAATTGTTTTATAAGAACTATTAATTTCATATTAAAAAAAAATTCAACAGAGTTATTAGCGTTTTTTCAAATTGGACTTCAAATAAACTACCTTTTAAAATGCGAATTTCATAATAATAATTATTTGATATAAAAAATAAATGACAATAACACAGAGATATTAAATTTCAATAAATTTGAATAAATATTTATTGAGAAAAAAATAAAACTATTGGCCATTTCTAGTTGATTCGCTGCCGGAGAGAAGAAATTGAATCTTTTCAAACAATTTCTTTTCAACTACAAAATTCTTAATTAAAATGCTATTTTCTTATATAATAGACATACTGTGACCCTTCAGATAGATGAAATCGATAAAATAAGATCGATTTATTTATCATTTATAATTAATTTGGCCTGTTATATCCAGAGAATGTCTCACCATCAGACATCTTATTTGTCATTCACTCTACAATATTGGAATATTTTTTAACGCGCAAACTATTGATCTTAGTCAATCAATTATATGAACTTTTCTGCTGGAAATGAAATCTTGTTTAATAAGGATCATTATATAAATTTGAGTGACTCAAAGGGTTAGGCAATGATGGTGAATTTTATGTGGAAAGTTAGATAAATCCTGCTTTAGAGGTTTAGATATTCTACATATTCAAAAACTCTAATGAAGAAAGATTTTGATATTTTAATTCACTAAAATTTAATTAATTATCTATAATTTGCTCCGATGAATATTTAAATATCTAGAGAAGATTCTTCTTCTTCTTCAAGTGCCATATTCGATTCCGAGACTCGACGATTACTGTGGAGAGGATCCTCTCCAATATAATTTTCCAGGGGAAATTTTTCATAGGGTTAGTTTCCCATTGATATTGATAGCTACCAAATTAAAAGGTGTGTGGGGGGGGGGTGAGGGAGATTAAAAATATTTTCAAACAAAGATGGAAGAAAGCTGAAATTTCTAATAAAATAGTCTCATAATTAAAAGGAGATATTATTAATTTATAATAGACCCAAAATTAAGAGGGGGGAAATATCATGAATCATTATGAGATAAGGCGATGATCATCTTTCAATTTGTAAAATATTTTATTTAGAATTTATACTTTTGATTATCTTGGGCTGCCTTTACATTAAATTTGAATTATATCTTTAATTAATTAAACATTTTTTGAAAGACCCAGTATACTAGTATATTGTATTTAATTATTTAGGTAATCAAGAAGAAGGACAGTATTTAATGAACTAATTGGTTTATCGTCGTTTTATCCTTTAATTTATAGTTGATGTGAGTCTCTACAAGTTGTAAATTAAAGAACGAAATGTCGGTAATTAAGCTAATAGGCGTTTTTATTAAATTTTGTCCTCCATCTCGATAACCTACATATTTAAATTTCATTAAGGAAGATAATTTGTAATACTTTTATTTAATCATTTCCATGCAAATAATAGTTAATAAAAATCTTTATTTCTGTGTTTCAGCCCATCCGAAACCTTTGAATCTCGATGATGATCTCCAAGATTTCCTCGCACTCATTCCCGTTGATCAAGTTGAAGCGCTCGCATTGGATTACATGGCAAACGACCCTGAAACAATCGAAGTGTTACACTGGATTCAAACTTCCGAAGATGCAAAAAGTCTAGTCTACAAAATCGAGGCGCTTGACGCTTTTGTCAATTTCATCACCTTCCTCGAGGAAACCGGTCTCCACGCTTACCAAGCACTGAATGTACTGCACCAATTTATGGGCCTGCCTCCATGGAACCCCCCAGCCAGCTCCGCAGACAATCCAGAGCAGCATTTTCCATTAGTTCTTCAGAGCCCGGAGTCCTCCGAGGAACTGGCATCTCGGGATTTATCGACGACGTTATCGCCATCCTCCCTATTGAAGATCTCCACGAACTCTTCTTGTACAAGCAAGCAAACAGTCCTGACTTTCAGGAAATGATCAAACGGATTCAGAGTCCCGAATTTCATTGAATGGTCAAACATCTATACGAGATCCCCGAATTCACCCAAGCTTTGGACCGACTACGTGAAAAAGGAGTCGACGTTGATAAATACATCGAATTAATTAGAAAACTCTTCGGCGTTGATGCATAAGCTTTTGTGATTCTTTTTCGTTTATAATATATTTAAAAAAAAATTATTTTGAGTTTTATTTTTGACATCCTCGTAAAATATTTTAAGATTTTTTATAATTAAAATACAATTATTAAAAACTAATAAAAAATAAGTAATTTTAAGTAATATACATTTTTAGAATAAAAGAAGATATGACATGACATCTTCTTCGGACATGGATTTGTTGAAGTCCTCTAATCTCATAAGACCAATTTGATTTTTAATTTTTGAATACTAATTAAAAAAAGTATAAGATAGTTTTTAATTTATAATAAGACTAATTATTCATATTAGTTAGTTTCGTTGTTTGGGGAACCCAAATCAGAACATTTTTCTGGTTTAGCAAAAATAAATAAATAAATAAATAAAAATAAAAAATAAATAAGCCATGGCCAAGTACGAGTCGGACCGCATTCCGAGGGTTACGTAGCTTATTCCTACCAAAATACTTGAAATATCAAATTTATTCTTTTTTGTTGTTGATGAGAAGAGAATGGCTGTATTTGTAGAATTATGTCATTTAAATTAAATCACTTGCGAACGCTGACAGCTACAAAAACCATCTAAAAATTGCCTCTGGATTTCTAACACACAGCAATTTTACAATGAATTAAAAAAAAAAGAGTCTCTGAATCGAATATGGCACTTGAAGAAGAAGAAGAATCTTCTCTAGATATTTAAATATTCATCGGAGCGAATTATAGATAATGAACTTAATTTTAGTAAATTAAAATATCAAAATGTTTCTTTATTAGAGTTTTTGAATATGTAGAATATCTAAGCCTATAGAGCAGGATTTATCTAACTTTCCACATAAATTTCACCATCATTGACTAACTTGATCTTTATTAAACAAGATTTCATTCCAAACAGAAAAGTTCATATAAGTAAAATATATAAGATCAATAGTTTGAGCTTTATGTTTATATTCCAATATTGTAGAGTGAATGGACTTGAATCAATGACAAATAAGGTGTCTGATGGTGAGTCATCCTCTAGATATAAGGGAGAAAAAAAATTATAAATGAGAAAAAAATTGATTTTAATTTATCGATTTAATCTATCTTGAGGTTCATAGTGACATTTTAATGTAATAAAATAGCACTTTGATTAAGAATTTTGTAGTTTAAAAGAAATTCAATGAAAAGATTCAATTTCTTCTCCTTGGGAGCGAATCAACTAGAAATGACCAACAGTTTTATTTTTTTTCTCATTAAATATTTATTCAAATCTAATGAAATTTCATATCTCTGTATTATTTTCATTTATTTTTTATATCAAATAATTATTATTATGAAATTTGGATTTTAAAGAGTAGTTTACTTAAAGTCTAATTTGAAAAAACGCTAATAACGCTGTTGAAATTAAAAAAAAATATATGAAATTAATAGATAATATAAAACAATTAATTATGAATCATTTAATATCATTTTGAACGAAATCGATTAGGTACTTTTTGAGAAAATGGTGAAAAACCATCTGAACCGTCAAAAAACGATGTTTTTTGAAAGCACGGGATGGGTTTGAAAAAAGTTTAAAAAGTCATATGAAACGAAACATTGACTTGTGACATGGAGGTGAATTTTAAAATGTTTCTAAAACGGCCTTTCATAGACGGTTTTCGGGGTTTTTGACGATTTTCTCAAAAAGTACAGAACCGATTTCGTTCAAAATGGTATCAAATGATTCATAATTAATTGTTTTATAAGAACTATTAATTTCATATTAAAAAAAAATTCAACAGAGTTATTAGCGTTTTTTCAAATTGGACTTCAAATAAACTACCTTTTAAAATGCGAATTTCATAATAATAATTATTTGATATAAAAAATAAATGACAATAACACAGAGATATTAAATTTCAATAAATTTGAATAAATATTTATTGAGAAAAAAATAAAACTATTGGCCATTTCTAGTTGATTCGCTGCCGGAGAGAAGAAATTGAATCTTTTCAAACAATTTCTTTTCAACTACAAAATTCTTAATTAAAATGCTATTTTCTTATATAATAGACATACTGTGACCCTTCAGATAGATGAAATCGATAAAATAAGATCGATTTATTTATCATTTATAATTAATTTGGCCTGTTATATCCAGAGAATGTCTCACCATCAGACATCTTATTTGTCATTCACTCTACAATATTGGAATATTTTTTAACGCGCAAACTATTGATCTTAGTCAATCAATTATATGAACTTTTCTGCTGGAAATGAAATCTTGTTTAATAAGGATCATTATATAAATTTGAGTGACTCAAAGGGTTAGGCAATGATGGTGAATTTTATGTGGAAAGTTAGATAAATCCTGCTTTAGAGGTTTAGATATTCTACATATTCAAAAACTCTAATGAAGAAAGATTTTGATATTTTAATTCACTAAAATTTAATTAATTATCTATAATTTGCTCCGATGAATATTTAAATATCTAGAGAAGATTCTTCTTCTTCTTCAAGTGCCATATTCGATTCCGAGACTCGACGATTACTGTGGAGAGGATCCTCTCCAATATAATTTTCCAGGGGAAATTTTTCATAGGGTTAGTTTCCCATTGATATTGATAGCTACCAAATTAAAAGGTATGTGGGGGGGGGGTGAGGGAGATTAAAAATATTTTCAAACAAAGATGGAAGAAAGCTGAAATTTCTAATAAAATAGTCTCATAATTAAAAGGAGATATTATTAATTTATAATAGACCCAAAATTAAGAGGGGGGAAATATCATGAATCATTATGAGATAAGGCGATGATCATCTTTCAATTTGTAAAATATTTTATTTAGAATTTATACTTTTGATTATCTTGGGCTGCCTTTACATTAAATTTGAATTATATCTTTAATTAATTAAACATTTTTTGAAAGACCCAGTATACTAGTATATTGTATTTAATTATTTAGGTAATCAAGAAGAAGGACAGTATTTAATGAACTAATTGGTTTATCGTCGTTTTATCCTTTAATTTATAGTTGATGTGAGTCTCTACAAGTTGTAAATTAAAGAACGAAATGTCGGTAATTAAGCTAATAGGCGTTTTTATTAAATTTTGTCCTCCATCTCGATAACCTACATATTTAAATTTCATTAAGGAAGATAATTTGTAATACTTTTATTTAATCATTTCCATGCAAATAATAGTTAATAAAAATCTTTATTTCTGTGTTTCAGCCCATCCGAAACCTTTGAATCTCGATGATGATCTCCAAGATTTCCTCGCACTCATTCCCGTTGATCAAGTTGAAGCGCTCGCATTGGATTACATGGCAAACGACCCTGAAACAATCGAAGTGTTACACTGGATTCAAACTTCCGAAGATGCAAAAAGTCTAGTCTACAAAATCGAGGCGCTTGACGCTTTTGTCAATTTCATCACCTTCCTCGAGGAAACCGGTCTCCACGCTTACCAAGCACTGAATGTACTGCACCAATTTATGGGCCTGCCTCCATGGAACCCCCCAGCCAGCTCCGCAGACAATCCAGAGCAGCATTTTCCATTAGTTCTTCAGAGCCCGGAGTCCTCCGAGGAACTGGCATCTCGGGATTTATCGACGACGTTATCGCCATCCTCCCTATTGAAGATCTCCACGAACTCTTCTTGTACAAGCAAGCAAACAGTCCTGACTTTCAGGAAATGATCAAACGGATTCAGAGTCCCGAATTTCAGGGAATGGTCAAACATCTATACGAGATCCCCGAATTCACCCAAGCTTTGGACCGACTACGTGAAAAAGGAGTCGACGTTGATAAATACATCGAATTAATTAGAAAACTCTTCGGCGTTGATGCATAAGCTTTTGTGATTCTTTTTCGTTTATAATATATTTAAAAAAAAATTATTTTGAGTTTTATTTTTGACATCCTCGTAAAATATTTTAAGATTTTTTATAATTAAAATACAATTATTAAAAACTAATAAAAAATAAGTAATTTTAAGTAATATACATTTTTAGAATAAAAGAAGATATGACATGACATCTTCTTCGGACATGGATTTGTTGAAGTCCTCTAATCTCATAAGACCAATTTGATTTTTAATTTTTGAATACTAATTAAAAAAAGTATAAGATAGTTTTTAATTTATAATAAGACTAATTATTCATATTAGTTAGTTTCGTTGTTTGGGGAACCCAAATCAGAACATTTTTCTGGTTTAGCAAAAATAAATAAATAAATAAATAAAAATAAAAAATAAATAAGCCATGGCCAAGTACGAGTCGGACCGCATTCCGAGGGTTACGTAGCTTATTCCTACCAAAATACTTGAAATATCAAATTTATTCTTTTTTGTTGTTGATGAGAAGAGAATGGCTGTATTTGTAGAATTATGTCATTTAAATTAAATCACTTGCGAACGCTGACAGGTACAAAAACCATCTAAAAATTGCCTCTGGATTTCTAACACACAGCAATTTTACAATGAATTAAAAAAAAAAGAGTCTCTGAATCGAATATGGCACTTGAAGAAGAAGAAGAATCTTCTCTAGATATTTAAATATTCATCGGAGCGAATTATAGATAATGAACTTAATTTTAGTAAATTAAAATATCAAAATGTTTCTTCATTAGAGTTTTTGAATATGTAGAATATCTAAGCCTATAGAGCAGGATTTATCTAACTTTCCACATAAATTTCACCATCATTGACTAACTTGATCTTTATTAAACAAGATTTCATTCCAAACAGAAAAGTTCATATAAGTAAAATATATAAGATCAATAGTTTGAGCTTTATGTTTATATTCCAATATTGTAGAGTGAATGGACTTGAATCAATGACAAATAAGGTGTCTGATGGTGAGTCATCCTCTAGATATAAGGGAGAAAAAAAATTATAAATGAGAAAAAAATTGATTTTAATTTATCGATTTAATCTATCTTGAGGTTCATAGTGACATTTTAATGTAATAAAATAGCACTTTGATTAAGAATTTTGTAGTTTAAAAGAAATTCAATGAAAAGATTCAATTTCTTCTCCTTGGGAGCGAATCAACTAGAAATGACCAACAGTTTTATTTTTTTTCTCATTAAATATTTATTCAAATCTAATGAAATTTCATATCTCTGTATTATTTTCATTTATTTTTTATATCAAATAATTATTATTATGAAATTTGGATTTTAAAGAGTAGTTTACTTAAAGTCTAATTTGAAAAAACGCTAATAACGCTGTTGAAATTAAAAAAAAAATATATGAAATTAATAGATAATATAAAACAATTAATTATGAATCATTTAATATCATTTTGAACGAAATCGATTAGGTACTTTTTGAGAAAATGGTGAAAAACCATCTGAACCGTCAAAAAACGATGTTTTTTGAAAGCACGGGATGGGTTTGAAAAAAGTTTAAAAAGTCATATGAAACGAAACATTGACTTGTGACATGGAGGTGAATTTTAAAATGTTTCTAAAACGGCCTTTCATAGACGGTTTTCGGGGTTTTTGACGATTTTCTCAAAAAGTACAGAACCGATTTCGTTCAAAATGGTATCAAATGATTCATAATTAATTGTTTTATAAGAACTATTAATTTCATATTAAAAAAAAATTCAACAGAGTTATTAGCGTTTTTTCAAATTGGACTTCAAATAAACTACCTTTTAAAATGCGAATTTCATAATAATAATTATTTGATATAAAAAATAAATGACAATAACACAGAGATATTAAATTTCAATAAATTTGAATAAATATTTATTGAGAAAAAAATAAAACTATTGGCCATTTCTAGTTGATTCGCTGCCGGAGAGAAGAAATTGAATCTTTTCAAACAATTTCTTTTCAACTACAAAATTCTTAATTAAAATGCTATTTTCTTATATAATAGACATACTGTGACCCTTCAGATAGATGAAATCGATAAAATAAGATCGATTTATTTATCATTTATAATTAATTTGGCCTGTTATATCCAGAGAATGTCTCACCATCAGACATCTTATTTGTCATTCACTCTACAATATTGGAATATTTTTTAACGCGCAAACTATTGATCTTAGTCAATCAATTATATGAACTTTTCTGCTGGAAATGAAATCTTGTTTAATAAGGATCATTATATAAATTTGAGTGACTCAAAGGGTTAGGCAATGATGGTGAATTTTATGTGGAAAGTTAGATAAATCCTGCTTTAGAGGTTTAGATATTCTACATATTCAAAAACTCTAATGAAGAAAGATTTTGATATTTTAATTCACTAAAATTTAATTAATTATCTATAATTTGCTCCGATGAATATTTAAATATCTAGAGAAGATTCTTCTTCTTCTTCAAGTGCCATATTCGATTCCGAGACTCGACGATTACTGTGGAGAGGATCCTCTCCAATATAATTTTCCAGGGGAAATTTTTCATAGGGTTAGTTTCCCATTGATATTGATAGCTACCAAATTAAAAGGTGTGTGGGGGGGGGGTGAGGGAGATTAAAAATATTTTCAAACAAAGATGGAAGAAAGCTGAAATTTCTAATAAAATAGTCTCATAATTAAAAGGAGATATTATTAATTTATAATAGACCCAAAATTAAGAGGGGGGAAATATCATGAATCATTATGAGATAAGGCGATGATCATCTTTCAATTTGTAAAATATTTTATTTAGAATTTATACTTTTGATTATCTTGGGCTGCCTTTACATTAAATTTGAATTATATCTTTAATTAATTAAACATTTTTTGAAAGACCCAGTATACTAGTATATTGTATTTAATTATTTAGGTAATCAAGAAGAAGGACAGTATTTAATGAACTAATTGGTTTATCGTCGTTTTATCCTTTAATTTATAGTTGATGTGAGTCTCTACAAGTTGTAAATTAAAGAACGAAATGTCGGTAATTAAGCTAATAGGCGTTTTTATTAAATTTTGTCCTCCATCTCGATAACCTACATATTTAAATTTCATTAAGGAAGATAATTTGTAATACTTTTATTTAATCATTTCCATGCAAATAATAGTTAATAAAAATCTTTATTTCTGTGTTTCAGCCCATCCGAAACCTTTGAATCTCGATGATGATCTCCAAGATTTCCTCGCACTCATTCCCGTTGATCAAGTTGAAGCGCTCGCATTGGATTACATGGCAAACGACCCTGAAACAATCGAAGTGTTACACTGGATTCAAACTTCCGAAGATGCAAAAAGTCTAGTCTACAAAATCGAGGCGCTTGACGCTTTTGTCAATTTCATCACCTTCCTCGAGGAAACCGGTCTCCACGCTTACCAAGCACTGAATGTACTGCACCAATTTATGGGCCTGCCTCCATGGAACCCCCCAGCCAGCTCCGCAGACAATCCAGAGCAGCATTTTCCATTAGTTCTTCAGAGCCCGGAGTCCTCCGAGGAACTGGCATCTCGGGATTTATCGACGACGTTATCGCCATCCTCCCTATTGAAGATCTCCACGAACTCTTCTTGTACAAGCAAGCAAACAGTCCTGACTTTCAGGAAATGATCAAACGGATTCAGAGTCCCGAATTTCAGGGAATGGTCAAACATCTATACGAGATCCCCGAATTCACCCAAGCTTTGGACCGACTACGTGAAAAAGGAGTCGACGTTGATAAATACATCGAATTAATTAGAAAACTCTTCGGCGTTGATGCATAAGCTTTTGTGATTCTTTTTCGTTTATAATATATTTAAAAAAAAATTATTTTGAGTTTTATTTTTGACATCCTCGTAAAATATTTTAAGATTTTTTATAATTAAAATACAATTATTAAAAACTAATAAAAAATAAGTAATTTTAAGTAATATACATTTTTAGAATAAAAGAAGATATGACATGACATCTTCTTCGGACATGGATTTGTTGAAGTCCTCTAATCTCATAAGACCAATTTGATTTTTAATTTTTGAATACTAATTAAAAAAGTATAAGATAGTTTTTAATTTATAATAAGACTAATTATTCATATTAGTTAGTTTCGTTGTTTGGGGAACCCAAATCAGAACATTTTTCTGGTTTAGCAAAAATAAATAAATAAATAAATAAAAATAAAAAATAAATAAGCCATGGCCAAGTACGAGTCGGACCGCATTCCGAGGGTTACGTAGCTTATTCCTACCAAAATACTTGAAATATCAAATTTATTCTTTTTTGTTGTTGATGAGAAGAGAATGGCTGTATTTGTAGAATTATGTCATTTAAATTAAATCACTTGCGAACGCTGACAGGTACAAAAACCATCTAAAAATTGCCTCTGGATTTCTAACACACAGCAATTTTACAATGAATTAAAAAAAAAAGAGTCTCTGAATCGAATATGGCACTTGAAGAAGAAGAAGAATCTTCTCTAGATATTTAAATATTCATCGGAGCGAATTATAGATAATGAACTTAATTTTAGTAAATTAAAATATCAAAATGTTTCTTCATTAGAGTTTTTGAATATGTAGAATATCTAAGCCTATAGAGCAGGATTTATCTAACTTTCCACATAAATTTCACCATCATTGACTAACTTGATCTTTATTAAACAAGATTTCATTCCAAACAGAAAAGTTCATATAAGTAAAATATATAAGATCAATAGTTTGAGCTTTATGTTTATATTCCAATATTGTAGAGTGAATGGACTTGAATCAATGACAAATAAGGTGTCTGATGGTGAGTCATCCTCTAGATATAAGGGAGAAAAAAAATTATAAATGAGAAAAAAATTGATTTTAATTTATCGATTTAATCTATCTTGAGGTTCATAGTGACATTTTAATGTAATAAAATAGCACTTTGATTAAGAATTTTGTAGTTTAAAAGAAATTCAATGAAAAGATTCAATTTCTTCTCCTTGGGAGCGAATCAACTAGAAATGACCAACAGTTTTATTTTTTTTCTCATTAAATATTTATTCAAATCTAATGAAATTTCATATCTCTGTATTATTTTCATTTATTTTTTATATCAAATAATTATTATTATGAAATTTGGATTTTAAAGAGTAGTTTACTTAAAGTCTAATTTGAAAAAACGCTAATAACGCTGTTGAAATTAAAAAAAAAATATATGAAATTAATAGATAATATAAAACAATTAATTATGAATCATTTAATATCATTTTGAACGAAATCGATTAGGTACTTTTTGAGAAAATGGTGAAAAACCATCTGAACCGTCAAAAAACGATGTTTTTTGAAAGCACGGGATGGGTTTGAAAAAAGTTTAAAAAGTCATATGAAACGAAACATTGACTTGTGACATGGAGGTGAATTTTAAAATGTTTCTAAAACGGCCTTTCATAGACGGTTTTCGGGGTTTTTGACGATTTTCTCAAAAAGTACAGAACCGATTTCGTTCAAAATGGTATCAAATGATTCATAATTAATTGTTTTATAAGAACTATTAATTTCATATTAAAAAAAAATTCAACAGAGTTATTAGCGTTTTTCAAATTGGACTTCAAATAAACTACCTTTTAAAATGCGAATTTCATAATAATAATTATTTGATATAAAAAATAAATGACAATAACACAGAGATATTAAATTTCAATAAATTTGAATAAATATTTATTGAGAAAAAAATAAAACTATTGGCCATTTCTAGTTGATTCGCTGCCGGAGAGAAGAAATTGAATCTTTTCAAACAATTTCTTTTCAACTACAAAATTCTTAATTAAAATGCTATTTTCTTATATAATAGACATACTGTGACCCTTCAGATAGATGAAATCGATAAAATAAGATCGATTTATTTATCATTTATAATTAATTTGGCCTGTTATATCCAGAGAATGTCTCACCATCAGACATCTTATTTGTCATTCACTCTACAATATTGGAATATTTTTTAACGCGCAAACTATTGATCTTAGTCAATCAATTATATGAACTTTTCTGCTGGAAATGAAATCTTGTTTAATAAGGATCATTATATAAATTTGAGTGACTCAAAGGGTTAGGCAATGATGGTGAATTTTATGTGGAAAGTTAGATAAATCCTGCTTTAGAGGTTTAGATATTCTACATATTCAAAAACTCTAATGAAGAAAGATTTTGATATTTTAATTCACTAAAATTTAATTAATTATCTATAATTTGCTCCGATGAATATTTAAATATCTAGAGAAGATTCTTCTTCTTCTTCAAGTGCCATATTCGATTCCGAGACTCGACGATTACTGTGGAGAGGATCCTCTCCAATATAATTTTCCAGGGGAAATTTTTCATAGGGTTAGTTTCCCATTGATATTGATAGCTACCAAATTAAAAGGTGTGTGGGGGGGGGGGTGAGGGAGATTAAAAATATTTTCAAACAAAGATGGAAGAAAGCTGAAATTTCTAATAAAATAGTCTCATAATTAAAAGGAGATATTATTAATTTATAATAGACCCAAAATTAAGAGGGGGGAAATATCATGAATCATTAT
This sequence comes from Forficula auricularia, assembly GCA_024734495.1. Classification (NCBI taxonomy): domain Eukaryota; kingdom Metazoa; phylum Arthropoda; class Insecta; order Dermaptera; family Forficulidae; genus Forficula; species Forficula auricularia. Next base: position 29,998,867 of record JALMQS010000153.1, read on the forward strand.
GAGATAAGGCGATGATCATCTTTCAATTTGTAAAATATTTTATTTAGAATTTATACTTTTGATTATCTTGGGCTGCCTTTACATTAAATTTGAATTATATCTTTAATTAATTAAACATTTTTTGAAAGACCCAGTATACTAGTATATTGTATTTAATTATTTAGGTAATCAAGAAGAAGGACAGTATTTAATGAACTAATTGGTTTATCGTCGTTTTATCCTTTAATTTATAGTTGATGTGAGTCTCTACAAGTTGTAAATTAAAGAACGAAATGTCGGTAATTAAGCTAATAGGCGTTTTTATTAAATTTTGTCCTCCATCTCGATAACCTACATATTTAAATTTCATTAAGGAAGATAATTTGTAATACTTTTATTTAATCATTTCCATGCAAATAATAGTTAATAAAAATCTTTATTTCTGTGTTTCAGCCCATCCGAAACCTTTGAATCTCGATGATGATCTCCAAGATTTCCTCGCACTCATTCCCGTTGATCAAGTTGAAGCGCTCGCATTGGATTACATGGCAAACGACCCTGAAACAATCGAAGTGTTACACTGGATTCAAACTTCCGAAGATGCAAAAAGTCTAGTCTACAAAATCGAGGCGCTTGACGCTTTTGTCAATTTCATCACCTTCCTCGAGGAAACCGGTCTCCACGCTTACCAAGCACTGAATGTACTGCACCAATTTATGGGCCTGCCTCCATGGAACCCCCCAGCCAGCTCCGCAGACAATCCAGAGCAGCATTTTCCATTAGTTCTTCAGAGCCCGGAGTCCTCCGAGGAACTGGCATCTCGGGATTTATCGACGACGTTATCGCCATCCTCCCTATTGAAGATCTCCACGAACTCTTCTTGTACAAGCAAGCAAACAGTCCTGACTTTCAGGAAATGATCAAACGGATTCAGAGTCCCGAATTTCAGGGAATGGTCAAACATCTATACGAGATCCCCGAATTCACCCAAGCTTTGGACCGACTACGTGAAAAAGGAGTCGACGTTGATAAATACATCGAATTAATTAGAAAACTCTTCGGCGTTGATGCATAAGCTTTTGTGATTCTTTTTCGTTTATAATATATTTTAAAAAAAAATTATTTTGAGTTTTATTTTTGACATCCTCGTAAAATATTTTAAGATTTTTTATAATTAAAATACAATTATTAAAAACTAATAAAAAATAAGTAATTTTAAGTAATATACATTTTTAGAATAAAAGAAGATATGACATGACATCTTCTTCGGACATGGATTTGTTGAAGTCCTCTAATCTCATAAGACCAATTTGATTTTTAATTTTTGAATACTAATTAAAAAAAGTATAAGATAGTTTTTAATTTATAATAAGACTAATTATTCATATTAGTTAGTTTCGTTGTTTGGGGAACCCAAATCAGAACATTTTTCTGGTTTAGCAAAAATAAATAAATAAATAAATAAAAATAAAAAATAAATAAGCCATGGCCAAGTACGAGTCGGACCGCATTCCGAGGGTTACGTAGCTTATTCCTACCAAAATACTTGAAATATCAAATTTATTCTTTTTTGTTGTTGATGAGAAGAGAATGGCTGTATTTGTAGAATTATGTCATTTAAATTAAATCACTTGCGAACGCTGACAGGTACAAAAACCATCTAAAAATTGCCTCTGGATTTCTAACACACAGCAATTTTACAATGAATTAAAAAAAAAAGAGTCTCTGAATCGAATATGGCACTTGAAGAAGAAGAAGAATCTTCTCTAGATATTTAAATATTCATCGGAGCGAA
>JALMQS010000153.1:30002486-30066594 GCA_024734495.1 Forficula auricularia
GAAGCCCTAGCCTTAGTGTAAAATTTGCTTCACAGTGCTTTCAAGAAACTTTGGCAAGAATGGACCCAAATTTTTGACAGCGCCTTCGAAATTGTGTTCCCGAAAATGGCCATCACTTGTCAGACATAATTTTTTTGCTCTAATCATTTAATAATGACATAGTTTAGTGATTGTACCTATGAAAATAAAATATTTTATTTTGAAAAATCCGTAGAGTTTTGCTTTCCTGAAAAAGCTCCATTTCCTGTGACTCACCCTGTATAAATAATTTTAGAAGTGCTGTTTTAATTTAATAATTTCCTAATTTATAATTGCAAAATATGTGACTTCACACCAGAAGTCCCACAAATGTGGGTTCAAAAATTGTTAAATTCGTCTAGTGTAATGTATGGATGCCCCTTCTCTAAGATTCGAGAATTTCTTAGTTAATATTATAAGATAAATAGTAAAAAAGATTACTTTATCCATCCCTAGTGAAAGTGTCAAAGCTTAGTGAATAATTCTACGATAAATACAAAAGTTGATATGCTTAGACCAATAAAGAGAATGATGAAGGCAGCTTGTAGATCATCCATATTGAATACTCTGATTAAAGGTTCTTTATGTTCGTTCCGCAAAATTCTCATCAAGTTCATGCTCTCAATCAGTTGTTGTTCCCAAAGGCCAATCCCACTCTCGAAATAGGACAAGAGCAATTGATACAGTTGATGTTCGAATGGAAAATCCTCATAACAAAGAGGATAAAGTGAAATTACTTCTTCTACGACATGCAACTTTTTTGATAACCCTGGGATTGAATTAATCATTAGATGTGCAGAATGACAAGATGTTATCAGAGCTATATTTGAATTGTTAAAAACGTCATATAATGTATAATGATTAATATTCGTGTCATATCCAAAGGATTTTCGACTCATTTGCTTCGTCATATTACGAACTAATTCAACGGATCGATATTTTTCAAATCCGAAAATCATTCTACACGCAAATGGATAGGAACAGATGATCAAGAGATTTAGTTCGTTGATTTGTTTAATTTCATTGATGGGTGGATATAACATTGGTACTTGCATATTCGTGTAAAGGTTACTCAGAAATCCAGTAATGATTATAATTGACATTAACATTAACAGTCCAGCTATAAGTCTGCTCAAATCGCTGTTTAAGTTTGGTAACCAAGAAATTGGCTCTGTAATTAATAAACTGTACACTTCAGACAAAGATTGTGACAGAGATCTGTGCTTTTTGATGAAAAACCAAGCCAGTCCGGACATAAACCAAGTCACTGCCAACCACACCCACACTTTCCAGTGGAAACACCAAACGATCACCTCCCATTTCGGATGTTCCTTTCCTTTTTGAACTACGAAACACATCGGCATCATTCTGTAAACGCTTACACTGCTATCGATATATCCTGGCTCAACTAATATCGTAGACCAAGGCCAACTAGTAAAAGGATTATAAACCATATTCCATTTTTGAAACCAGATATTCTTAAAACGTTGTAGTGACATATCCTCGGATTTTATGTTCATTCTTTCTCTTTTGAACAAAGTCGTTATGAATGAAACATTTGTTCCATGCAAATTGGGCTTTTTATTAAAATAGGCGTCTTTGATATTTTCAATTTTTCTTCCAGGATTTTCCGACCAGGGTTCACGAATCCAAATTTCGAATTCATTCGAACAATTTTTCTGGTAATGAAATAAGAAGATCGATTGAAACAATGAATGCCCAAATATAACCTTTCTCTATATTATTTAAATATTGCTCCTCTGAACAAGTAGAATACATTTTCCCTTAGATCGATATAAAAGAGATATTTATTACTATGTGGATAAGAGTATTCAAGAGCTTGTTTGGCATCCATTTCTAAAAATAGTATATTTCTTCGACTTCTTTCATGAGTCTCAAATTGTCGGTAATAATCCTTATTTTCATCTCCTAATATAATCAAAGGCCAATTTTCACCAAGAACTTTGCACAGTTGTTCAATATATTTATAACGTCTTGATTTTGGATTGTCTACCAGATACGTCTCTTGATTCGGATAGAAATGTAGTTTAGATTTATTAATGAGAAGATCGAAATTCTTCTGACTTTTCATAGATATACTTTCATCTATAATATTTATTATTATTATTAATAACAAATATATAATATCCATGTTGGTTATACACGTATATAAGAGCCAATTGTCTATTCGACTGCTTCAACCAAAGTACACGGAATGACTGAGAAATAATATTTAAATATTCTTATAATATCGAACGGTTTGTATTTCTCGTTCTCGTTTCTGATTGCTTCATCATTATTTCCGTCATTGTTTTTTTCTAACTTTTATTTCCTATTTATTATTTATCAGATATCATTATCTATTTCAAATCAATAATCTCTTGAAATAAAAAATAATTATCGATTTTCATCTATAATTCTTGAGCAATAACCATTTCAGAATACATTTTTGACCATCAGGGCTGTTTAATAAAAAATAAATTTTTAAAAGACTAAAAAAACATATTTTTATCAGTAATGCACTAAAAGTATAAAATAATGTACATAAAAACTTTTTTATGTTCAATAACAAAATCAAAAACCGTGGGCCGCTCCTTTGAGGTGCCTGTAGGTAGTTTTAATTAATTTTAATAATTTTGATATAGTTATTGGACATTAAAAAAAATTTAAATACACTATATTATACTTTTTAGTGGATTACTGACAAAAGTGTGTTTTTAGTTTTTTAAACTATAATTTTTTTACTTTTTAGTCTTTATTATTTTTATAGAGAAAATTTTTGCGGAATTTAACATGATAAAATATTTTTATTTTTATAAAATTTCATTTAAATTGAGTGAACAATTATTTTTATAGAGAAATGTTTGTGGAATTTAACAGATTAAATGTCACATTGATACATACATACATACAGGTCAAGCTAATAAAATCGTGTGAAAAAGGGAGCAAAGTTCGGTACAAACAACGTTCGAGGTTGTCGGTTGTTGAGTTCTAAACGTATACTAAGTTCCATCGCAGTTTTCCTTAAATCATAGCTATAAGAAAGTACCTATAACGTTCTTCAATCGATTTAAAAGAAAATTTGTCTACGTTATTTGATATTGAATTTATAATTTATAAATTCCATCTGTTTTCAAAACACTCAAATATTTGTATTAAATACTAGAAAAATAAGCTTTATTTGGGACAATACTTATACTACGACTAATAAAAAATAATAAAAGCTAAGCTTTGAGAAAATATAAAGTGTTAATTTGGGAAATAAAATTTTTTTAAGGAAGTTGGTATTTTGAATAGGTAAGAGATTTTGCAAAATATTAAAATCTACATTAAGTGAAAAATCAAATTTGTTTATTTTAAAAATTTACACAAAAATAGAAAATATACATTTCTTCATATTAAGAAATAAATAATTGATTTGTGACTATTTAATTGGCTAGGATGCAAATCCAATAATTTTTATTTTTAGAAAATGGTAATATGGTAGCGCTGTTTCGGTTTAGGGCTCTTTTATTTCAACCCGGGGATTCCCGAAATTGCTCGCCGCGGGCGGTGCTTGCTGTACGGACGCATTTTTATCATTTGAAACATTTGTTGACATTATTGTAAGTATAAATTTATATACATAATACTATAACGATTAATACAGTGACAAATATTATGATCTTTAGTTTTTATCATGGGTGGTAATGAAAAACAAGAAAAGAAAGCAACCAGAAAAAAGCATTTCACTGGAAACTAAAATGCAAGTGATTAGAAGATTAGATTCTGGTGAACGTCAATCTCAAATTAGTGCTGCATTGAATTTGGCAACTTCAACAATAAGGACAATTCTTAAGAATAAAGAAAAAATACTGTCATCGGCGACTGCAACTACGTCAAGCTCTGCAACTAGAATTACCCGTTCTAGAAATAACATTATAGAGGAAATGGAAAAACGACTGTCTATATGGATTGACGACGAAATTGAACGCAATATGCCATTAAGCCAATCTATCATAATGGAAAAAGCTAGAAGAATTTTTCATTACATTCAGACTGAGGCGAGTGACATAAGTGAAACTTTCGTTGCTAGTCGAGGATGGTTTAATAGATTTAAACATCGAAATAATCTTCACAACATAAAGATTACAGGAGAAGCAGCAAGTGGTGATAAGAAAGAGGCGGCTGAATTCCCAGCGACATTAAAAACAATTAACAGGAATAGCAGGAAATTGGACAAAAATTAAAAACAGAGTTTTTATTTAATGGGCCAGACGTTTCGTCGATTAATTTCGACTTCCTCAGTGGCTCATTCTATCTCCTTTCTTTGTCTGTTTAAAAGTAGAAACAACATATTTTTTTGTTAAACAAATTTTGATTTAAAGTTTTTAATTGTTCCAGTGTAAAAAAGTTAAAGATTCTTGAGCAATTGAGGCCTAAGCCAACAATGTATTGTAGTTAAAATAATAAAAAAGATTAAAGGATGTTTCGTCGCGTAGTGGAATTGTCTTTTGACAAAGAGTGATAGAATGAGCCACTGAGGAAGTCGAAATTAATCGACGAAACGTCTGGCCCATTCAATAAAAACTCTGTTTTTAATTTTTGTCCAATTCCCTGCTATTCCTGTTAATTAATGCTTATTATGGATACGAGTGATTTACCATTAAAAACAATAATTGAACAAGGAAACTATCCTCCAGAATTGGTTTTTAATGTTGATGAAACACTGGGTGGTAACGCAAGCGGAGATTTCAAATTAAAGCCACTACTAGTTTACCACTCCAAAAACCCAAGAGCCATGAAAGGCATATCTAAATCAACTTTACCTGTAATTTGGGAGTCTAATAAAAAATCATCGATAACTATGAAAATTTTCCAGGATTGGTTCACTGAACATTTCTGTCCGTCTGTTAAACGTTATTGCGAAATTAAAAAACTTGAACAAAGAGCACTACTATTAATTGATAATGCTCCAAGCCACCCAACAAATTTATCAGACTTAATAGCATGCATTTCAGTCGAAGTGGTTTTCTTTCCGCCTAACACAACTCCCCTAATCCAACCAATGGACCAAGGCTTTATATCTAATTTTAAGGCTTATTACTATTTAAGCAGATGTATGAAAAATCAGACGGAGAAGAGAAGTAATCAATAAGAGAATTTTGGAAAAACTACAATATCATGAATGCGGTAGCAAATATAAACCTTTCTTGGAATGAGATAACAGAAAGATCTTTGAAAGGAGTATGGAAGAACATTTGGCCAGATTTAAGTAAGATCGAAGACATTGGACACTCTGTCGATATGGATGAAATAGTGGAATTAGCAAAAAAAAAACCGGTTTATATGAGGTAAATGTGGAAGACGTCGAAGAAATAGATCAAGAAACAGCAGCTAGTATTTCTAAGGAATTAACTGAGCAAGAAGAAGACCAAAAAGGACTTTCGATGGCGTTTGTAAAAAGGAGTTTGACCACTATAACTGAAATTATGGACCAATTTGTTGAAAATGATCCAAATTTTGACAGGATTTCAAAAGCAAGACGGGGTGTTATAGATGCTTTATCCACTTATCAACAACTTCTAACAGAACGCAAAAGGAAAACGCAAACTACATGAGATGCCTTCTTGACAAAACGCAGAAAATTGGTAACACAGAATAGACTGAATGATCTGACTGACTTAGAATACGATATTTACTACTGAGAATGGTCTACCATGGGTGAGCGAAACTTTATGATGAATTAAAAATAATAAATAGTAATTTACAAAATTAGCAAACATCAAAATTTCTAAAATTAAATCTACAGTTAGTGAAGTACTGAAAAATAAATTGAACATTTAAAACGGCTTTCAACTCTTCTAAATACTAATGAAGTAATAATAGACGTAATAGTTAAAATATTGATAATACTCACGCACTAGCACGTGCATTGTATTGATGATCGATATTATGGTGTATTCTCGTATTGACGAAAATTAAGATTAAACTTCGTGTAATATGGATTTAAATACGTAATCACACAAATTGGATATTTTTAAAGACTCTTATGGTTTATGTGTATATTAACTGCATTTTGGGACAATTTTTTTTTATAAAAAGTATTATATAAATAATGTAACTTTTAATATTAAATATATTATAAATAAATTATGAAGTACATAATATATTAGTTAGAACGAAGAACATGTTTGTTTATTTTCTATATCAATAATAATAAATACATTGTTGTTGCCATGGTAACCTAAATAGAAGAAAGAAGATTCTACTAAGAAGAACAGTAATTGTAAAAATTTTAGCAAATGTTGAAAGTTAATGATAATCTGTACAAGCCTAAACGTTCAAAGGGGAAGGATCCTTAATAAATAAATAAATAAATTGAAAACCCTTTCAAAAAATAGTTTTCCAAAATTTAGACTAGATTAATTATTATAATAATATATATTTTGAGAAGATCGAAATTTGTCTGACTTTTCAAAGATATACATTTATCTATAATATTTATTATTATTATTAATAACAAATATATAATATCCATGTTGGTTATACGCGTATATACGAGCCAAATGTCTACTCGATTTCTTCAACCAAAGTACACGGAATGACTGAGAAATAATATTTAAATTTTTTTATAATATCGAACGGTTTGGATTTTCGTTCTCGTTTCTGATTGCTTGATCATTATTTCCGTCATTGTTTTTTTCTAACAATATTTATTTCCTTGGAAATATCTGTTAGACTTTTAAACCATGTCTATTTCATATTGATATGATCTAGATGAAAAGACCATTTCATTAAATAAAATATTTATAAAATAATCAATGAAAGCTCGATACCGCGTCTAATAGTGGAAAAAGAATAAACTTAAACGACACTTTACCCACAGTCATTTGAAATATTAATATTTATTTATTATTTATCAGATATGATTGTCTATTTCAAATCAATAATCTCGTAAAATAAAAAATAATTATTTATTTTCATCTATAATTCTTGAGCAATAACCATTTAAGAATTCATTTTATTTATCATCAGGGCTGTTTACCAAAAAATAAATTATAGTTTAAAAAACTAAAAAACATACTTTTATCAGTAATAGTATAAAATAATATACATAAAAACTTTTTTATGTCCAATAACAAATCAAAAAGCCTTGGGCACTACTTGGAGAATCCCATAGTTAGTTTTAATTAATTTTAATAATTTTTGACTTAGTTTTTGGACATTAAAAAATTTTTTAGGTACATTATCTAATACTTTTAGTGTATTGCTGACAAACGCGTATTTTTTAATTTTTTCATACTATAATTTTTACTTTTTAGATCTTAATTAATTTTATAGAGAAAAGTTTGCGTCATTTAACATAATGAAATTGTTTTATTTTTATATAATTTCATTTAAATTGAGTGAACAATTACTTTTTAAAGAAATGTTTTTGGATTTTAACAGATTGAATGTCACATTGATACATACATACAAGCCAACCTAAAAAAAGCGTGTGAAAAAGGGACAAAGTTCGGTACAAACGACGTTCCAGGTTGTCCGGTTCGCCGATAAAAGTATTTAGTTCTAAATGGGTACCAAGTTCCATAGCAGTTTTCCTTAAATCATAGCTATAAGAAAGTACCTATAACGTCGTTCTTCAATCGATTTAAAAGAAAATTTATTATTGATATTTAATTTATAAAATAAATTAAAAAATAAAACACTCAAATCTTTGTATTAAATATTAGAAAAATAAGCTTATAATTTGGGACAATACTAATACTACGACTAATAATAAATAATAAGGATGAAATTTAAGAAAATATAAAGTGTTAATTTGGAATTTTTTTAAGGAAGTTCGTATTTTTGAAAACGTAAGAGATTTTGCAAAATATTAAAATCTACATTTAGTGAAAAATCAAATTTGTTTATTTTAAAAATTTACACAAAGATTGAAAATATACATTTCTTCATATTATGAAATAAATAATTGATTTGTGACTATTTAATTGGCTAGGATGCAAATCCAATAATTTTATTTGAGAAACAGGGAATTTGGTAGACGCTTTTGACGAGATATTACGTCAGAATACACAATAACTATCAAATCAAAAAGATCACTCTACTAACATTTAACACAACAGTACAAATAGGTCTTCCATACGATATTTACTACTGAGAATGGCCCTCCACGGGTGAGCGAAACTAAACTAAAATAATAAATATTAATTTACAAAATTAGCAAACATCAAAATTTCTAAAATTAAATCTACAGTTAGTGAAGTACTGAAATAAATTAAACATTTAAAACGGCTAGTGGCCATCCATCTTCACAACAGACCAGAAGAAATTACTTTCAAATAACTTATATTAGGTCACCGAGATACAGAGGTTTTTATTTTCAATGTAAACGGAAAGAATGTGGCTAGCCCTTGAATAAATATGAAATAAATATGGAATCATAAATATATTGCTTAAACGCGATTGGGGTGTTTTAAATATTTATTTTTTTATATATAACTTTGGAAAGTTTAAATTTCCTCCCCTGAAACATTTACGAAATTTGAAAATCTTTTTTTGCGTAGAGTCTTCAAAAATTGAATAATCTGACGTGTTCTGATGTGGCCATCCACTTGACTTTACCATACAACCTGGCCCTTAAAATTATTTATAATCATGTAGGGAGTGATTAGTTTTTGCATTTTTATTCTTCTGCGGTCCCTCTGATTATGTATACAAAAATTGGTTGAGTTTGATAAGCGGAGAAGATTTTCATTTTTTTACCCCCTCCCCCACATACATTTTGGGAGGTTAGGTTTTGCATTTTTAGACTTCTGCAGGTCCACTGATTATGTATACAAAATTTGGTTGAGTTTGGTAAATGGCCAAGATTTTCATTTTTTAACCCCCCCCCATTTTGGGCGGCTACTTTTTGCATTTTTATACCTCTGCGGTCCCACTGATTATGTATACAAAATTTGGTTGAGTTTGATAAACGGCCAAGATTTTCATTTTTTAACCCCCCCCCCATTTTGGGCAGTTACTTTTTGCATTTTTAGACTTCTGCAGGTCCACTGATTATGTATACAAAATTTGGTTGAGTTTGGTAAATGGCCAAGATTTTCATTTTTTACCACTGCCCCCCACCCCACACACATTTTGGGAGGTTAGTTTTTGCATTTTTAGACTTCTACATGTCCACTGATTAGGTATACAAAATTTGGTTGAGTTTGCTCAAACGGCCTAGATTTTTAATTTTTAACCCCGTTCCACCCCCCTTAATTTTTGGTCGATATGCACCAAAATCTAATCAGCTCTTAATCTCAATGGACCAAAACAAAGTGTGAAATTTGGTTTCGATATTCCTACTAGTTTTTGAGCTAGCTCGTCCACAAAAATTTGGTAACGCACAGACTAACTAACTAACTAACAGACATTTTGACAAAACAATTATTATCTCAAAAAATATAATTTTTTCGATGTTCACTTATTGAAGCTTTTTTGTAGACCAAAATGCCATGGTTTCGTTCAATTTTTGAATCAAAATAGTTTAAGCCGTTTTTGAGATATTTCGGAAGAAAGAAGGAAAAAAACCCACTTTTTTCATGCACGATTACAATACTTGGCCATACCCTGTATGGTAAAATAAAATGACATTGAGAGCCAACTAGCCCACAATACCTGTCCAAGATCTTTGAGAAAAAAGACCTGGCACAAAATCCATTGACTGTGTGCAAATTTTTTTCACAGAGTCTATATAAAGATATATCTAGAATTTTATTTGAGGGTTCAATTTAATGCGATTTTCCAAAACTCGCATCTCATTTATGTGGATTAAATGAGTGCAACACAAAATATAAAAAAAATTTTTTTATTTTTTTTGACTTTATATACATATACAAGAATTTCTAAAATTTTAATAGTTTGGAATTTTTATTTTATTTTATTTTTATTTTATTTTATTCGATATACGGGAGTTATCCCAGTTACAATATACATTTTTATACAATAAATCAACAATTTAACAAAACTAAAATACTAATTTATAGTCTTAATTATTTTTATAGAGAAAAGTTTGCGGAATTTAACACAATGTAATGCATTTATTTTTATTATAATTATATTATTTCATTTAAATTGAGTAGGTAACAATTATTTTTATAGATAAATTTAACAGAACAAAAGTCACATTAATAGATAGATAAATAGTACACAGATAGATACATACAGTGAAGCTAATATAAAGCATGTAATAATATAATACAATCTATTAGACAATTAATCGTAGTGTGAGCAATATCTTTTGATATCCCTCACACCACATGAAAAGAAGTCCAATTGTGAGGAGTTTGCCTTTAGCATCACTCTATTCAGCCCTGTATTTTTTGAATAATTAGTATTACAAATGGGGATAAAAAGGTTTCGACAATGCGACTGTAATATTGAGGTACTTTGAAATTAATATATTGGAGAATTTCACAACAATCAATCAGACCATTCAACAGTTTTCGAAGGAATATCAAGTCATTTTGTAGTCTACGGGATGACAAATTTTGGATATTTAGTTCGGTTCTTAAGAGTCTAGAAGAGGGATAGTTATATGGGGTAAGAGAGTTATTAGTTGATGAGAATTTATATGATATAATTTTTAAAAATTTATTTTGCACTCTTTCAATTTGGTCAATTTGATGTTGGACATGCGGTGACCAAATTAAACTGCAGTATTCCAGCTTCCTTCTTACTAGGGAGTTAAATAGTATTTTTAGGCAGTTGGAATTTTTGAAATTTTTTGTATTTCTATATATAAATCCCAGAAGTTTAAAAGACTGACCACAAATATTTTCTATATTCAGACAAAAAGAGAGAGAAGACTCGAAGGTGGAGGAATTGGTGGTGTCATAGAAACAATCACCAAACTATGCCATTATAGAAAGAATGCTTATGACAGAAAAATTGTTTGTCAAAATGTGAGACTTTGTTGGTAATCTCGCTCATTCAACTGTTGGATTATGGTAATTTTGTAGGTATGAAGCCCTAGGTCTTAGGGTAAAATTCGCCTCACAGTTCTTTGAAGAATTTTTGGCAAGAGTGGATGAAAACTTTCGAGAACGCATTCGAATTTGCGTTCGTGAAAATGGCCATCATTTATTAGACATAATAATCATTCAATAATGGCATAGTTTAGTGATTGTTCCTATGAAAATAAAATATTTTATTTTGAAAAATCCGCAGAGTTATGCTTTCCTGAAAAACATCCGTTTCCCGTGACTCACTTTGTATAAATAATTTTAGAAGTGTTGTTTTAATATAATAATTTCTAAATTCATAATTACAAAATATGTGACGTCACACCAGGAGGGTCACACAAATGTTACGGGTGGGGGGGTTCAAAAATCATGAAATTGGTCTCGTGTAATTTATGGATGGCCCCTTCTCTAAGTTTCAAGAATATCTTAGTTAATATTATAAGAAAATTGTAAAAAAGATTACTTTATGCATCCTTAGTGAATGTGCCAAAGTTTAGTGAATAATTCTACGATAAATACAAAAGATGATATGCTTAGACCAATAAAGAGAATGATGAAGGCAACTTGTAGATCGTCCATATTGAATACCCTGATTAAAGGTTCTTTGTGTTCGTTCCTCAAAATTCTCATCAAGTCCATGCTCTCAATCAGTTGTTGTTCCCAAAGGCCAATCCCACTCTCGAAATAGGACAAGAGCAATTGATACAGTTGATGTTCGAAATGGAAAATCCTCAAAACAAAGAGGATAAAGGGAAATTACTTCTTCTACGACATGCAACTTTTTTGATAACCCTGGGATTGAATTAATCATTAGTTCCGCAGAATGACAAGATGTTATCAGAGCCAAATTTGGATTGTTAAAAACGTCATTTAAATTATAATGATTAATTTTTGTTTCATAACGAGTCGAATTTCGATTTATTTGATGACTCAATTTTTCAAATAATTCATCGGGTCTAAAATTGTCATCTCCGAAAATAATTCTACACGCACTTGGATAGGAACAGATCATCGAGAGATTTTGTTGGATGATTTGTTTAATTTCATTGATCGGTGGATATAACATTGGTACTTGCATATTCGTGTAAAGGTTACTCAGAAATCCAGTGATGATTATAATTGACATAAACATGAACAGTCCAGCTATAAGTCTGCTCAAATCGCTTTTTATGTTTGGTAACCAAGAAATTGGCTCTGTAATTAATAAACTGTACACTTCAGACAACGATTGTGACAGAGAACTGTGCTTTTTGATGAAAAACCAAGCCAGTCCGGACATAAACCAACTCACTGCCAACCACGCCCACACTTTCCAGTGGAAACACCAAACGATCACCTCCCATTTCGGATGTTCCTTTCCTTTTTGAACTACGAAACACATCGGCATCATTCTATAAACGTTGATACTGCTATCGACATATGCTGGCTCAACTAATATCGTGGACCAAGTCCAACTAAAACGGATATCAACCATATTCCATTTTTGAAACCAGATATTCTTAAAACGGTGTAGTGATATATCCTCGGATTTCAGATACCTATGTTCTCTTTCTAACGAAGTCGATATGAATGAAACATTTGTTCCATGCAAATTTGGCTTTTTATTAAAATAGGCGTCTCTGATATTTTCAATTTTTCTCCCTGGATTTTCCGACCAGGGTTCACGAATCCAAATTTCGAATTCTTTCGAACAATTTTTCTGGTAATGAAATAAGAAGATCGATTGAAACAATGAATGCCAAATATAACCTTTCTCTATATTATTTAAATATTGCTCCTCTGAACAAGTAGAATACATTTTCCCTTAGATCGATATAAAAGAGATATTTATTACTATGTGGATAAGCGTAGTCAAGAGCTTGTTTTGCATCCATTTCTAAAAATAGTATATTTCTTCGACTTCTTTCATGAGTCTCAAATTGTCGGTAATAATCACTATTTTCATCTCCTAATATAATCAAAGGCCAATTTTCACCGAGAACTTTGCACAGTTGTTCAATATATTTATAACGTCTGGATTTTGGATTGTCTACCAGATACGTCTCTTGATTCGGATAGAAATGTTGTTTAGATTTATTAATGAGAAGATCGAAATTCTTCTGACTTTTTATAGATATACTTTTATCTATAATATTTATTATTATTATTAATAACAAATATATAATATCCATGTTGGTTATACACATATAGCTAATTGTCTATTCGACTTGTTCAACCAAAGTTCACGGAATGACTGAGAAATAATATTTAAATATTTTTATAATATCGAACGGTTTGTATTTCTCGTTCTCGTTTCTGATTGCTTGATCATTATTTCCCTCATTTTTTTTCTAACAACATTTATTTCCTTGGAAATATTTGTTAGACTTTCAAACCATGTATATTTCAAATTGATATGATCTAGATGAAAAGACCATTTCATTTAATAAAATATTTATAAAATAAATAAAATCAATGGAAACTCGCTACCGCGTCTAATAGTGGAATAAAAATAAACTTAAACGACTCATTACCCACAGTCATTTGAAATATGAATATTTATTTATTATTTATCAGATATCATTGTCTATTTCAAATCAATAATCTCTTAAAATAAAAATTAAATATCGATTTTCATCTATAATTCTTGAACAATAACCATTTAAGAATTCATTTTTTTACAATAAGGGCTGTTTACCAAAAAATAAATTATCGTTTAAAAGACTAAAAAAACATACTTTTATCAGTAATGCCCTAAAAAGTATAAAATAATGTACCTAAAATCATTTTTATATCTTATGACTAATAACAAAGTCAATTAGTGTGGGGCGCTTCTTTGTAGGTAGTTTTAATTAATTTTAATAATTGTTGGGGGTCGGGTAGGCTAGTCGGTAGCATGTCAGCCAGCTAACCAAGAGGACCCGAGTTCGAATCCGGCTCGAGGCATCCGGCCAAAAATCTGACCCCCGAGGTAGAGACAAATTTAAAATAAAAATAAATAGTATCGTAAATGGCTTATGGCTACCATGGCCGAAAAGCCAAAAAAAAAAAAAAAAAAAAATAATTGTTGACTTAGTTATTGGACAAAAATTAAGTACACTTTTTTATACTTTTTAGTGTATTACTGACAAAGTATATATTTTTTAGTTTTTTTAAACTATAATATTTTTACTTTTTAGTCTTAATTATTTTTATCGAGATATGTTTTTCGAATTTAACAGAATAAATGTCCCATTTATTTCATTTCATTTCATTTTCAACTGCTAAAAGGCTCAATTTACAAAATTATAAAATTATACATTAACAATACTCATTTCACACATCAACAATACATTAACAATACTCATTACATAATTATATATTAGCATTACATTAATTATTTATAAATTAGTGTGAGCTTCTTGAATAACGGCGCTACCTTATTGATTTCCAAAGAAAATTCCTGAGGGTTAACCAATTTTGTTGCCAACTCATTGTAACAATGACAGAGTCTGAAGACTGGATTTCTTTCAAGATGTCTTCCAGTAGGCATCTCTGGATAGAATGGCTTTGTTCTTCTTAATTCATAATTGGGTCCATGTAGGGGAAAGAGAGCAGCAAGCTCTGTATATTTTACCTGACCCGACATAATTTTATATATAAATATGCAATCAGAGGCGATCATACAGGAATTTACAGAAGCTAGGCAGAAAGACTCAGCAGCAAGAGTGTAGTCATGATTAAATCTTGACATTGGATTATCAGTAAATGATGATAATTTTCTTAGAACTTTGTGCTGAACTATCTCAATCCTATCAATGTCACCCCTCGAATTCGGTCTTCAAATAGCAGATGCAAACATAACTATAAATTTAGTTAAAGTTGAATATAAGTATATAATTACATCAGGAATTTTGAATGTCTTAGTGCTACAAGATATAAAACCCCAACTCTATTTATACATACATACATACTGGTCAAGATAAAAAAATGCTTGTGAAAAAGGGACAAAGTTCGGTACAAACGACGTTCGAGGTTGTCCGGTTCGCCGATAAAAGTATTTAGTTCTAAACGGGTGCCAAGTTCCATAGCAGTTTTCCTTAAATCATAGCTATAAGAAAGTACCTATAACGTTTTTCAATCGATTTAAAAGAAAATTTTATTATTGATATTGAATTTATAAATTCCATCTCTTTTAAAAAAATAAAACACTCAAATCTTTGTATTAAATATTAGATACAAATAATTTTTAAGAAAAAATAAAAACCGACTTCAAAAAATTAAATGCAACAAATAAAATACACTAAAAGATATAAAATAATTATTATCTTATTTAGTTACAACTAAACGACGAAATATTAACATGAAATTACTTTTGAAGTCGGTACCAAACAAACTATACCTATAAGTGAGCGTATTCCGCCAAACGTACTACGTACGTCGAGTGCGATTCATAAAAGGTAGTTGTTTGGCACCAACTTCAAAAAGTAATTTCATGTTAATATTTCGTCGTTTAGTTGTAACTAAATAAGATAATAATTATTTTATACCTTTTAGTGTATTTTATTTGTTGAATTTAATTTTTTGAAGTCGGTTTTTATTTTTTTCTTAAAAATTATTTTTATTTTTCTCATTTTAGTGATGTTATTAATAGTGATCATATCATCAGAACTAGACCAAATTAATATGACACCATCCCTAAGACACCCCCTTTCGGATAAAAAAAGAACCATCGAAATCGGTTCATAAACAAAGAGGTTAGGTCTAAACAAACCTAATAAAAAAGGTCTAATACCTATGAAAAAAAAACGAAAAAAACGAAAAAAAAATGGGACCAATCCGAAGCTAGACTGGACCCAATGAAAAAAAAATTTTCAAAATCGGTTGAGAATTGGCGGAGATATGAGGTAACATAGGCACAAAAAAAAAGAATTCAGTCGAATAGAGAACATCCTCCTTTTTTGAAGTCGGTTAAAAAATAAGCTTAATTTGTGACAATACTATACTACGACTAATAAATAATAAGCCTGAAATTTGAGAAAATATAAATTGTTAATTTGGGAAATAAATTTTTTTTAAGGAAGTTGGTATTTTGAATAGGTAAGAGATTTTGGAAATATTAAAATCTACATTAATTGAAAAATCAAATTTGTTTATTTTAAAAATTTACACAAAAATTGAAAATATACATTTCTTCATATTAAGAAAAAATCATTAATTTATGTCTATTTATTTGGCTAGGATGCAAATCCAATAATTTTATTTGAGAAACCGGTAATATGGTAGATACTTTTGACGAGATAATTTCGTCAGAATACACAATAACTCTCAAATCAAAAACATCACTCTACTAACATTTAACAACTTAGTAGTAATAGGTCTTCCATACGATATTTACTACTGAGAAAGGTCTACCACGGGTGAGCAAAACTTTATGATGAATTAAAAATAATAAATAGTAATTAACAAAATTAGCAAACATCAACATTTCTAAAATTAAATCTACAGCTAGTGAAGTACTGAAAAATAAATTAAACATTTAAAATGGCTTTCAACTTTTCTAAATACTAATGAAGTAATAATAGACGTAATAGTTAAAATATTGATAATACTCACGCACTAGCACGTGCATTGTATTGATGATCGATATTATGGTGTATTCTCGTATTGACGAAAATAAAGATTAAACTTCGTGTAATATGGATTTAAATACGTAATCACACAAATTAGATATTTTTAAAGACTCTTATGGTTTATGTGTATATTAACTGCATTTTGGGACAATTTTTTTTTATAAAAAGTATTATATAAATAATGTAACTTTTAATATTAAATATATTATAAATAAATTATGAAGTACATAATATATTAGTTAGAACGAAGAACATGTTTGTTTATTAATTACTAGAGATTGTGGTGTTGGTGCAAGGTGAAACATCTTTAATAAAGATAAGAGTAAATAAATATTATATTTAATATTGATTTACTATGAGTTAAGGATACTAGGTCACCTATTTCACATTAAAATGTGAAAATTTTAATGTGAAATAAGTGACCTAGTATCCTTAACTCATAGTAAATCAATATTAAATATAATATTTATTTATTCTTATCTTTATCTGTTTGTTTATTTTCTATATCAATAATAATAAATACATTGTTGTTGCCATGGAAACCTAAATAGAGGAAAGAAGATTCTACGAAAAAGAATATTAATTGTAATATTTTTAGCAAATGTTGAAAGTTAATGATAATCTGTACAAGCCTAAACGTCCAAAGGGGAAGGATCCTTAATAAATAAATAAATAAATTGAAAACCCTTTCGAAAAATAGTTTTCCAAAATTTAGACTAGATTAATTATTATAATAATATATATTTTCTAATAAATTCTAGATTATTTACAATTCTATTAAATAAATACAATTCTTTAAAAGAACAATAATAATAAAATGTTTATTAATAATTCAAACATTTTGGGGATATTTTTTTTAGTATTTATCGAAATGATATATGAAGATTCCATCAAAAGAACGTGCTAAGTCCATTTATTCAGAATTAAGCTTATAACGATTTCTGGTGGCCAATCCATCTTCACTAACAGACCAGAAGAAATGACTTTCCAAATAACTTAGGTATATTAGGTCACCGAGATACAGAGGTTTTTATTTTTAATGTAATCGGAAAGAATGTGGCTAGCCCTTGAATTAATATGAAATAAATATGGAATCATAAATACATTGCTTAAACGGGATTGGGGTGCTTTAAATTTTTTTATATATAACTTTGGAAAGGTTAAATTTCCTCCCCTGAAACATTTACGAAATTTGACAACCGTTTTTTTTTTTGCGTAGAGTCTTCAAAAAATTAAAAATGACATTTAGCGTCAACCAGCCCACAATACCTCTACAAGATCTTTGAGAAAAAGACCTGGCACAAAATCCATTGACTGTGTGCAAATTTTTTCACAGAGTTCTGTAGTAAAGACACATCTAGAATTATTTATTTGAAGGTTCAATTTAATGCGATTTTCCAAAACTCGCATCTCATTTATGTGGATTAAATGAGTGCAACACAAAATATAAAAAAAATCATTTTTTTTTATTTTTTTGACTTTATATAGATATACAAGAATTTCTAAAATTTTAATAGTTTGGAATTGGTGGTGTCATAGAAACAATCACCAAACTATGCCATTATAGAAAGAATGCTTATGACAGAAAAATTGTTTGTCAAAATGTGAGACTTTGTTGGTAATCTCGCTCATTCAACTGTTGGATTATGGTAATTTTGCAGGGATGAAGCCCTAGGTCTTAGTGTAAAATTCGCCTCACAGTTCTTTGAAGAATTTTTGGCAAGAGTGGACGAAAACTTTCGAGAACGCATTCGAATTTGCGTTCGTGAAAATGGCCATCATTTATTAGACATAATTTTTCACTCATAATCATTCAATAATGGCATAGTTTAGTGATTGTTCCTATGAAAATAAAATATTTTATTTTGAAAAATCCGCAGAGTTATGCTATCCTGAAAAACATCCCCTCACTCTGTATAAATAAGTTTAGAAGTGCTGTTTTAATGTAATAATTTCGAAATTCATAATTACAAAATATGTGACGTCACACCAGGGGGGTCACACAAATGTTACGGGTGGGGGTTTCAAAAATCATGAAATTGGTCTCGTGTAATTTATGGATGGCCCCTTCTCTAAGTTTCAAGAATATCTTAGTTAATATTATAAGATAAATTGTAAAAAAGATTACTTTATGCATCCTTAGTGAATGTGCCAAAGTTTAGTGAATAATTCTACGATAAATACAAAAGTTGATATGCTTAGACCAATAAAGAGAATGATGAAGGCAACTTGTAGATCGTCCATATTGAATACCCTGATTAAAGGTTCTTTGTGTTCGTTCCTCAAAATTCTCATCAAGTCCATGCTCTCAATCAGTTGTTGTTCCCAAAGGCCAATCCCACTCTCGAAATAGGACAAGAGCAATTGATACAGTTGATGTTCGAATGGAAAATCCTCAAAACAAAGAGGATAAAGGGAAATTACTTCTTCTACGACATGCAACTTTTTTGATAACCCTGGGATTGAATTAATCATTAGTTCCGCAGAATGACAAGATGTTATCAGAGCCAAATTTGGATTGTTAAAAACGTCATTTAAATTATAATGATTAATTTTTGTTTCATAACGAGTCGAATTTCGATTTATTTGATAACTCAATTTTCCAAATAATTCATCGGGTCTAAAATTGTCATCTCCGAAAATAATTCTACACGCACTTGGATAGGAACAGATCATCGAGAGATTTTGTTGGATGATTTGTTTAATTTCATTGATCGGTGGATATAACATTGGTACTTGCATATTCGTGTAAAGGTTACTCAGAAATCCAGTGATGATTATAATTGACATAAACATGAACAGTCCAGCTATAAGTCTGCTCAAATCGCTTTTTATGTTTGGTAACCAAGAAATTGGCTCTGTAATTAATAAACTGTACACTTCAGACAACGATTGTGACAGAGAACTGTGCTTTTTGATGAAAAACCAAGCCAGTCCGGACATAAACCAACTCACTGCCAACCACGCCCACACTTTCCAGTGGAAACACCAAACGATCACCTCCCATTTCGGATGTTCCTTTCCTTTTTGAACTACGAAACACATCGGCATCATTCTATAAACGTTGATACTGCTATCGACATATGCTGGCTCAATAAATATCGTAGACCAAGTCCAACTAAAACGGATATCAACCATATTCCATTTTTGAAACCAGATATTCTTAAAACGGTGTAGTGATATATCCTCGGATTTCAGATACCTATATTCTCTTTCTAACGAAGTCGTTATGAATGAAACATTTGTTCCATGCAAATTTGGCTTTTTATTAAAATAGGCGTCTCTGATATTTTCAATTTTTCTCCCTGGATTTTCCGACCAGGGTTCACGAATCCAAATTTCGAATTCTTTCGAACAATTTTTTTGATAATGAAATAAAAAGATCGATTGAAACAATGAATGCCAAATATTACCTTTCTCTATATTATTTAAATATTGCTCCTCTGAACAAGTAGAATACATTTCCCTTAGATCGATATAAAAGAGATATTTATTACTATGTGGATAAGCGTATTCAAGAGCTTGTTTTGCATCCATTTCTAAAATTAGTATATTTCTTCGACTTCTTTCATGAGTCTCAAATTGTCGGTAATAATCCTTATTTTCATCTCCTAATATAATCAAAGGCCAATTTTCACCAAGATCTTTGCACAGTTGTTCAATATATTTATAACGTCTGAATTTTGGATTGTCTACCAGATACGTCTCTTGATTCGGATAGAAATGCTGTTTAGATATATTAATGAGAAGATCGAAATTCTTCTGACTTTTCATAGATATACTTTCATCTATAATATTTATTATTATTATTAATAACAAATATATAATATCCATGTTGTACGCGTATATAAGAGCCAAATGTCTACTCGACTGTTTCAACCAAAGTACACGGAATGACTGAGAAATAATATTTAAATATTCTTATAATATCGAACGGTTTGCATTTTTCGTTCTCGTTACTGATTGCTTCATCATATCCGTCTAACAACAATTATTATCTTGGATATATCTGTTATACTTTCAAACCATGTCTATTTCATATACATATTTAAATATTTTTATAATATCGAACGGTTTGGAGTCCTCGTTTCTGATTGCTTCATCATCATTTCCGTCATTGTTTTTATCTAACAACAATCATTACCTTGGAAATATCTGTTAGACTTTCAAACAATATCTATTTCATATTGATCTGATCTAGATGAAAAGACCATTTCATTAAACAAATATTTATAAAATAATCAATGGAAGCTCTTATTGCGTGTAATGGTGGTATAAAAAATAAACTTTAACGACACTTTACCCACAGTCATTTGAAATATAAATATTTTATATTACTAGCCGCTACGGGCGTGTCTTTGGTATGCCCCCTCCAACTAGACCATCCGAGCGGGTTACTCTTGGCGGGCAGCGTCTCGAGACGGCCAAAAGTTTGTTCAGAATATAATTTTATCTGACTGTAGATTTACGAATGATTGATTTTCACCCCAAAAATTTCTCTAAAAAATAGATAAAACTCAGGATAGCCAACACTGGGATTGTTTTCAGTGGTGCCAACTGTTCGTGAGAACACCTCAAATAAGGTAAAGATCAAATTCGGTAAAATATTTATTAATAGCGATAAAGAAAAACGTGCTAATGGTTTAAAGATAAAAAGCAAGGAGGGGGTCGGGTAGGCTAGGCGGTAGCATGTCAGCCAGCTAACCAAGAGGACCCGAATTCGAATCCGACTCGAGGCATCCGCCTAAAATCTGACCCCCGAGGTAGAGACAAATTTACATAAAATAATTAGTATCGTAAATGGCTTATGGCTAGAAAGGCCGAAAAGCCAAAAAAAAAAAAAAAAAAAAAAAACAAGGAATACATATAAATAAACAAAAACAAATAACTTTTAAACTTCTTTGACTCTTCAAATTCACCACGACCGAACATGCCGCCCCCTATGAGCGCTTGCGGTTATTATTGATTAGGAAGAGGCCACAGTTTGACAATTGGCCTGTTAAACGTTCCCGCGCTTGTCTTCAATTCCGCAACTCGAACTATTCCATCCTTTCCTGGCAATGTTCGAGTGATCCGGCCTAAGGGCCACGTTAATGGTGGTGTTTGTTCGGTTTTGATCAAAACGCGCGTTCCGGTTGAGATGACGGTTTCCGGGACAAGCCATTTAGAGCGCTGTTGAAGATTATGGAGATATTCCACAGCGCCAGCGTTTCCAGAAATCATTTCTAATGCGTTGGATGAGTTTCCAGCGAGAGAAATGCGAATTGGGTGAAATCGGGGAATCAACGAGAAGGGCTGCGTTTTAAGAGGGCGTTGAATCAAAAAATGTCTAGGCGTTAACGCGTCAAAGTCTGCGGGGTCAGATTACAAAGAACAGAGAGGTCTAGAATTAATTAGTTTCGGCACCAAAATGATCGTGAGAACATCTCAAATAAGGTAAAGATCAGATTCGGTAAAATATTTATTATTATTATTTTTAATTATTATATTATTGGTGTGTCGACTACGAGGCCATTAACGCCACTATGATTGTTTTAGCTATACAGCTCAAGATTATTAAATTATTAGATAGCTAATACAGGTAAATAAATAAAAAAAAAAAAAAAAAACAGGAATAGAATTATACGTATGAGCCCCGTACAAGCACCCTTTAAATGTATTTTAATAGGTCTATCTCTGAGAGATAATTTTTTATATTACCCACACAATCCTCCCCGTCTAAGATACCCCTCGAAAAAATGTCATTCTCAACTCGCTGATCTCTATACAAAGGACATACGAACAGTATGTGAGTTACATTTACCAACTGATCACAGGGGATGCACCAGGGCGGATTTTCTCCCCGAAAAATGTCTCCATGTGTTAGATAACAATATCCGATTTTTAGACGAGAAAGAATCACCTGTTCTCTTCTAGAGAGATTTGATTTTTGGAGACCTGTTATTTGAGGCAAATATTTCCTCAATTTGCTATTGCTAATTTGTTGCCATTGGTTTTTCCAATTTTCTATTATATTTGATTTAATGAATGTTTGGATATCCTCGTATATATATATATAGAGTTAAAGTCAATCCCTTCTTTTAAAGCCCCTTGTTTAGCGAGGATATCCACTGATTCATTGCCGCTTATTCCAACATGTCCTGGTACCCACATGTAGGCTATATTTGTCCCTCTTTCATATAATATTTTGTATTAAATGTGGATTTGCTGCAAAATTGGATTATATGATTCAATGTTTTCCAAGGCTTTCAGACATGAGATAGAATCTGTGCAAATAACGATGTTTCTACTGATATCTCGGCCATTTATATAGAGAAGTGCCAAATAAATAGCCTTCAGTTCTGCCGCAAAAATGCTCGATTCATCAGCTAGCCTATAATATTTTTTTATATTATTCATTATTATTGAAAAGGAGGTCCGATGCTTCAAAAGTATTCGTGTTAAAATATTTATTAATAGCGATAAAGAAAAAACGTGTTAATGGTTTAAAGAGAAAAACAAGGAATACATATAAATAAACAAAAACAAACAACTTCTAAACTTCTTTGACTCTTCAAATTCATCACGACCGAATAGCCAACACTTGAATTTTTTCCCTCATAGAGAGATGTCAAAAGCTCTGTTTAATAAACAAATGCTATTTATTTAAAGAAATAATATTAGTCCATTTAACAAATTAATATATAACAAATAAAAATAGTTTAATCTTATTTTACTTTATTAATCAATTTGCAATATTAAAAATATATAGCAAATTTTAAAAAAGCTCTCCTATCGCCATCTCTCGGAATTTTAAAATGGACACACTAACATGTGAACATTCAGATTTATAATATACTAGCTTCAAGGCCCGCCTTCGGCGGGCCTATTGGCTAGCCCCCTGACCCCCACGAAGCTGTTTTATTGATGTTTTATACACATGTAAAGAACACTTTTTTCATATATCATCTCTTGTGAATTAATTGTAATAGATTGATGAAAAGGACAAAGTATATCTCTTTATGAATGAATTTAAAAAATTTATTTTTCCAGCAGAAGACAATATTTTATTGCCCCTTCTGCTACTCAATTATTCGGCAAAAAGAACCTTTCAACTTAAATTAAAATAAAGTTTTTGTCTTGTAAAAATTCAATAAATAAGGTAAAAATCGTCATTTGGGGAGAATTATCCAATTAAAAAATTAAAAATAATAAACTTTAAAAGTTTATTATTAGATTATAGAAAATTCAGGTTTAATTAGGCTCAAAATAGGTTTTTAATCATTTCAATAGGCTGAAATTTCCTAGATTTCAAAACAATATAAAAATGGGTTTTCAAATGATTTTGTTATCTTACTTAGTACCTTTGGAGGGTATGCTCGCTTATAGCTATAGTTTGTTTGGTACCGACATCAAAAAGTAATTTCATGTTAATATTTCGTAGTTTAGTTGTAACTAAATAAGATAATAATTATTTTATACCTTTTAGTGTATTTTATTTGTTGCATTTAATTTTTTGAAGTCGGTTTTTATTTTTTTCTTAAAAATTATTTTTATTTTTCTCTTTTTAGTGATGTTATTAATAGTGATCATATCATCAGAACTTGACCAAATTAATATGACACCATCCCTAAGATACCCCCTTTCCAATAAAAAAAGAATCATCGAAATCGGTTCATAATCAAAGAAGTTAGGCCTGAACAAACCTAACAAAAAAGGTCTAATACCTATGAAAAAAATTGGATCAATCGGAAGCTAGACTGGACCCAATGCAAAAAAAATTTTCAAAATCGGTTCACAATTGGCTGAGATATGAGGCAACATAGGCACAAAAAAAAAAAAAAAATCAGTCGAATAGAGAACCTCCTCCTTTTTTGAAGTCGGCTAAAAAAAAGATAGTTTTTTTAAATCTTTGTTGCAGTTTTTTTTTTGTTAGTTTAGTTTTATTGTTTGGCAAGCTATGTTGGCTAACCTGAATTGTTTTTAGTTTTTCCTGAATTTTCCAATTTTCCGGGCAACTTTTCCAATTTTTTTTTACGTATTAACCTGAAGTGGACTATTACGAACATTTTAAAAGAAAAATTAGCCAAATCGGTCCAGGCATTTGGAAGATCTGCGCTTACAAAGAAAAAGAAATTCATTTTTATTATATAGATGTAGGATTTATCAGATATCATTGTCTATTTCAAATCAATAATGGCTTAAAATAAAAAATAATTATCGATTTTCAACTTATTCTTGAGCAATAACCATTTCAGAATCAATTTTTGAACTTCAGGTCTGTTTACTAAAAAATAAATTATAGTTTAAAAAAAAAACACACTTTTGTCAGTAATGCACTATAAAGTATAAAATAATGTTCCTAAAAACTTTTTTATGACCAATAGCAAAGTCACTAAGCGTGGGGCGCTTCTTTGAGAAGTCTCAAATACTGTATGTATCAGAGGTGGCTTGCAAACCGCATGCGGCTTTTCAGTCAATCTCGTGCGGCTCTTGAAGTAACTTCTTCAGCTCTTTCCCATGGAATGATTACTGCTTCAGAAACAAAAATGCCACCGAATGTGCGTCTGCATTCTCTGAAGTGATTCAAATGGGCATCGAGTTATTTGTCCCTTTCAAACGGGTAATTGGAAAACAGGACTCCAAGCCCTGGTTCAATAAGTCTTGCTCCGAAGCAGTCAAACAAAAAAATCATGCTTTCTATAATTGGTCTTCGACACCATCAGAGTACAATCGCGTTCTCCTCACAAAAGCCCGCGCCCACTGTAAAAAAACAATCGATAATGCGATGAAGTCCTTCATTCAGAAAAAAGCTGACAGGCTAGCAGCTTGCCCCAGCAGTTCAAACAAATTCTGGTCCCTTGATAAGTATGTAAAAAGAAATTTTACAAACTCATCATTTCCCCTCTCAATCTCTCCGACAACTCGATAGCCATTGACGCCTCCGACAAAGCCGAAGCTTTTGCCTCATATTTCGCGTCCAACTCAAACCTGGACGACAAAGGGCTTGAACCACCCACATACCCCCAGTACTAATATAATGTCAGATACTGTTTTCAGGATACCAGCAATTCTAAAGATCATCCGGAATCTAAAGAAAAACTCTTCTGCTGGCCCCGACGATATCCCTGCCATTCTCATTAAAAAGTGCGCCCCTGAACTTGCTCCTATACTATCCAAATTATACAATCTCTCCTATAACTCTGGAATATTTCCTGAAGCCTGGAAACTAGCCAGAATCCAACCAATTAAGAAAAAAGGCGATTCTTCCAACATAAAAAACTATCGACCCATAGCAATCACTTCTGTCTTATCCAAAATCATGGAAAAGGCCATCAACGAGCAAGTTCTACGACACTTAGAGTCAAATAAATTTATCCACGATAGGCAATACGGCTTCAGGAAATTCCGGTCGACTGGTGACATCCTAGCATATGTAACTCATATCTGGAACAAAACCCTGGAGGCCGGGAATGAAACCCTCGCGGTAGCTTTAGACATTTCAAAAGCCTTCGATATGGTCTGGCACAAAAATCTTCTTGCCAAATTGACCTCCGTCGGCCTTGCACCGAAACTCTGTAAGTTGCTCGAAAGTTTTCTTTCAGACCGTAGTATTAAGGTTGTCATCGATGGAATATCATCTTCCCCCTTCCACACCAACGCTGGAGTTCCTCAGGGATCGGTTATCTCCCCTACGCTTTTTCTTATCTATATCAACGACCTTCTAAACTTGCCCTCCAATCCGGTACATTGTTACGCAGATGACAGCACCCTACATAACGCCCCTGCATCGCATAAAAACCGTGCAGACATTGCCTCTTCAATTAATTTAGACTTGTGCAAACTTAAAAACTGGGGATCCCAAAACTTAGTTAACTTCAATGCAGGGAAAACTCAGTGTTGCCTTATTTCTAGGCGCGTCGACAGAAACCTCCCAAACATATCATTCGACTCAAACTCACTAGAATTCAGGGATAAAATTTCAATGCTAGGCGTAACTCTAGGGTCTGACCTTTCATGGAATGACCATATCTCAACCACTGCTAAAGCTGCAGCGCGCAAGCTTGGTCTCCTATTTAGGTCTAGACGCTGTTATACTCCCAGTCAACTTCTTATGCTGTATAAGGCTCAAATTCGTCCCTGTCTCGAATATGGCTCTCATCTGTGGAGGGGTGCATCCAAGCATTCTCTTGCTACACTGGATGCAATTCAGAAGCGAGCAATTAAACTAATAGGAGACCCGGCTCTAACCAACTCACTCGACTCCCTGGCTCACCGAAGAACCGTTTCTGCCCTTTCCCTGTACTACAGATACTATCACGGTGTCTGTTCAGTCGAGCTGAAATCTCTTATCCCCCCTAATGCCCTCTTTACGAGAAACACGCGGTTTTCTAACGCTCAGCACCCCTTCGCTGTCAAATTGGATAAAAGTCGAACAAGCGCTTTCGCCAACTCTTTTATTCCTATGACCTCCAGAGACTGGAACTCGCTCCCTGCCACCATCTTTCCCGCGACTTATAACCTTAAGCTATTTAAGACCCGTATCCACAGATACCTTCGACCTCCGCCCAACCCATAAAATTCTTTCTTCTTCTTTTCACGATGGAGGGGCCAACCGAGGCCTTTAGGGGTTGCACCTTTTTGGTGTAACTCCTTCTCTCATCATTATCATTAAAAAAAAAAAAAAAAAAAAAAAATCCGCGTCAACCGGATAAAATCTAATCCCTACATAGAAGACAAAATTTAATAATAGTTTCGTAAATTGGATAATGGCTGAATAAAGCCAAAAAAAAGTGCACTCAAAATTTCAAATACTCTTAATATAAAAATAATTTTTAAGAAAAAAATAAAAACCGACTTCAAAAAATTAAAGGCAACAAATAAAATACACTAAAAGGTATAAAATAATTATTATCTTATTTAGTTACAACTAAACGACGAAATATTAACATGAAATTACTTTTTGAAGTCGGTACCAAACAAACTATACCTATAAGCGAGCGTACCCGCCAAACGTACTAAGTAAGATCCGTCGAGTGCGATTCATAAAAGGTATATGTTTGGCACCAACTTCAAAAGTAATTTCATGTTAATATTTCGTCGTTTAGTTGTAACTAAATAAGATAATAATTATTTTATACCTTTTAGTGTATTTTATTTGTTTCATTTAATGTTTTGAAGTCGGTTTTTATTTTTTTCTTAAAAATTATTTTTATTTTTCTCTTTTAGTGATGTTATTAATAGTGATCATATCATCAGAACTTGACCAAATTAATATGACACCATCCCTAAGACACTCCCTTTCGGATAAAAAAAGAACCATCGAAATCGGTTCATAAACAAAGAGGTTAGGTCTAAACAAACCTAATAAAAAAGGTCTAATACCTATGAAAAAAAACGAAAAAAATGGGACCAATCGGAAGCTAGACTGGACCCAATGCAAAAAAAATTTTCAAAATCGGTTGACAATTGGCGGAGATATGAGGTAACATAGGCACAAAAAAATCAAATCAAAAAAAAAAAAAAAAAAAAATCAGTCAAATAGAGAACCTCCTCCTTTTTTGAAGTCTGTTAAAAATCAACTGGCGTGTTCACCACACGACTTTCACATTTTCATTTATTTTAAGTCATCGCGACACTACTAATTTACACCCCTTTCCTTTATTTCGTTTTTTCCCAAAAACGACTCTAACGATTTTTTTAAAAATTTGTGTATTTATCCAGTGTCATAAGTTAATAGTTGTGTCAAATTCTTAATCCGATTGAATTAAAAATAGGGGTTGAAAATTAGGAGTGTCGTAAAAATAAATATTTTAATCTTTTCATATCTCGTCTTCGGAAAGTCGCAGAACCTTGAAATTTGAAACATAAGCTATCTAGAGGCTACAATAAATATAACAAGATTTTGGCTAAAATAGAAAAACCTAAAGTTGATGTTTACGTACGTAAGAAAAAATGATCCCCTATTAAGTTAGAATAAATTTAATATGAAAGATATTAATTTGCCGATGGTAATAGATTCACTTACT
Organism: Forficula auricularia; assembly: GCA_024734495.1. Classification (NCBI taxonomy): domain Eukaryota; kingdom Metazoa; phylum Arthropoda; class Insecta; order Dermaptera; family Forficulidae; genus Forficula; species Forficula auricularia. The sequence goes on from JALMQS010000153.1 coordinate 30,031,098, forward strand.
AGAAAATCATAAGATGGTGTCATCTATTAATCTATTAATTTATATAGATGACACCATCTTATGATTTTCTAGTAAATTTGAATCTATTACCATCGGCAAATTAATATCTTTCATATTAAATTAGGAAAAGTCATTCCATTGCCCTTCGAATTTTGAATTTCTTCAAAATTCGAAACACTCAACCACCTTTATTTAAATTATATGGCATGGCTATATGTTTAAATTTAGAATCACTATATCGCGAAATTTTACAAATTAAGATAACAATCTTTGAGTAAAATATTTTACGCGTTTGCATATGTCAGAGAGGTTCGTATCCCGCAGGTGAGCCAGGTGGCCCGGATTGCTGTTACTGGCACTCGGGTTCGATTCCCGAGGGGGTGAAAAACAACCCTTCTGACATATAATTAAAAATATTCCATTCCATCGGATTTAATAGATGACACCATCTTATGATTTTCTAGAATAACTTTATTCTTGTCAAAGTTATGAATAATTTAATAATACTTTGATCAATTTTCTTTAAAAATCGAAATTTCGTTATGGGTTAAGGGTAGAAACCTAAAAATTTACGTGGATACTTCTTTCTACATAAATTATAATAACATATCAGAAAATCATAAAAATCGAAGAGAGTCACCGACAAAACGTCCTTGAATTGACATGGAATATGACCCATATGTTATTATATATTTTTTAAAATCATTCCCTCTTCTTCAAATGACATTGAAAGTAAATTTCAACTTAGAACAAAAATTCTTTGACAATAAGTATTTATTTGTCTACGTAGGATCTTGGGTCTCGTGATTTTAACTGCTTATATTCACACACACACACACACACACACACACACACACACACACACACACACACGCACACACACACACAGAAACTTAATAAAACTCTGGCACAGTTTCTGTTTGTAACTAGGATATTATTCTTATAATAGGTTTTTTTTTTTTTTATATATTTCAGAAATTTTGAATTGATGAAGAGTCCATTTAATGACAAGATCATTGCCAAGTTTTAATTTAATTTTAGTAATCCTAATTGTTTTTAAGCGCACAATTAACATCCAAAGAAACCTCCTTCGCATTTGAGAGATCCATCTTCTTTATTATTTAATTATTAATATAATACATAACTTATGTCGTTTATTTTTTAATTGAATACTTACATAACGATGATTGGCGGCATAGCCAGGGGGTGGATTTTCTTAGGGTTAAACCACCTCCTTCAACCCATGGTATTAAATTGAATCACTAGATTCAGATAGTTAAATGATAATAATTATTTTCTAAAATCGACGTTTCGATTTTATTTTAAATTTTTCTCATGGTTTTATATATTGTCATAACATACAGGGTGTCCCATATCACAACGATAAACCGTGAACAGGCGATCGACGGTCCAGAACGTAAAATTTTTTAATTAAAAGTCTTATAGTTTTTCGAGTTGTAGACATTTTTTTGAAAATGGTGAAAATCGCTACACTGAAAAAACGAAATATTTATAGTTAAGAAATTATGTTTGATATGAATAGATGGTGAATTTAATTATGGCGAAATCGATCTCTGTTCAATATGAATAAATGATATATGTATTTTAAGTATTCTCATATTTTTGGAGCAACTCTAGATATATTAATAGTTAAGATGTTGCTATTTGAACCAAGCACCATTAAGTAAATTATATTTGCGTCAAGAAGCCACAATCATTGACCCCCCAAACCATAAAACCCCCTCAATTCACCAACCCCAATACCGTTAATTGATTGAATATTAGCTTGTTTAAATAATTTAAGAGAAAAATAGTGGTCTTGTAAATCACCTTTGGGCTTTAGCCCTTTAAACTTCAAGCGTATTAAATTGAAGTTTTTTCTGCCGAGGGTAGCAGCATTTTTATATATTGAAGGAAACAATAAAAGAGACTTCAACTGGAATTATACATTTTATTTATAACGAGAGTATAGTTTCGAGGGCTTTGCCATCTTCATTAATTCCTGAAAATCAATTGTAATAGACTGATGAAGAGGGCAAAGGCACAAAAATTTGGTAACGCACAGACAAGCAGACAGACTAACAGACATTTTGACAAAACAATTATTATCTCAAAAAATATAATTTTTTCGATGTTCACTTATTAGAGCTTTTTGTAGACCGAAATGCCATGGTTTTGCTCAATTTTTTTAATCAAAATAATTTCAGTCTTTTTTGAGATATTTCGAAAAAAAAGAAGGAAAAAACTACTTTTTTCATGGACGATTACAATACTTGGCCATACCCTGTATGGTAAAGTAAAAAAGGAGAACAAATTTTAAATGACTATTTTATTTTGGTTTTTCCTTTTATTTGGTATTAATTCCTAGAAATGTTTACAAACAAACCCCTCCTTCCCCTCTAGTCCAAAAACGAACTCTTTAGGTCACTAGGCTAATTAATTAATATTTTCTATTTACTTTTCTATTTAAAAGAACCAAAGAATTTTTATTGCTGCAATAAAAGAATAAAAAATACTACGATACCCATAAATTATAGTCCATTCACTCAAAAATAGTAAAAAAAAATGTAAATAGAAAGAATTATGAATGAAAAAGAGAAAATTACAGGGAAAGGAAGGAAAAAGTCAATTTAAAAAAAAAACAAAAAAAAAACTCGGTACGCTCTTAGTAAAATATGCAGAAAAGTCAACTACGACAAAGATGTTGTTCTACTATTAATAAATTTAAAAGAATAATTTAATATTACTTAGTGAAAGTGGTGTAGGTTTTAGGTGAAACATGACATTAATTATTAAAGTAAAGGTGTGTAGTTTCACAGTGAATCAAATAATACTCAAAGAGGTTTATACAAACTCAATATATTTCGGATTATTATTCCATCATCAGGAGTTTACAGGTTAAAACCTGTTTTAATCTGTAAACTCCTGATGATGGACTAATAATCCAAAATATATTGAGTTTGTATAAACCTCTTTGAGTATTATTTCATTCACTGTGAAACTACACACCCTTTACTTTATTAATTGAATAATTTAATATATTAAATTTTCTATTTTTATTATAAAAAATTAACCAGTAGTGTGTTTAAAACGTGGTTAGTTGATTATATAAGCAATATTTGAAACAAGCGAAGCTCGGTCTTCCCGGTTAGTATATATTTATAAGAGAAGCCCATACAGGGTGTCCCGTATCACAAAGATAAACCCTGATCAAAATTTTTTAAAACACAAGTCCAGCAAAAATATTTTTTTTCTCCTAAAGTATAGTAAGTACTTAAGGTTTTATTTTGAATTGTGATGAATAGCAGGATTATTCAGGATTGCGTAACAAATATTAGAATAATAAAATATGTAAATTTGTTGCCACAGCATTTCGATATTTAGGACAGGGTACACTGAAAAAAACAATTTATTTATATTAGATATATTGATAGAGTTGAGCATTTTTAATGAGCTCTTATTTATTTCAAAGATATTTTATTAATAATCAAGATATATGGAAATCATTGCAAATATGACCAAATTTTTAAGTATTTAAACCAAATATATTATATACTTGAGTGATCTATTTTATTCTATTAGATATCGATTATTATCTAATACTAGAGGAATAACCTTATTGAATTCCATTTTTGATCTTTTGACTATTAATGGCAACCTCTACTGAAAACGTGGAAGAATCGTCTTAAAATCAAAAAGACTAAATTATTTTTTGGTAAACAACTCAAGCTTGAGTACTTTTAATATATTTTTAATGGAACCCATGGACTCAATTAAAGTCACAAATTGTAGTATTCAATTAGGTTGAATTTTAGCACGTGACGGTTTTGCCAAAAATTACATGGAGTCTCGTCGAGAGGCCAAAAAGTGCCATTTTTTCATTTAGTGCGTGCGGATGGATGGATGGATGGATGGATGTTATCGTTTTTTTGGCCCACGATTTTTTCCACACCGTTGCACCGATTGAAATGAAATTGAAAACCTACCATTAGTTTAACAAAATGAAGCGCTGATTAGCTTTTGGTACATATCGGCCAACAAACATTAGTACTTTATGTCAGTACTTTTTTAGTTTTTTCTAAATATCTTGAAAATGAGTTAACCAATTTTGATGAAATTTAATATCCTAATTAAGTACCTTGGGGACCACAAAAAAGGTTAAAAAAGTTTTTAGTAAAATTATATTTTAAAGTACTTTACTCTAGAATAAGAGAGTACTTTTTTAATTTTTTAAATTCTTTAAAATTTATTCATTTGAAAGTTTTAATATAGCTCATTTAGCCTTGCTTAAGTAAGAATGGATAGGCTTCTCTCTGTGAAATGCTAAAAATTTGGGACGAATTTTTATAAGTAACCATAGCAACAGCATTGTTTTCTTATCCGTTACCTTTGCTGAAGACATAGAGAAATCGATTTTAAACCAAAAATAGCGATTGATTCTCATCTAGTACTTGAGGAATAATCATTCTATATTGGATTTTTGACTTTTCGGTTTTTATTAGTAACCATTGCTGAAGACATAGAGAAATCGACTTTAAACCAAAAATAGCGATTGATTCTCATCTAGTACTTGAGGAATAATCATTCTATATTGGATTTTTGACGTTTCGGTTTTTATTAGTAACCATTGCTGAAGACATAGAGAAATCGATTTTAAACCAAAAATAGCGATTGATTCTCATCTAGTACTTGAGGAATAATCATTCTATATTGGATTTTTGACGTTTCGGTTTTTATTAGTAACCATTGCTGAAGACATAGAGAAATCGATTTTAAACGAAAAATAGCGATTGATTCTCATCTAGTACTTGAGGAATAATCATTCTATATTGGATTTTTGACGTTTCGGTTTTTATTAGTAACCATTGCTGAAGACATAGAGAAATCGACTTTAAACCAAAAATAGCGATTGATTCTCATCTAGTACTTGAGGAATAATCATTCTATATTGGATTTTTGACGTTTCGGTTTTTATTAGTAACCATTGCTGAAGACATAGAGAAATCGATTTTAAACCAAAAATAGCGATTGATTCTCATCTAGTACTTGAGGAATAATCATTCTATATTGGATTTTTGACGTTTCGGTTTTTATTAGTAACCATTGCTGAAGACATAGAGAAATCGATTTTAAACCAAAAATAGCGATTGATTCTCATCTAGTACTTGAGGAATAATCATTCTATATTGGATTTTTGACGTTTCGGTTTTTATTAGTAACCATTGCTGAAGACATAGAGAAATCGATTTTAAACCAAAAATAGCGATTGATTCTCATCTAGTACTTGAGGAATAATCATTCTATATTGGATTTTTGACGTTTCGGTTTTTATTAGTAACCATTGCTGAAGACATAGAGAAATCGATTTTAAACCAAAAATAGCGATTGATTCTCATCTAGTACTTGAGGAATAATCATTCTATATTGGATTTTTGACGTTTCGGTTTTTATTAGTAACCATTGCTGAAGACATAGAGAAATCGATTTTAAACCAAAAATAGCGATTGATTCTCATCTAGTACTTGAGGAATAATCATTCTATATTGGATTTTTGACGTTTCGGTTTTTATTAGTAACCATTGCTGAAGACATAGAGAAATCGATTTTAAACCAAAAATAGCGATTGATTCTCATCTAGTACTTGAGGAATAATCATTCTATATTGGATTTTTGACGTTTCGGTTTTTATTAGTAACCATTGCTGAAGACATAGAGAAATCGATTTTAAACCAAAAATATCGATTGATTCTCATCTAGTACTTGAGGAATAATCATTCTATATTGGATTTTTGACGTTTCGGTTTTTATTAGTAACCATTGCTGAAGATATAGAGAAATCGATTTTAAACGAAAAATAGCTATTGATTCTCATCTAGTACTTGAGGAATAATCATTCTATATTGGATTTTTGACGTTTCGGTTTTTATTAGTAACCATTGCTGAAGACATAGAGAAATCGATTTTAAACCAAAAATAGCGATTGATTCTCATCTAGTACTTGAGGAATAATCATTCTATATTGGATTTTTGACGTTTCGGTTTTTATTAGTAACCATTGCTGAAGACATAGAGAAATCGACTTTAAACCAAAAATAGCGATTGATTCTCATCTAGTACTTGAGGAATAATCATTCTATATTGGATTTTTGACGTTTCGGTTTTTATTAGTAACCATTGCTGAAGACATAGAGAAATCGATTTTAAACCAAAAATATCGATTGATTCTCATCTAGTACTTGAGGAATAATCATTCTATATTGGATTTTTGACGTTTCGGTTTTTATTAGTAACCATTGCTGAAGATATAGAGAAATCGATTTTAAACGAAAAATAGCTATTGATTCTCATCTAGTACTTGAGGAATAATCATTCTATATTGGATTTTTGACGTTTCGGTTTTTATTAGTAACCATTGCTGAAGACATAGAGAAATCGATTTTAAACCAAAAATATCGATTGATTCTCATCTAGTACTTGAGGAATAATCATTCTATATTGGATTTTTGACGTTTCGGTTTTTATTAGTAACCATTGCTGAAGATATAGAGAAATCGATTTTAAACGAAAAATAGCTATTGATTCTCATCTAGTACTTGAGGAATAATCATTCTATATTGGATTTTTGACGTTTCGGTTTTTATTAGTAACCATTGCTGAAGACATAGAGAAATCGATTTTAAACCAAAAATAGCGATTGATTCTCATCTAGTACTTGAGGAATAATCATTCTATATTGGATTTTTGACGTTTCGGTTTTTATTAGTAACCATTGCTGAAGACATAGAGAAATCGATTTTAAACCAAAAATAGCGATTGATTCTCATCTAGTACTTGAGGAATAATCATTCTATATTGGATTTTTGACGTTTCGGTTTTTATTAGTAACCATTGCTGAAGACATAGAGAAATCGATTTTAAACCAAAAATATCGATTGATTCTCATCTAGTACTTGAGGAATAATCATTCTATATTGGATTTTTGACGTTTCGGTTTTTATTAGTAACCATTGCTGAAGATATAGAGAAATCGATTTTAAACGAAAAATAGCTATTGATTCTCATCTAGTACTTGAGGAATAATCATTCTATATTGGATTTTTGACGTTTCGGTTTTTATTAGTAACCATTGCTGAAGACATAGAGAAATCGACTTTAAACCAAAAATAGCGATTGATTCTCATCTAGTACTTGAGGAATAATCATTCTATATTGGATTTTTGACGTTTCGGTTTTTATTAGTAACCATTGCTGAAGACATAGAGAAATCAATTTTAAACCAAAAATAGCGATTGATTCTCATCTTTTTTTGAAACTAGAATAAAGTACTTGAAGAATTTACAGTATTTATAGAAAAGGTTATTATAAAGATATCTTACCTTATCAGCCAAACTCTCGTGGCTTGGACTTGGAATTATCTTACCCCACAGGAAGACACTATTACACTAGAGAATAAATATAAATATACTCGCGAATCATTTCGATTTCGAAGGAATAAGGATCTGTGAAAACAGGGGTTGAAGTTGATTAGGATTAGGGATAGGGATAAGACATGTTTTTTTTGGTAAAAGAATCATGAGCTCACGTGGGCAGGGATACCATGCCCTGAAGTAGGTTTGTACTTTTGTTATCTAAAAGAACAAAGAAGTACACACCTGCTCGTTACCCCTTGATAAAGAATTTGGTTTTCCATAAAATAAGAAAACCTTAGTCGTAATCTCAATGTTAGTATTAGAAGGACGAGCAACTACCTGAGGAATAAGGATCTGTGAAAACAGGGATTAAAGTTGATTAGGTTTAGGGATAGGACATGATTCTCTTGGTAAAAGAATCATGAGCTCACGTGGGCAGGGATGGCTCGTTATTTTTGATTTTAAGTCGTTTCCTCCATGTCTTCAGCAATGGTTACCAATAATAATCGAAATGTCAAAAACCTAATGTAGAATTGTTATTCCTCAAGTATTAGATGAGAATCGATGGCTATTTTTGATTTTAAGTCGATTCCTCTATGTCTTCAGCAATGGTTACCAATAAAAACCGAAACGTCAAAAATCCAATATAGAATGGTTATTCCTCAAGTACTAGATGAGAATCAATCGCTATTTTTGGTTTAAAGTCGATTCCTCTATGTCCTCAGCAATGGTTACCAATAAAAACCGAAACGTCAAAAATCCAATATAGAATGGTTATTCCTCGACTATTAAATGAGAATTATTTTTGAATTAATGTCAATATGAACTACAAATTGCAAGTGATATCTGATTAATAATAAAGGAACAAACATATTAATATTTCAAATGAATTTGGATAAAGTTTAGCAACGATCCGTTGCAGTTTATTTTAATTTGTCTCTACCCCGGGGTCAGATTTTAGCCTGATGCCTCTAGTCGGATTCGAACCCGGGTCCACTTGTTAGCAGGCTCACACGCTTTTTTTGTGTATCTTTTTTATTGAGCAAATTAGATACAATATATATACAGTTTGATCCCAAGACATGTGGGATTTAATTTACAGAGTGGAAAAAGAATCGTACATTGCCTGCAAAGGGTATTCGCCGATATGGCTAATCTTAAATTTATTTATACAGTAATCATTTGGGAAATTTTAGTCTATTGATTATTAGGTAGAGTATCGGGGATTTTTTGATTTTTATCGGGGAAAATGCTGAGGAAAAACCCAATCAGGCTGACATGCTACCCCTACCCTAACCCGACCCCCAATAATTTTAAATGTTAAATTTTATTAAATTCAATTCAACTTATAGCTAATTAACTGTTGGAAAATTTTTAGAAACTTTTTCATAATTTCCTTTACTTTATTTAAAATATTTCAATAAGAACCCAAACCATTCTTACTTAACAAAAAACTAATTAAGTCTTTCAAACCTTTAATATATTTTTCTTGGTATTACTCGGTACGCCCTGGAGGCAGGCAACCCTAGTATTGATTTCATTCAAACATTTTAATTTTTTATTTTTTGCTCATTATGTTGAAAAATGGCTGAACGCGGAAAAAATTATTTTCAAGCAGGATTTTTTCTAGGGTTCATATACCGACGATTTAAGTAGTAGAAAATTCGTGTTAAACGTTTTAGAATAATTGGATAAATGTAATAAAATTTATATATATATTATTAATTCAGAAAGTAATAAAATTTATTTGATTTTAAATTAGCAATTAAATTGTGGCAATGAATCGTATTAAATTTAACTGCATCACTCTTAATGCTTCATCTTTTTTTGTTGTCTCTTCCAAGAAAATTCCATTTCTTAATATTCAACTCTAATAAATCATTGGCCAAAAATTTAAAATAGAATTCAGGCAATTAAAACATGAACTACTGAGTCACATTATTTTTACGTATTACAAATCACGTTTTAGGGTTTCATATAAACCAAAGACAAAACTCTTCTTGCATGCCCATCTTTAAGTAAGTTATTTGCGGTCCTAGGCAAAGGTACCTTTTGGGGCCATAATATAAATTTTTTTATTTGTTTTTCTTTAATTTTTATAATTTTTAAGTTTTTTTTTTATTTATTTTTAATAATCTTTAAAAAACAATATATAAATCCCAAGAGTATCGGGAGAATTTCTTAATTAAATTAAATTTTTTCAAAGGAAAAAGTTGCTTTATGAATTGTTTGCATCACTTAACAAATAAATATTTTAAAAAATAGACAATGATACTAATTATATAGCTGATATTACCTTGAATATATATACATATATACATATTTATTTTCCAAATAGAAAATATTTTGAGTTCAGAATGAATTTTGTACGACTTCCTATTAGAGAGTTATCATAGGTATCTTAGTAATCCAGACAAACTGAAGAAAACCTATGGTTGATAATAAATCGGGCTTCTCAGTTGGTATATAATTTATAATACCTATATAGTCCAAATTGTGTTCAAATGGTGTTACGACAACATTTTGATTTTTGGTTGCAACCCTTCTTGACCAGAGAAAGGTTGACGATTTGTAGATTTATCTCGAAGAAGTTCCCCTCTTGGTAACGTGCCCAAGCGATTCAACCTGTTTCAGTATTGATGCTGACTTGATGATAATTGAAGTAGGAGAGATGAATTTAAAGAAAAGAGTATTATTTAATATTGGTTTTTTTATTAGTTATTTAAAAATGTACATTTCTCCATGCTGATGGCTGGAGAGCTTAAAACTCGTCTCTAACTCCAATTAACAACTAACAATTGCCCAACTGGGCTTCAACTGAGAACTGACTGTCCAACTCTCCAATGACTGACTGCTCGCTTGTTGAGTGGAAATTTTCCAATAACTTCCCATTGGTTACATTTGTAATTAGCAGGGCGTATTTTAAATTATTGAGCCCGCCCATTTCTAGAAATTTACTCTCTGGAAAGTTCCCACGCAAAAATGAAATGGCCCAATGAATTTACAATCGACATGTGGTAACAGCAATTTGATATTTATTAACCCAAACATTTATAATATAAACTCATTTCACATTTATGTCCAAGAAGTGCAATTGTAAAGGTCCTTTCCTATTGTCAAATAGTCACTTTCGAGGATCAAAAAGGGAGACGGCCAAAAATATTACCCTTAAGAATAATTATATTTATTTTAAGGACAAATATAATGGCCGGGCACAACAATGGGCCCCTATGGGGAAAGTTTTGGGGTAGTTCTGATTTTTTGCATATATATGTTTTTTGGGGCGCTGAATCCAAATCTGAGGTATCCCAGCAAAATTTCGTAGAATTTTGTAGAAAATGCAAAAAAAAAAAAAGGATGAAAATTTCCATTTTTTGGCGGTTTTTTGCTTATAACTCAAAAACTATCAACTTTTCATAAATAACCTTCCTATTCAAAATGAAAGTTCATAAAATTTCCTACAAAATTCATTATTTAGGGTTTTAACCGACCAAACGCTTGGGTTCAAGCGCAAAATCCAAGTTTTCGACATCGGCAGACCCCACGGATCAACAAAAATCTCGCACTTTTTTTCGATTTTTTCCCTTTTTGACTATGAAGGAACACGTTTTCGACAAAGACCACTCTATACATTTTTTAAACTAGATTAAATTTTCTACAATATAATTAAATTTTCATCTTAATTGTATAAATGTTAATCCGTGCCTCATCATGAGGTAGAAGTTTTGAAAACTGCAATTTTTTCAAAAATCGCAATTTTTCCTTCATAAAACAAAAACCACTCATTCTAGAAACTTGTTTTTTATTTCATTCTCTAGAAATTTTATTGACTTGAAGGTTTATTTGGGCAACTTTTTTGATAAATTCTTAGATTTATACATATCCCGCATTTCCCATGACAGGATATGATATAAATTCTCAAAAGTGTCATGGAAAATGCTGGATATCTATAAATCTAAGTCTTTTATCAAAAAAGTGGTCCAAGTAAACATTCAAGTTAATAAAATTTTCTAGAGAATGAGACATGAATCAACTTTCTAGGATGAGTAGTTTTTATTTTATCAAGGAAAAACTGTGTTTTTTTTGAAAAAATTGATAATTTCCTGAAAATTGGCGTATTTTTTCTGTTTCCGCAAATCCCATAAACTCGCACTTTTTTCTATTTTTTCTATTTTGACAATGAAGGACCACGTTTTCGACAAAGACCATGCTATACATTTTTAAACCCCATTAAATTTTCTACAATTTAAACAATGTTTCATCTCAAATGGATAATGATAACTTGTGGAACAATGAGGTTGAAGTTTTGAAAATCTGCAATTTTTTCCAAAAAGTCGCAGTTTTTCCTTCATAAAATGAAAACCACTCATCGTAGAAACTTGATTTCTATCTTATTCTCTAGAAAATTTTATTGACTTGAATGTTTACTTGAACCTCTTTTTTTGTTAAAACTCTTAGATTTATAGATATCTAGCATTTTCCATGAGGTTCAAAAAATCGCAGTTTTTCCTTCATAAAATAAAAACTACTCATCCTAGAAAGTTGATTCATTGTCTCATTCTCTAGAAAATTTTATTAACTTGAAAGTTTACTTGGACCACTTTTTGATAAAAGACTTTGATTTATAGATATCCATCATTTTCTATGACAGGATATGATCCGAATCCTTAAAAGTGTCAAAACCGCCAAAAAAAATGAGATTTTTTTACCCCTTTTTGACAATGTTCCGTACTACCCCAAACCTTTCCGGGTAAAAACACAATTTAACTGGACTATTTGTTTTAATAAAAAAAAAATTCCCACTAAATATTTTGCTTTGTGGATTGACCCCCCCCCCCCCCCATGAAAATTTTCTGTTTACGGCACTGCTGAAGACATAGAAGAATCGACTTAAAACCAGGTCTCACTTTTTAAAAAAAATATTTTGATAGATTTTTTAATTAAATAACTATTTACTAACAGGTGGTTGAATAAAAATGAATCGTTTAATTGAATCAATATAAAGCAAGTGGATGATTAAATAAACTATAATTAAAAATAAACAAATTACCTAGCCAAGCTGTCTACTTAATAATAATAGTTTAAGTGAGGTATTCATTATCAGGAAGTGGATGAATGGCTAAAGTGTCATTTATACAGGGTGATTCACGGTCGATGGCACGTTAGACGTTTATGGAAAACGGAAGGGAGGATTTTTATGAAAATTTACTACTTTACATTTTCTTACCTGTTCTATCGATCTAAAATATTTTCAGCATTGCGACGTTTCGGCTTCCATCGAAAAGTCTTAGCAACTTTATTTATTTAAATAAAACACCCCGTATATTAATACGTTTTTAGAACCGCCCTTTTATTAAAATACTTTTTTCTTAATATTGTCCTATACCTATCTCTATCGGTTTTCGAGATAAAAAATAATTTGTGTTAAATATGATCCAAAACATGGCCCTAATTAAACTTAAATAAATTAGTACTCTCAATTCATGGAAAGTTGATATTTTGGTGGTAGTTTAGACACACCCGAAGTATATAATTTACGCCGAAAAATCGACTCCATATTATACAGAGTCTTGCTAAAATTCTTATTATTTCTGGTATTCATAAAAGGGTCAAAAGTTCGTTTTTTCAAATGAGACCCCCTGTATATTACTCAATAAATTGAAAGACGAAGAAAAATGCTTTAAGACGATATATCATGTCCCTATACCTAAAACATCAAGTTTTCTTAATAAAGCCGCTTTTTCATGAAAAATTACTTTTTAATGATATTTAATTTTAACTAACCATGGAAATATCAAGTTTATGACAGTTTGTTGACTATTTATAAGTAACTTATAAACAGTTTATTGACGATGTTCAAAAAATCTCCCAAAATGACCGCAAATATTGATTATTCAAACGAAGTTCTTATGAAATTATTTATTTTGTACTATAAGAACTTCGTTTGAATAATCAATATTTGCGATCATTTTGGGAGATTTTTTGAACATCGTCAATAAACTGTTTATAAGTTACTTATAAATAGTCAACAAACTGTCATAAGCGATATTGCCATGGTTAGTTAAAATTAAATTAATTAAAAAGTAATTTTTCACGAAAAAGCGGCTTTATTAAGAAAACTTGATGTTTTAGGTATAGGGACATGATATATCGTCTTAAAGCATTTTTCTTCGTCTTTCAATTTATTGAGTAATATACAGGGGGTCTCATTTGAAAAAACGAACTTTTGACCCCTTTTATGAATAACGGAAATAATAGTAATCTTAGCACGCCCTGTATAATATGGAGTCGATTTTTCGGCGTAAATTAAATACTTCGGGTGTGTCTAAACTACCACCAAAATATCAACTTTTCATGAATTGAGAGCACTAATTTATTTAAGTTTAATTAGAGCCATGTTTTGGACCATATTTAACACAAATTATTTTTTATCTCGAAAACCGATAGAGATAGGTATAGGACAATATTAACAAAAAAGTATTTTAATAAAAGGGCGGTTCTAAAAACGTGTTAATATACGGGGTGTTCCATTTAAAAAAATAAAGTTGCTACGACTTTTCGATGGAAGCCGAAACGTCGCAATACTGAAAATATTTTAGATCGATAGAACAGGTAAGAAAATGTAAGGGGCTAAATTTTCCGAAAAATCCGTGCGATCCGTTTTCCATAAACGTCTAACGTCCCATCGACCGTGAATCACCCTGTATACATATAATCTTCTCTTCAGTCGAGACCCGAATCTGTACATGTATCTTCAACTCCGGGCAATCCCTGAAATTTCTTATTTTTCTGATTCAAGGACCCTAGAGAGGTTGTACCTGAAATAGCCACTAGTAGGAAGAGTATTTAAATTATTTTAATTGATTTCATAAATTTATACAAAACAACTTATATAAATGTATAAAAAAAGCATTGTATTTTAACCATGGCTATTGTTGGATCGGATTCTTGTTTTTCAAATAGTTTTGGATCTATTTGAACGCGTGAAATCTTAGTTTGACATTTTTTTTTCTTAAATTAAAACAAAACAAAATAACAAGCATAGTCTAATGCAGATAACTTGGCCTCATCTCACTTCATAGTCCTGGCGTGGTAAACATCTATTACTAAAGTTCCTCATTCTCGTCTAGTCTACGATTGGGGAACGTTTTTACTTTTTAAAGCCCACTTCCCAAAAAGGCCGTGTATACTAGTTTTAAATAGACCTGATTTTGACGTGACAACGTCTTATAAATTGGTTTGCCGGGTGACACTTCAAGAAACTGCAGGCACGCCCGCTCACGTTATGCGCTCACAAATGAGAGCGAGTGAGAGGCACGTAAACGCGTCCCTTCCACTCGGGCATGGTTAGCCCGCCCAAGAGCGAGAGGAGAGACAGACCGCCCCATCCTCAACAAAATCACTCAGATAGGAACAAGTTAAGCTGTAGTAAGCGCTGTTTCATTGTACGAAAATGTAATGCAAGTTATTGTATGTATATTTGTATATAAATACGTATGTATGTGTAAAGGTAAAAATAAAATTTTGTTAATATGAAATTCAGTGCGAGATTCTTTGTATAAATAAATGTTTTAAATTGTTACTATTATTTCATCCTTCTTCCTATTATACGAATGAATATTCACATTAAAATTATTTTACCACTCAAAGTCGTTGTCACGTAAAACTTTCGCCCGTATATACCGACTTTACAGGCAACCATTTTTATAGTTATTTTACAGTTATTATCAATTACAGTGAAACTTGAATTAACCCTCCGGGTCGGGAAAGCCGGTTAATTGAATAGACGGATAACAGAATACGTTAAACAACGACCCACCCCATTCATTAAAACATATGAACGAATGATAAAAATACACATTTACGAACTGAAAAATACACTGTTTTTATTTTACAGAAACAAATAATAGACGATTTACAGCCGGGGTGTCCAATCTTTTGGCTTACACAGGCCGCATTTGAAGGAAAAACAAATGCCTCGGGTCGCATATAAAATTTACTAATTCCATTAATCACAAAATATTTGTTAGATAATAATGTAGAATAATGATATCCACCAAGACAAAGAAAGCAAAAATATCATAGCATTTTACTCTTTGAGTTCTTTTCCTTCAGGATTTTGTTTTTAAATAATTTAATTTACTTCTATTATACAATGCTGAAATCAAAGCTATTGAACTAGTAATGTCAACCCTCAGTCATCACCCAAACAATAAATTTCTTATAATCTCCGATTCGCTTAGTGCTCTTTCTGCAATCCAAAATTATAACACTCAGCATCCACTCATACAGAAAATACATTTATCCTTTCATAATTTTATTCTAAGAGGGAAAATAATCCACTTTATGTGGGTTCCCAGTCATAAAGGCATCCCAGGTAATGAGCTTGTTGACGAACAGGCGAAAAGGGAGCCAATAAACAAAATTATGACTTCACAGAAAATCTGCCTGAAGACATTAAAAATTTTGTTAAAACCAAAACTATAAGTAACTGGAAGCTAGAATGGGAAAAAATTACTAATAACTACTTAAAGATGATAAAACCCATCATTGGCTCCATATCAGCTTCAGATCTAAGTAGAAAAGAGCAAGTTAAATTGACCCGCCTAAGGTTGGGTCATTGCTTGTTCACCCACGGCCATCTAATGAACAAGGATGACCCACCGATATGTCCAGCTTGCAAAGTTAGGATAAATGTAAATCATGTATTAGTGGAATGCCCAATTTACGCAAGGGAAAGAAAATGTCATTCAATGGGGAACAAAGACTTAAAACAAATACTCGAAAATGAGGAAGGATATGATAATTTGTTCGAGTTTTTGAGAGTCATTAACATTTATGATAATATCTGAGTTCTCACTTTTATATTTAACTATAAAACCAAACATGTAAAAGAAATTTAAAAATTGAAAATATAACGCATTTAATATCTGTGGCGCAAATGACCACGCAGTCGAGGCGCCCTTTAAACTGTAATAATAATAATAATAATAATTACTTCTATTACAGCCAGGGCAATGCCACGATTTGCCTAGTCTCTTAAGTTCATCCGCCGATAATTTGGCACACCCCATGTGAAACTTTCCCACGCATTTCTTACACTGAGCAAAGCTAGTCTTAATGTTTATTGGTGCATTACACTTGGCACAATTAACCATTTTGGACCACAATTTGAGAAAAAAAACAAATGTAAAATGAGTTCCGTCTAGCCTACCCACGGAGCAATGCAATATCCACGTGGCCAGGTGGCAAGAGTAATGACAGTTAGGTTAAGATTTGTGAAATCCTGATATAAAACTTCAAAAACCTATTTGTAAATAACAAATTATACAATAAAATCACAACAAAAATAAAAACTTGTAAAAAAACACTCAAATTATTTGTGAAATTGAGGAAATTATCAGAAAAAACACGGAATAATGAATTTCAGTGTATACACTACGGCAGCGCACTCTGAGATATGATATTAGCAATTTGAAGTCTTTTAGAAATATGTATATCGAGTTTAATTATTTCTTAACATTTCCAAATTATTGAATTAATTGAATGTTCTCTCTATATATATGTATAATAACGAGTATCCAATTAGTCCAAGTGGAATAGTCAAAAGGCCATTCCTAGACTAATAGAGATTAAGAAATTAACTTCTACTAGTCTAAAACCGGTCTGGGCTTGTATTTGCCTTGATTCCGCGACATTTCAGCCCCCGACAAAATAGTCCCGACAAAATATCCTTCAGACAAAATATCTCATGACAAAATAACCCTTCCCTCGTGAATCTTATGAGTAATGCAAATCGACTCCGGTTCGGTTAATATATATTCAGTTCGGCTCGGTTGTGTTCGTATAGCTCCTTTTCGGGCTGGTTTTTAGACGGTTCGGTTGGCGTCAGCCCGAAAAGGAGCTATACGAACCCAACCGAGCCGAACTGAATATATATTAACCGAACCTCCGAAAGTTTAGTCCGGGCGGGGTGTGTTTCGGGCTCCCATTTTTTTTCTAATCAAACACACATTGAAAACCGAACCAGCCAATCGTCGGGCGGTGTGTGTTTGGGGCGCTATATTTTCCCCCAATATTATAATAATAATTAATAACGATAATGATTAATAACACTTTTAACAAACAATCAATAATTGTGTAATGTAAACATAGACGATAAATACTATATTATAGATAGTAAAAATAATAAATTGTTATCTAGAAAATCTAACGACAGACAGCAGCACTTTCAAACGACTAATTAGCCTCCAAAATATGAAAGTCTGTTTATATTATTCAAAACTATGATTATAAGCTTCTCACTTAATCTCTTTTGTATTCTCCCTTATACTGGGAAATATTTTGTCAGAAGATATTATGTCGGGGGATATTTTTCGGGGGCTGAAATGTCGCCCTACCATTTGCCTTCGCTGCAGGTCTGAACTTGTATTTGAATCCTTGCCTTCGCTGCTATAAAGAAAGAGAGATAGATCATTCTATCCACTCACTTTTTACTCATTTTTCTAGATTAATTATTTTTATTACTGAAATAATAAATATTAAAAAAAATGGAAATATGAGATGAAAAATAATTTTTAATTATTCTAAACTTGGTTATATTTGTCACCTGCTAGTTGAGCTTATAATTTTGCTTTTAGTGAATTTTATTCCCGAAAATAGCTTTAGGTAGGGTATAGGTAAATTCATATTTCTAAAAAGTGAATAATTATTGTGAAACCAGGAGGAATATTTGTTTCTGGGTAGATAATTTTTATGAAAAGTTTAATAAAGAGACATTATTAAATATTTCTTTCAGTTCAATGTCTGATTGCAGTACCACACATTCAATCAGAAAGTTTATAGTTAAAATATTTAAATCTAATAAAAATGGTACAAAATATGCAAAAAATTTTCATTATTTTTTCGAAAATCTTGATATATTATTTCACATTCAAAATTGAAAATCTCCCTTTTATTCTTCGAAACATTTTCGAGAGATTTTCTAATTTCTTCTTATTTTAGAAAAAAAAATATCAGGCCAAAATTGTATCAGATATCTATAATTATCAGTAACATAAAAATCTCAATGTTTTAAGGAAATTCATAATTTTATGTCGGGCCCCAGTAATTGCTGTGTTGGCTAGCATGCGGCCCGCGGGTCGGAGATTTGGACAGCCCTGATTTACTAGTACATACATATGTACATATTGTTACATTGATGAGCTTGTGCTTTAAACGTGCTTCATAGCTATTACATATTCAAATTTTATAAATAAATTGATTTTTCGCGAACTGGCGGGTTAAAAAAAGTAACGGATAATCGAAGTTTTACTGTATTAGATAATTTGTAGGTATTAGATAATACATTGTACATTTAGAGAAATACAATGAATTTATTCAAACTATTGGTCACACTGATTGCCTATCTTCCGTGATAATTAAATCTTACAAATAGATACATTTTTGAGAATTAAAATATAAAACTTAATTAATTTATAATTAATTAATTAAAATAAAATTTAATTATCTGTCACAACACTTTTATAATTAATTTTACTTTTTAAATTAAAACTCAACTTTATTTTATTATGAAGTATTTTACGATGATAAAATTTTGATTAAAGTCCTAAGTGACGAATAATTTTTTGATGTATAATCTTAACGATTATACTACCTATATGAATTCTCAGATTTATAATTTACTAGCTGTAAGGCCCGCCTTCGGCGCCCCTCTTGCTAGCCAAGGTGCACGCCCCCTAGACTCCCAGCCCACAACCCGCCCTCAACCCCCAACCCCCGCACCATCCACTACCCCTCTGGACCCTAACCTGAACCCCCACTCCACCCTGCACCACCCCACCCCGCACCCAACATCCCCTAGACCCCGCCCCGTGCCCTCCACCCCATCCCACACCACCATACGACCCCACCCACCCCAGGCTCCACCCTCGCACCACCACCCCACCCCGTGCCCATCCCCGGACCCGCACCACCCCACTAAGACTCTGGATCCTCACATGAACCCCCCCCGCACCCAGTGTTTGCATAGTGTTTGCATTTCTAGCCTTCTAGTGACCCAAAGATTATAAGTTGGCTCTAAGGGTAAGAATTTTCATTTCTAGACCCCCCCCCCATTTTCAGTGGTTAGTTTTTGAATTTCTAGCCTTCTAGTTACCCACAGATTAGGTATACACAATTTGGTTGAGTTTGGTCCAAAAGCAAAATTTTTCATATTTTGACCCTCCCCCCCTTTTTGGGTGGTTATATAGGGAAAATTTTTTTAAACAAAAGTTGCCTATAATCACATCCCATACAACTTTGCTCAAAATAAAATTTGCCATAGGGTTAATAGTTTAGGAGTTATTTGATAATTTTCATTCGAACGCCCTCCCCCCAAACCCTCTTTTGGAGTCAAAATATCGAAACGTTGTATAGCTAAAAACGTAAGTTAGAAAACATCTGATGCAAATATGAAATTTCATAATAATCCCTTCAGCCGTTTTTACGTGAAACGTGAGCAACTTTTCGCGGAAACCACCTGAAACACACAGACAAACAGACAGACAGGGATTTTGTTGAGGGTGTCCACAACAATTTGGTAACGTACTAACTAACAGACATCTTGACAAAATAATTAATATCTCATAAAATATAATTTTTTTTATCATTATAGTTTCAGCCGTTTTTGAGATGTATCAAAAAAATGAAGCAACCAAAAAACAAAACTTTTTTTCTTGCACAATTTCAATACCACACCATGCTCTGCGTTTTTTGCCTACAATAAATATTTTCTATTTTTAGAGATATTATTTATTTTTAATAATAAAATTTATCTACAAAAAACAATGTTGGGTAAGTATGTAGTTATAAAATAGTTTTACTAATTAGATACTTAGATTTTGAGCTCATTAGCTTCAGAACTTTCAGTTCAAAATTCAGAAAATATCATTTTTTGCAATTATTATTATTATTTTTTTTTTTTTTTAGCTTTTCGGCCTTTCTAGCCACAGCCGATTTACGATACTATTATTTTAAAATTTTGTCTTCTATCTGGGGATCGGATTTTATCCGGCTGCCGCCAGTCAGATTCGAACCCGGGTCCACTTGAATAGTTGGAATTATTTTATTGAGATTTCAAGCCGTTGTTATAATAAAGGCATACACAAACAATATTTTTTTCCACTTTCATAATATTAATTAATAAAATTTTATTATAATATACTCACTTACCGTCAGCGACGTAGACAGAAAACATCCACTGGCGAGGGGGTCAATTCACAAAGCAAAATATTTAGTGGGCATTTTTTTTTTATTAAAACAAATAGGTAGTTACAGAAATTAAATAAACTGCAACGGATCGTTGCTAAACTTTATCCAAATTCATTTGAAATATTAATATGTTCTTGAGTAAAGTACTTTAAAATATAATTTTACTAAAAACTTTATTTAACCTTTTTGTGGTCCCCAAGGTAATTAGTTAGGATATTAAATTTCATCAAAATTGGTTAAGTCATTTTCAAGATATTTAGAAAAAACTAAAAAAATACTGAAATAAAGTACTAATGTTTGTGGACCGATATGTACCAAAAACTAATCAGCGCTTCATTTTGTTAAACTAATGGTAGGTTTTCAATTTCATTTCAATCAGCGCAAAGGTGTGGAAAAAATCGTGGACGAAAAAACGATAACACACACACATCCATCCATCCATCCATCCATCCATCCCCACGCACTTCCAAAAAAAATGGCACTTTTTGGCCTCTCGACGAGATTCCAGGTAATTTTTGGCAAAACCGCCACGTGCTAAAATTCAATCTCATTGAATACTTCAATTTCTGACCTTAATTGAGTCTATGGGTTCCGTAGTCTTTACCTGAGCACCCTTTGAAGTTGCGCTTGCCGCGAGAGCGATTCCAATACTTTCTCCCATGCTTCGCATTGGATAAAGTAAAAAGAACATAATTATTGAATAAATATATGAAATATATTTAATTACGGTTAGTTTGGCATAAGACACGGTCTGTCGTTGCTGTTACTCATTCCATGAGCCCTGCCCCTTTTTTTCTAAAAATTATTTTTCTTTTTCTTTTTTTAGTGATGTTAAAAATTGTGATTTACCTTATTTCTTGCATCTCGTGAGAGAAAGATCGGGCGAAGGAATCAGAAATTGATATTTTTTTTTTTTTTATAAATTTTATTAAACCAATTATTTTACGCATGAGTTAATGTATACATTGTATTTTAGCTTCGACTCCGGAGATTACTTCTCCACCATCGACTTTATCCTTGATCATCTTTTTAGTCCTTGTTTTTAATAAGAGGAAAAAACTAATTAAAGAAAAAACCTCTTTTCCGATAATTATTCCAATTCCATTATTTTTGTCCATTCTCAGAAATTGATATTTTTTTTTATAAATTTTATTAAACCAATTATTTTACATTAATTAATGTATACATTGTATTTTTTTGCTTCGATTCCGAGATAACTTCTCCACCATCGAGTGTCCTTATTCATCTTTAGTCCTTGTTTTTAATAAGAGGAAAAATCTAATTAGATAAAAAAACCTCTTTTCCGATAATTATTTCAATTCCATTATTCCCCAATCAAGTCGATTGGTCATTCAATCTCTCATCCTTCCCCCAATTCTTCCTCCCCCTCAATTCCTCCCAGAAATTGATAATAAAATTCTATTCATAAATAGAGAAATTATCTCGAAACGTTAGCGGATTTTAAGTGAACGTTTTAAGATTGTTTTTTTTATTTATAAAAGATTTTATTTATTATAATTTCAAAGAGAAACAAAGAGGTTGTCCTCTGCTTGATGCAAATAAACATACACACATATATATCGAGATGATATATCTGTATATATAGTATATTATTTATTTGTTTGAGACTATAGTTTCGAAGACTTGGTCTTCATCATCAGTCTTTCTTCAATTATAAATGTTTTTCATGGAGTCAATAATTATTAGTTCCTAGCCCTCCAGCAGTGACGAAAGAACACCAAGTTTTCAATATCCATATGATATTGACTCCATGAAAAACATTTATAATTGAAGAAAGACTGATGATGAAGACCAAGTCTTCGAAACTATAGTCTAAAACAAATAAATAATATATATACAGATATATCATCTCGATATTATATGTGTGTATGTTTATTTGCATCAAGCAGAGGACAACCTCTTTGTTTCTCTTTGTGAATCAACAACTCTGCTACTCTCGGCAAAACAAAACCTTTTCAATTATTATAATTTCCATTATTTCCAATAAGAATTGGAGATTTCCGTTATTTTATCATTGATCATATCATCAGAACTTGACCAAAATAATATGGGACCACCCCTAAGGTATCTACTTTCCAATACCAAAAGAATCATCGAAATCGGTTCATAAACAAAGAAGTTATGTGTGAACAAACATAACAAGAAAGTTCCAATACCAATGAAATTTATACAAGACCAATCAGGAACTATACTGAACCCAATGCAAAAAATCATCTGAAATCGGTCCACGTGATAAAGAGAAATAAATGTTCAAACAAAAAAAAAAACAGACATTCCGTTGAATTGATAACCTCCTTCTATTTTCAAAGTCGGTTAATAACGAGAAACAAAGAGGTTGCCCTCTGCTTGATACAAATAAACATACACACACATATATATCAAATAATGTTTCTCTTTATGAAGTTTTTAGTACTCTTCTTTCATTGAGATTATTCAAAAAGACACCATTTTAATTAAAACCAAGATAAATTCTCTTCTTCATCAAGATTAATTCTTTGTCATTGGCGAATATTTTTAGCAAATTCATTAAAATTAGATGCATTATTTTTGTCTTCATATATACTACTGTGTCCATTGAACTATTCAAAAGAGAACTTGACAGTGGTAAGTATCAGAATTAAAGAATACAAGCATTTGGCTAAAAGATCAAACAAATAAATCACACCTAATTATTTTTTCTCTCGTTTCTGATTGCGGAAATTGGGAGGTGATTTTTTCACCATTAGCAGCCGATTGATGGCTTCTATGTGTGTGTGTGTGTGTGTGTGTGGTAAAAATATTAGTTAGACGAGGATTATTCATGGTAGTCTGGCTGGTTCTTTCACCTCGGTGTCGAAGGAGTGGCTGGCATGTGCCCAAGGGCGTTCTGACGCACTAGGGAGTGCGAAATCCACACCCCAATGCGTTGTTTTATTTGTGTTATTCTTGTCTGCGCACTAACTAGTAAATATTACTACGAGAGAGTGAAAAACAAACAGAGACACCGCCCAAGGTTATTTGAAACAAACAAACAAACAACCACCACAACACACATTTATAACTACTAATATATTTTGATAAATACATTAATTTTTTTACTTTATTTATTTTAATTTCACAACAAATAGAAAAAACCTGCGGTATACTTATACACTATACGACTTTCACCTACAAGTCCCCCCCTATTTTTTAAATTATCCTACCAATTTTTACCCTTTCAAATTCTAGCCCCTTTTTAAGACTTTCGGGGGTCCTGAGGAACGCTTTAAAAACCTGCGGTTATTGTACACTACACGACTTTCACCTACAACCTACAAGTCCCCCCTTTTTTAATTATCCTAACAATTTTACCCTTTCAAATTAGAGACCCTTTTTAAGAATTTCGAGGGCCTTGAAGGCACTCTTCAAAACTTGCAGGTGTCTACACTACACGACTTTCACCTATAACATACAAGTCTCCCCCCATTTTTCTTTCAAATTAGAGCGCCATTTTAAAATTTTCGGGGCCCCTGTCAAATTAGAGCCCCATTTTTAAGATTTTCGTGGGCCCTGAAGGCACTCATTAATACCTGCGGTGTGTACCCTAAACGACTTTCACCTACAACCTACAAGTCTTGCCTTTTTTTTAAATTTTCCTACAAATTTTACCCTTTCAAATTCGAGCCCCTTTTTAAGACTTTCGGGGGCCCTGAGGGGCACTCTTCAAAACCTGTGGTGTGTACACTACACGACTTTCACCTACAACCTACATACCCCCTTTTTTTTAAATTATCCTACAAATTTACCCCTTCAAATTAGAGCCCTTTTAAGACTTTCAGAGGACCTGAGGGGCACTGCTTCATCCGAGGAATTATATTTTCAATATTATCCTCAAATAGGTACCTATAAAAGACTAATCTTAGCTCGAGTTTTAATTATTGTTTATTTAATCAACCATTTGTTTTGTTTTGATTCAACCTCACGATTCATTTTTTTCATCAATCTACTATACCTAATAAAAAATTAGTTTATATTAAAAAATCAATCAAAACACCTCAAAGAAAATCACAGAATATGCGATTTTCAACAATTTGATCTGATAGGGTCTCATTTTCGGTTAATTTTAATTTGATTTTTTTTCTTATTTAAAATAACTAATAACAGGTGGGCGTGTCTGTAAAAATATATAATTAATGTTTTTTCAATTTTCTTTAAATAATTAATTGGTTTTTAAATTTTAAAACCCGCTAATAGATCATTACAAATATCATTGTATATTAAAATTAGAATATTTAATAAATTGATTTAATTAGTTTTTTCCTCTTATTAAAAACAAGGACTAAAAAGATGATCAAGGACACTCGATGGTGGAGAAGTAATCTCCGAGGTCGAAGCTAAAATACAATGTATACATTAATTCATGTAAAATAATTGGTTTAATAAATTGAGATCCGGTTGATTTAATTAAGTTAATTAATTGGAGGTTTTTTCTATTCAAGACAAAGGGTTAGAACTCAAACCCGAAAGGCTGCATAAAGATAATAAAAATCATGAATTTCTGATAAAAGAATTTATTATAATGTCCTGTTCATCCTCTTAAAAAAGCCCGAAAATTTTGGAAAATCATCCCTCATTTTTTTCAAAAGTTTAAAGAGTGTTAATGAAGAAACAGCCTATGTGTCTATTAATAATATTATTTTTAATTTCAATTAAGTCTTCAAAACTTTGTTCACAGCGATGCCTTTAAATCCTTGATGATGGCAAGTGCGGGTCAAAAAACATTGGCAACAAATAAATAAAATTTTACTTCAATTTTGTCTAATTTTGACTGTAAATAAAAATCGACATTTTTCCCCCTGAATTAAAAATTAAAATTAATATTAATACAGGGCCGCATTTAGGATCTGAGGGCTTCTAGGCTGGACCTGTGACGAGGGCAAAATATATATTTTTCAATTAACCTATAAAAACCAGGATTTTCAGCAACCCTTTGTGGTGCGGGCCCATAGGCTGCAGCCTAGGTTAAATCCGGCCATGTGTTGATATATATTGTTTTAAACAAAAGTAAAACATCACAGAGCTACGCAGATACGTGTAATTTCTTATTATAAAATTGAAACAAACACAATATTTAATATACCTATATTCACTGTTGTTGTGTTATATAATTTTAAATTTTCGCAGTTAATTAAATCTGAAACAAAAGAGGCCTCTCTCTCGCAATGTCTCGGTTTTGCCACCCCGAAACAACAAAATAATAAAAAATGGCATATTTCCAAAGCGGTGTTTAATTCCCTCCACGCGTTTGTTTTTATAAAGTGTTCCAAGAATTTATGTAAACATGGTAAATTCAACTCACCGGGAATAGATCACACACAACACACACTCCAAATATCTTATTTATTTATTTATTTTTATTTAAAGACAAATAAATATTTGTCCATTCTTTCCAGATTACCTATACTGTTTTACTGAACATTATACGTTTTTATGCCAAATAGTTTGTATTTTCAATACAAACCAGTGTTTAAATTTTGGACTCTTTAGCTTTAGAATACCTGGTTCAAAAATGAGGCAAAAGATAGCATTTTTACTTTACCATACAGGGCATGGTCAAGTATTGTAATCGTGCATGAAAAAAGTGTTTTTTTTCCTTCTTTTTTTATGAAATATCTCAAAAACGGCTGAAACTATTTTGATTAAAAAAATTGAGCGAAACCAGGGAATTTCGCTCTACAAAAAAGCTCTAATAAGTGAACATCGAAAAAATTATATTTTTTGAGATAATAATTGTTTTGTCAAAATGTCTGTTAGTCTGGTTGTCTGTGCGTTACCAAATTTTTGTGGACGAGCTAGCTCAAAAACTAATGTGAATATCGAAACCAAATTTCACACGTAGTTTTGGTCCATTGATTTTTCGTTTATTGGGCCACGCAGGTGGGGGCCTCCACTAACAAGAAATATTTACATAGTCGGGTGAATTTAATTATAGGAGTATTTACATAATTATAGGAACATTTACATAATATATTTACAAATTTTTTATATAAAATTCCTAGCGCATGGCGATTTCCCTATAAGTTCTCCTGTTGAAGCTATAAAAATTCATCAAAGAACCCCTCATCGCCCTGAAGGTCATATCGCATAAAGTTCTCTGGGAAATTCCCAGGGCGACAAGGGGAGGCACCGCTTTATGCCACCACACTCCCTTCCACGAGAGTGTGATGGCTTCAACTCTCACAGAACCCGAGCCCACCCCAAACCTTGCTGCAATGTTGCTCACCAGACTGGAGTTGCCCTTATAATAATTGATTTTGTTTCTGTGGAGAGTTAAGAGCTGATTAGATTTTTGTGCATATCGACCCAAAATTAAGGTGGAGTGGAGGGGGGGGGCTAAAAATTAAAAATCTAGGCCATTTGACCAAACTCAACCAAATTTTTTGTATACATAATCAGTGGGACCCCAGAAGTCCAAAAATGCAAAAACTAACCGCCCAAATGGGGGGGGGAGTCAAAAAATGAAAATCTAGGCCCTTGTACGAAACTCAACCAAATTTTGTATACATAATCAGTGCGACCCCAGAAGTCTAAAAATGGAAAAACTAAACCTCTTCCCCTACATGATTATAAATAATTTGATTAAATATTAAATATAAGTGAGGGGCCAGGTTGTATGGTAAAGTCAAGTGGATGGCCACATCAGAACACGTCAGCTTATTTCTAATGCTTTTATTGGGATTTTAAGACGTTGTCGTAATATAGGCATAAATTAAACATTTATATTTAAGTTCAAAAAGGCTAAGTATAATTGATTGTTGTGTTTGACTTGTATAATACTGTAGATCGAGGGGTGAACCGCGACCTAATATCGTGTACACCTACTTCCACTTCCACTTTCATTTCCAAGTAGAAGACAGTATATGAAAGGGCATTATCTAATGAATTCCAAAATAATTCCAAATACGGTGTACACCTAATTCCAATCGGGGTTCACCCCTCGCTCTAGATGCATATGTTTGTTATTTATTATTATTGTTGTTAACATCTTAATTCTTGAATTTTGATCTGGTATGTCAGTTTGTGTATTTATTTGTTATAAGTTGTATTTCTTTTGAGTAATGCCCTATTGTATTATGTATTTGGATGTGTGTTTAGTCCAAACCCATTTGTATGACATAATTTGTTGAAGACAATTATCATCTATCTATCTATAGACATTAGGGTGGCCCTTATTTTGGATATTTTCGAATTATATGCTCCCAGAGGCTCATATGGTTCGAAATGACTCAAAAAATAATTCCCCAATTTTCAAGTCTCAATCTAACCAGTGCCGAATAGCGATGAAAGTTTCCCATCTAAAATAACATGGGGTTTTTGGCATTGAACGATCAATTTTTTATTCCGGCCAAATCAATGGCTAAAATTTTTTGAAACTCTGTAGACTTTATCCTTATAATAGTAGTTATTCCTCAGAATTTTTACAGAATTTTAGCTATTATAATTTTGGAGTCTATAACTTACTAATTCTAAGATATAGCAGTATTTTATCTAGATGTAACTCCGAAATTATAATAGCTAAAAATTTGTAAAAATTCTGAAAGATAGCAACTATTATAAGGATAAAGACTACAAAGTTTCAAATTTTGTGAATCATTGCTTTGGCCGAAATAAAAAAATGGACATTTCAATGCCAAAAAACCCATGCTATTTAGATGAGAAACTTACATCGCTATTCGGCACTGGTTAAAATTGAGATAGAGACTTGAAACTTGGGGGATATTTTATTTTATTTATTTCGAACCATATGACCCTCTGAGAGGATAAAAAATCGAAAATACTCGATATTCACACTAATTTTTGAGCTAGCTCGTCCACAAAAATTTGGTAACGCTCAGACAAACTAACAGACATTTTGACAAAACAATTATTCTCTCGAAAAATATAATTTTTTCGATGATCACTTATTAGGGCTTTTTTGTAGACCGAAAGGTCATGGTTTTGTCCAATTTTTTTAATCAAAATAGTTTAAGCCGTTTTTGAGATATTTTGAAAAAAAGAAGGAAAAGAAAAACACTTTTTTCATGCACGATTACAATACTTGACCATACCCTGTATGGTAAAGTAAAAGCAACAATTATGTAGTAGAGAAACGATCTTACCTGAACATAATTTATTTTCAAAAACCTATGACTTTTTCTTACACATTACTAGAAGATTTTGGACACTTTACCTTTTGAATATCTACAATCTATATAGTTCAAGAATGAGTGGAAAAAACATATTTTTTACGTTCCTTATTATATTTAATAGGTACTAGTAGAATGTTGGCAACGAAATTTAATTTAGACATTTATTGGAAAGGGATATGCGAGTGAAGCAGCCAGCCAGCCAGTTTTGTTTGTTTGGAACAACTACTGCTACTGTGGCTCTGAGCAAAGTGAACGCTCTCCAGAATGTAAACACACATTGAAAGTTTATTTTGAAACGTATGAGAAATATTTTACTGAAGGTTAGAATCAAGCAGGCGGATTTAAATAATTGTGACGATATTAATTAACAATAGATTCTTGATTTAATTTAATTAAATTTTACAATTAAATTGTATCATTGTATGATAAAGAAACTTTTTCATAAAGACTCGGTCCGATGTTTACAGTTTTGGTGAATAATGCAAAACATACATGTACCAATGTTTATTATTTTGCTTTACTACAGGTATATCGGGCAATAATCGTTCATGAAAAGAGTGTTTTTTTTCAAATTTCTCAAAAATGGCTGAAACTATTTTGATTAAAAAAATTGTGCGAAACCATGGCATTTCGCTCTACAAAAAATCTCTAATAAGTGAACATCTAAAAATTATATTTTTCGAGATAATGACTGTTTTGTCAAAATGTCTGTTAGTTTGTCAGTGCGTTACCAAATTA
Source organism: Forficula auricularia (assembly GCA_024734495.1). Lineage (NCBI taxonomy): Eukaryota > Metazoa > Arthropoda > Insecta > Dermaptera > Forficulidae > Forficula > Forficula auricularia. The sequence goes on from JALMQS010000153.1 coordinate 30,060,664, forward strand.
TTGTGGACGAGCTAGCTCAAAAACTAGTATGAATATCAAAACCAAATTTCACTAGTAGTTTTGGTGCATTCAGATTAAGAGCTGATTAGATTTTGGTGCATAACGACGCAAAATTATAGGGGTCGAGGGGAGGGGAGTTAAAGTTTTAAATTATAATATTTTTAAAGTCAAAAAAACAAGAAAAATGAAATATACTATTAAATGAACCTGAAATAAAGAAAATGTTTTTTCTGGCGCCAAAATTAGAGGGGGTGGGTCAAAAAATAAAAATCTAAGCCATTTGAGCAAACTCAACCAAATTTTGTATATATAATCAGTGGGTCCCTATAACACTAACAATGCAAAAACAAACCCCGAAGTCAAAAAATTAAAATCTAGGCCCTTGTACCAAACTCAAACAGAAGTGTATCGTAAAGTATTATACTCGTGCATGAAAGTGTTGTTGTTTTTTTTTGCTTAGATTTTTTGAAATATCTCAAAAACGGCTGAAACTATTTTATTTAAAAAAAATTGAGTAAAAATATAGTAATTAAAAACTATTATAAAAAACTAATATTTCTCTAAAAGTGATGAATACTTTTAAAACACCCTATAAGGCACTTAAAAAACAAAAAAAAAGGATATTATTAATCAAAAACCAAAATAATATCTGTCCCAAAGTGATGAAAACTTTTTAGACACCCTATAAGTAAGTGACATTTTAGTCACCCTGTACTGTTATCTGAACAATTGTTGATAATCTGGACCGCATTCAAGCCCGTTTTTAATTTCATTTTCATCTCCATTTATTTTTTTCAATTTTTTCCATAACAAGTGTTTATCATTTTCTTCGAATTCGATAAAAGTAAAATAATCAGGCAATTTCTTAAATTTCATTTTAGTTTCAATCGAGCCTTCCTCAAGGCAAATTCGATTCTCTTGTTAGTTCAAGAAGAATATATGACATTTTCCACACCATCTAAGGGGGAAATTAAGTAAGTACATGAATTTTATCTTCTATTCAGAGTTTCTCAGCTCTATATAACGTCATTAAAATCTAATTAATTTAAAATTATAACATTTTTTAGGTTATTTATTATATAATTATTGTTTATTTAAATAATAATAGTTAATCAATTAGATTTAAATTTTAATTAAATATCAATAATCGGTTATCACGATTTGGCAAGTTATAATTAATTATTATATATTTAATTCTATTAAAGTTGAATTACACAGGTCTCGATGAATTATTTAAATAATTTTAATGATTCTTATACATTTTTGGTTGCTGAATCCGGAAATCAATTTTTTTATATACGAGTATACCTAACACATCCCAGTTTTAAACACAAGGCAAGAATTATTAACCTTTATATAATTAAGTTCACACTTGTCCCTGTAATTTGAAAAGATTTATTGATTATTTTTCGAATAAATTTATAATTTTCTCATTAATATATCAAAAAATAATCAACATATTAACGAGAATTGTTTTGATCGCGATTTTTTTAAACAAGGTATATATCGCGAGATTACTTCTGGTTGAAGCTATTGGAGTCTGCTGAGTCTTAAGTCTGGACCAAGAGAGAATGAAAAAGATATGATCCATTTAGCTATAATCCAACGTCATTTTGCGTTTAGCCCGCATGACACTTGGATGGATCACCAAATGAATTTGAAATCTGAGATGCTATACTATTCAATCTTCCCAGTCCAGAGCACCTGATCTGTTAGCACGTATGTTAGGTGCTTGCTATTAATTAATCGAATGTTTCCTATATTTGATTCAATCGCGAATCGAATGCAGTAGATTTTTGTCAAATATTGAGTGAAAATAATATCTGAACTTATATATTTCTAACTTGAAATAATGATGTTAAATATATTTTATAATTTTTCTCATTAGTATATTAAAGGATAATTGATATTCTAACGAGAATTGTTTTGACCGCGCTTTTTTGAAAAAGATATATATATCGCGAGACTACTGCGGATGAAGCTATTGGAGTCTGCGGAGTCTTAAGGAGTTTTAAGTCTGGACCAAGAGGGAAAAAGATCAATAAATGGATCACAACTTTTTCCTCTTGGTCCAGACATAAAACTCCGCAGACTCCAATAGCTTCATCCGCAGTAGTCTCGCGATATATATATCTTTTTCAAAAAAGCGCGGTCAAAACAATTCTCGTTAGAATATCAATTATCCTTTAATATACTAATGAGAAAAATTATAAATTTACTATTTATTTCATTTACTAGACAGTTTCGGTCACCACTGGGAGACCATCTTCAGTAGTAAGATTTAGAATTTGTCACTCTGTAGGCACATAGTATAACTCATTTTTAATTTAACATGGATGAGTTAGTTATAGGTATGAACAGAAAGACAAATTCCAAATCTTTAACGAAATTTACTAGTGAAGCTGGGGACCAAAACTGTCTAGTAAATCTATGAAATAAATAGTGTTCATTTACTAAAATTACTCTATTTGTTCAATTTGTGTGACTAAATAAGCCCTATTTAATTTAAGGTAATTTGAGTGTGGTCCATAGATCCTGCATCCCTAAAATTTCAAAACGTCAAGAGTATTTTCATACCGTTTTACAAAAAATCTAATTATAAATTTGAAAAATAACATAAAATTCTGCGTTTATCGATGAATTTTACAAAAAAGTGAGTGTGTGTGTGTGATTCCTATATTTGTCGAAAGACAATTACAAAAGTTTTCATTTGGAAGCCGATAGTACAAGTCATATGATCCTAATAGTCGGCTGATACGATGAGAATCTTGGAAAGCTGTATGATATGATTCGAGGGGTTGCTCTTATGTATGGTTTTACCGATAGGGTTTCTCACAGGAATTATTTAACGGGTTATAGTGGTGTTTCACAAAGAGGAAATAAAATTAAAAAATCTTTTAAATTATTTTGGAGATTTTTTATTTATCTCTATACATATTTCGGGCTATGAACCCTTCATCAGGAGGTTTAACAGAAAACTGAATATAAAATTTTTACATAGTATCGATGTTAGAAAGAATTGAGTGGTTAGATTTAAAGGTATGTGGAATGGAGAGAATGGGTATTGAACAAATTGTCTGGTCCGAGTCAGGTACATTTCAAATAGGATGGCTTTGTTCGAAATTTATTTGTATAGAATTATGGGAATACCTATTAAAGGAATTTGTTTAAGGGTTTTAGACTATATAAATTTAGACAAAAGAAGAGGATATACAAAGTTAATTCGGAGATGAGATAAAAATAATTTTTAAGAAAAAAATAAAAACCGACTTCAAAAAATTAAATGCAACAAATAAAATACACTAAAAGGTATAAAATAATTATTATCTTATTTAGTTACAACTAAACGACGAAATATTAACATGAAATTACTTTTTGAAGTCGGTACCAAACAAACTATACCTATAAGCGAGCGTACCCGCCAAACGTACTAAGTAAGATCCGTCGAGTGCGATTCATAAAAGGTATATGTTTGGCACCAACTTCAAAAGTAATTTCATGTTAATATTTCGTCGTTTAGTTGTAACTAAATAAGATAATAATTATTTTATACCTTTTTAGTGTATTTTTATTTGTTGCATTTAATTTTTGAAGTCGGTTTTACTTTTTTCTTAAAAATTATTTTTATTTTTCTTCTTTTTAGTGATGTTATTAATAGTGATCATATCATCAGAACTTGACCAAATTAATATGACACCATCCCTAAGACACCCCTTTCGGATAAAACAAGAACCATCGAAATCGGTTCATAAACAAAGAGGTTAGGTCTAAAACAAACCTAATAAAAAAAGGTCTAATACCTATGGAAAAAAATCGGAAAAAAAATGGGACCAATCGGAAGCCAGACTGGACCCAATGCAAAAAAAATTTTCAAAATCGGTTGACAATTGGCGGAGATATGAGGTAACATAGGCACAAAAAAAAAAAAAAATTCAGTCGAATAGAGAACCTCCTCCTTTTTTGAAGTCGGTTAAAAAGAGGAACAAATGTTTAGTAAAGAATGAATGAATTTCGGTTAAATTTGGTTTATTAATAAATCAATTATTGTTGATTTAGTGATTTCTAATTGGTTATTGAGAATAGGTTCATTGCGGGCGATTGCTTTCTTTGATTTCAATGGATTCTAATAAATCTAGTTTGCGTCCTTTTTGGGGAGAAATGTAGAATAAAGGGGGCTTTCATTAGATGGGAATGATTGTTATCAAATAGATGTCCAGCAAATGCTGAAACGTAATCTTGAGTGGTTGGGGATTAGGTTTATCACTGTTCAACTGTAGTTGTTTCAGTGATCTCTTGTGTTCAACAATACGGTTGTTGATGGATAGGGTTTCTTTTTTTCAGCATACATACTGTGGACTTTGAAACTTACGCTGTATTTCAAAAGACTAGGTATACTATGTTGTAAATAATTGGTGCCTCATAGTAATTTTATTTAATTCAACCAATTCAAAACTTTTTCTCTTTAGTTCGTTTCGAAATTCTCCTGCATGAACTGAAAAATAAAATAAAATTGAGTGGATATCGATAAGGCAGTCCAACAGAAGAAGATAATTTATATTATCCTTTTATTCATAAACCGACGTTTCGGAGGCTATTCCCTCACTCTTCAGGGTTTTAAAAGATCAGTGAAGGAAATCCATTGCGACATTCCCTTCTGTCGCATTGATTTACTCACTGACTTTTCAAAACCTGAAGAAGGAGGAATAGCCACTGAAACGTCAAGTTTATAGAATAAAAGATAGTATAAATTATCTTCTTTTTCTGACTGCCTCATCAATATCCACTCAATTAATATTTAACTTTTGCGAATAAAAATATCTATAAAACAAGATTTTATTTAAATATATCGAAATCGAAATGTCCTTTCAGCCAACATTTTGGAAAATTTTCCTTCCTTTACGAGCTTAAAAGTTAATCAAAGAGAATACATTTAATATATTTTTTTTATTTTTATATTTAACTTTTGCGAATAAAAAAAATATATAGACAAGATTTTATTTAAATATATCGAAATTTTCATAGACTATAATTTAATTTCTTAAATATTAAGCAAAAAAGAGATTCCTCCCCGGCGGGGAATCGAACCCCGGTCTCCCGCGTGATCGATTTTATTGCACAAAGCAGAGGATAATGAACACAAGGATTCATACATCGATCACTGTTGGAGTAATTCTGCAGCATCTACAGCCTTCACTTAGTATATGGTACCAGTATGACCAGCTTCACTAATTTTATGGGTGACATGCAATATTAACTTCAAAGATAACAATCAGAGTCATTTAAAACTTTCTGAAAAATACATTTTGATTTAAATATGAGCAACTAATGAAAGATATGAATCCACTACGAGAGACAATACTACTATCGATGCTGTTTTTCTGGAATGGCCCGTAAAATCGAATCACAAATATATATATCTTATTTTAGTTATACAAGCTATAGTTTATGATGACATAATTAGGCTTAATTATTATTATTCATATATAAATATATATTTTCTTTTGTATATTATTATTATTATATATTATATATTTTTATAAATCATTGTAAATAAAATAAAGGTGTTAAGATAATATTATAAAGTAGTTTCTTTGCTTTTTATCGATAAAAAAATCATAATAAAAAGTACTTTTCTTGATGTAATTATTTTTCTATTTATTGTATAGATAGAACTTTAGATGTCACATAATAAGGAACTTCGTTCCTATCCAGGTATCTACGACACAGATCTATTTTTTAATCTGTATAAGTTGAGCTGGCGTTGAAGCAACATTATAGCGACCCAATTGGAGCCTTGAAATCAAGCGTTAAGCATTGATTTTCTTAAAATTTTTAAAATTTGTATCCGGGTACCAGGAGCGAACAGCAGTGTACTTTCCTTCCCGCCAATTTAATTTTCATTGACTTTTATGAACAAAAATTTTGTCAATC
>JALMQS010000153.1:30066694-30087874 GCA_024734495.1 Forficula auricularia
ATTGGTCTTCTTTCAGAGTGATAAGTGGTAGGTATTCTTAAATAGAATGTTTAAGTATTCATAGGGAGGGTTATTCAAGAGAAAAAGATTATTTAGTCTAAGAAAATGTTATTAAATATAATTTACTAAATCAACAAACTATCGAAACTAATTATAAATGAGAAAATCGTTGGTGAACCGAAGATTTTAGTAATTGGCTAAAAATCATTATCATATATTTCGACATGACACAAGAGAGAAATGCTAGATGCGTCAATAGTTTAGGTTGATTTTTTAGAATCTGTCTTCAAATGATTGATACAAAAATCAAAACTTTAACAAGCTTATGTAAAATTATTTGATATAGCATTAGTGTTTTTGAAAAATTTTCTGTTACGAATAATTTAATATTTAGTTTCTCCAGAATAATTTTAATGAATTAATATTTTTAAAAATGAAAAAAATCCAAATATTTTCAAAAAAAGGGGGGGTCCTCTTTTAACTATATTGACGAATGTCCTAACTGCAGATATTGAAACTTATTCACTAATCATGCCATAGTTAGAGATAATTTGGAATCTGAAGAAAATCCACTTAGGGAAGCCTTTATAGAAGGTTTTCACTTCAAATTGAACATTTTACTAATCAAATTGAACATTTTACTAATCAAATTTAACATTTTACTAATCAAATTTAACATTTTATTATTATTATTTTATTTGTAAATTGTTCAATTTGAAGTGAAAAATCCATATCAAACAGTTTCAGTCTCAATAAAAATAATACTATTTTTAAGGTAATTAAAAAAAACAAAAACTAATAAATAAATTGATGAAAAAATTCACAAAGAGAAACAAAGAGGTTGTCCTCTGCTTGATGCAAATAAACATACACACATATTATTACGATTATATTAATTAATACTCGTAATCTCATTAAAAAACATTTATTTTCAATAACATCAACAAACATATATATAAAAATATAAACAATAGAACGATTAACAATTCATCAAGTAAGCGCTGTCCGCATCAATTCTCCCCTCCTTAGAACGCGGACGCAGCTTCCCACAGGATCATTCTTCTTTCTTCCTAGGTTTAAAATAACTCGAATGATATTTAACTAACCTTCCCCTTTCTTGACTGTTTTCAATAATTTTTGCTCCATCCATCGATTTTTCCAAATATAATTTTATTTGATGAAGTAACTCTTCCTTATTTTGATTTAATTTCATCTGACCAGCATCTAGTTTCTCCTCTTCCATTATATTCAACTGATCCTCCTTGACTTCCTTCAACCAGTACGGAATTAAATCTTCTTCATTAGTTAATGCCCTTCTACTTTCCTCTATTTCTAATTCCATTGATGGACTAATGATTTCCGAAAATTTATTCACACAACAAATAATATGACTACCGATCTCACTTTCTATTCCTACTTTCTTAGGGAATCCTACTGCTTTTTGGACAAGGAACTCCCTTTTTCCTTGCCCCTCCACTCGTTTCCCTTCTTGAAGCAAGTGTCTTCCCCATGTCCTTCTCGCCTACAGAATCCACAAAAACGTCTATCCTGAATGCAACTTCTATCCTGAGTGGGACTTGTCTTCTCTTCTTTATCCATATCCTTTAAATCCCTTTCTATTTCTTCTACCGTCTGCATAAACCCTTCAATATCAGTGAATTTCATTCCCCTAATGGACGATCTAATACGTGGAGTAATCATCTCCACTAAAACTTGCAGGATTGAACCAGCATCTTCCTCCGGAAAAACTCTCTTATATAAAGCCATCTTATTCTCAATAAATAACCTTATAGGTTCGTCCCTTCTCTGTTTCTCCTCATAAAACATAACCTTTAACTTTGAGACTACGATTAAACTATCGTATTCTCGGAGAAATTTCATTTTAAAATCTTTCCAATCCAACGCGGGAAATTGATTCACCACCCGCCACCATGTCTTGGCCTTATCTAACAACTGATCCGAAACCACCATGAGCCAAACATCTTCCGGTACTTTATATTTTAATAGAGTATTCTCGACCTTTTTTAAAAATAACTTCGGATCTTCCTCTGGGAGAGCTCTAAACACCGGAAGGAATTTTCCCACGTCTGCTAATTGAATATTCCTATTAATCTCGAAATCACTAGCCTTTTCCGAATTTTTCTCCCTTTTTACCATTTCTTCCAATTCTATCCTCTTGTTTCTTTCCTCTTCCAAATCATCCTTTAATTTCTTTATTATTTCTTCAAAATTATTTTTTAATTTATTCACCTCCTCTCCCAAATCCATTACTCTATGCTCACCTTTTTTTATATCATCCTTGATCTTCGATATCTCCTCCCTCGTTATTTCCATATTCGAAAAATCATTTTTCTTATTCCTCTTCGCCAGTGGTCCACTAGGTTTTTTTATCATTTTCACATTGTTCGGGCGCCAATATTACGATTATATTAATTAATACTCGTAATCTCATTAAAAAACATTTATTTTCAATAACATCAACAAACATATATATAAAAATATAAACAATAGAACGATTAACAATACATCAAGTAAGCGCTGTCCGCATCAATATATATCTTTTTAATTCTACCTGGCTATTCAGCTGAGAAAGAAGGAAAAAAGTTTTCAAAAAAAATTTCAATATCCACGCGATACTGATCCAATGAAAAATAATATTTATAATTAAAAAGACTGATGAGGACAAGCCTTCGAAACTATAGTCTCAGACAAATAAATAATATATATACAGATATATAATTTCGATATATATGTGTGTATGTTTATTTGCATCAAGCAGAGGCCAACCTCTTTGTTTCTCTTTGTGAATCAACAACTCTGCTACTCTCGGCAAAACAAAAACTTTTTAATTGATAAAAAAATGTCTGTAACCCTGTAAGATAACAGTAGGTACTATTCTCATGAAAAAATCCAAAAAATATTCAATTTAATTCAATTTTCTTTCTTTTAAGAAAGTAACATTGAAACAAATTGAATTCAGCTTAAGTTAAGTTAATCCCACGGTGTATAAGTATTGAGTAAAATGTGATAGAGAACTAATCAAAAGAACTTAAATAGCATTTGGAACTTGGGTTAAGATGAATGAAAATGCATGTCACGTACATCACGTGACAAGCATTAACCAATTGGGTTAATCCATTGATAGCGTGTAGGCAAGCTAGAGGGAAAAAAAAAGAAAAAAAGTATTTAAGTGAAGAAAAAGATCTTGCAAGTTGATTCGAATGACCAAAAGTCTATAAAAGAAGGGAAACTTTCTCTTTATTATTATCCGATTCAATTCAATAACGAAAAAACGATTGGAAAATATACTTTTATATATATATAAAAATAATTCCAAATTGATAAAAGGGGAAAAATAAATCTATTGGATTATTTATAATTGAAAATGGTAGAAATGCTTTACAGTACAGGAATACGATATTCAAGCATTTATAAAACCCAAAAAGTTAAATTCATCAGAAACTTTTTTCTGTGCTCGATACATCGGGAATAAAGTTTAATTTGATGTTAGAATGTTTGTATTTTTAAAACCAAGAACTGATGGTCACATTGCGGGTTTTCTACATAGTTCGAAGACTTTCTAATGAAAATTCAGAAAAAATTCATATCGGTATATGAGAAAATATTCAATAGTTGTAGGAAATAAGCTGAAATTCAACATACAAATTTATTTTAATAAGCTGCATTTTTGTGATGTTTCATTTTTTAGCTCAAATTTTGCATGTTTTGGGTATTATCTCGATTTTGATACGATTGAGAACAGAAAATCATAGAAAGATCCAACTAGTGCTATATTGTACTTTCTAGCCTCAAAATTTCCATTGAAAAGACTTTGTTTTGCCGAGAGTATCAGAGTTGTTGATTCATAAAGCGAAATCAATGAGGTTATCCTCTGATTGTTATGTGGCTAGCTTGCTATAACAATAAAACTAACTTGTCTAAATCCAATCGGGCAATTGAACTCATAAGAAATTACAGATAATATATTTATATTTAAAAGACTGATGATGAAGGACATACCTTCGAAACTATATTCTCAAACATTTAATTATATATATATAAATGTAAAATTGTTTATTGATTGTTTTATAATATTAAAAAATATATATAAATCTTAAAAACGTTTATTTTAACCCAAACGTTTCGGGAGAATTTCTCAATAGAAATTTTAAATTTAAAAAAAGAAAAAAAGTTGCTTTTAACAGGTCATTCAATAAGTCTGTAGGATAAGTAAAAAAAAAAAAAATTTGACAAAACTCGATTTTATTATTCAACATAGTTGCCTTCGAGGGCGATACAACGAGTATAGCGATTTTCCAACTTTTCGATACCACTTTTATAATACGATTTCTCTTTCTCGTCAAAATAGGCCTCAGTTACAGCGATTACTTCATCATTGGACTTAAATTTCTTTCCTCTTGAGATCCGAAAACAGGAAAAATTCGCTGGGGGCTAAATCTGGAGAATATGGTGGGTGGGTAAGCAATTTGAAGCCCAATTCATTCAATTTTGCAATTGTTTTCATCGATCTGTGACACGGTGCATTGTCTTGGTGAAACAACACTTTTTCTTTTTCAAATCTGGCCGTTTCTTTGCGAATGCAGCCTTCAATCGATCCAAAAGTGCACAGTAATAGTCGCTGTTGATGGTGATTCTGGTGTGTAATAGTGAAACCATGTCTCATCTATTGTCACATATCGACGATAGAATTCCATTTTATTGCGGTTTAACAGCGCCAAACACTCCTCTGAAGCATCGATTCGTTGTTGTTTATGCTCGACTGTGAGCTCACGCGGCACCCACTTTGCACAGAGCTTTCGCATACCCAAATGTCCGTGTAAAATGGTAAAAACACTACCATCTGATATCTTTACAATGTCAGCTAGCCCGTGCACCTTCAATTTACGATCGTTCATAACAGATTTGTGAATTTTTTATGTTTTCTGGAATAACAGCCTCTTTTGGGCGTCCACTGCGCTCTGCATCATTTGTGCTGGTACGACCACGTTTAAATTCAGCAATCCGCTTCTCTACCATTTGTCTCGATGGAGCAGAGTTCGGATAATGTTTATCAAGCCATTGTTTGGTTTCCACTGTATTTTTTTCATCAAAAAGCAATGCTTTATTAAAACTCGAAATTCATTTTTTCCATTTTTTTTTCAATAACAAAAGTTGCTTCACACAAAATGCTATAACTCACGAATCAAAAGTCAGATTGCTGTCAAATTTATACACGTACCGTTTGAAGGTTAGTACTAAACAAATATCATATGGAAAAATTCTAGTAACGCCATCAATGTGTCATCCTACGGACTTATTGAATGACCTAATACTAAGAATTTATATACACTTTTCACTTTTTTCTCCAAATAGATTTTATTCTTTAGCTAGCTTATATTATACCTATAAAAAACAATATATGAACTTTAGATGTTCCTGAATATTTCTAACAATATTTTATCGTTATAACATATGAATAAATAAACATTCTGAATTGCCCCCAATTACTTGGATTCTAATCCTTTTAAAGGATATTGAATGTGTATTATTTATAGGTACATATCCCATATTCCAAACAAATACTAAATATTGATTTACATTCAATATTGATCATTTGAAATGGAAATTTAATCAGTAACAATGATATACATTAACAAAAGAAACAGTTTTCCTTTCTATTAAATGAAAGTTAATATCTTGATTAATAAAATTTCATATTGTATAAGATACTTTGATACTTTTATTGAAAACATGTCATAGAGAGAAAAAAAATTGAATTTTTCCACACTTATATAAGTTTCTAATAAGAGATTTCTACTTCTATTTGGGAAGCTCTTTTAATTAAAAAACATATTTGTTTTCACTTCAGATCGAAAGACATTAAAAACTGGGCAAAGGCAAGTCAGACTCGGTTCCTTATTTAATATAAATAGTACCTGGAGCCACCGAGCGATGCACGGTAACCCCTGACCCCAAACCACACACCTCGCCCCCACCACTGCACCCCCATTCCGCCCCACAAAATATTCATTTTAGTAAAAGTAAAAAGCAAAGATTTTTAAAATAGTTCTATGGTCCAGTGGTAAAGTGTGTACCTCTGATGCAAGAGGTCTCAGGTTCTAATCTGACATCCGGCGAATCATTTTTTTTTATTGAGATTTTCATCTATCAATAATTACTTTAATTAAGAAAAAATCAATTAAGATGAATTTTGATGAGGTCCAGACCTAGCCAGATTGTTTTTTCATCCTCAAAACTTGTTAATAGATTTTGTTTCATCAAAATCGGTAGAGCCGTTTTCAAAATAGAACTAAGATACAAAAATATAAATAAATAAAAATTTATATAAATAAATATACAATTTTTGCTCGTTTAATAAGAGTAGATATATAATATATATGTTACAGTAAAAACCCGTTTTTACTAAGAACGGGTTCTTACTAGTTAAAACGCATGTCACTGAATAACTTTGTGGCAACTAGAGTTTACTTATGTTGGTTGAGTCTAGAATCTTCATTTTTTACCTACCGCCTCATTTTTGAAAATAAAAACCCAAAATGAGGCGGAAGGTCAAAAATGAAGATTCTAGACCTTTGAATCAAACTCAACCAACACATCAGTAAACTCTAGTTGCAACAAAGTTATTCAGTGAAACGTTTTTAACTAGTAAGAACCCGTTCTCATTAAACAATGGTTTTTACTGCAACATAAATATTATGATTAGCTGAAAGACCAATCGCTTCGCTTAGGCTTATCATGGTGAAAAATAATAAAATAAATATTTTGAAAAAAAAATTGTTCCTAATCGGATTTAATCCATGGACAATTAACTGATTTTTATAAATTGAAGGAGACAATAAAAGAGTGTATCTTATGCTGGATTATAAATTTAGAGCAGAAGACACACTCTTTTATTGACTTCTTCGATTGTTGATCTTCTAGAGCAGTGTTTTCTATCTTTTTTGGAATAAAAAAATAAAAACCACCCCACCCTTCAAAAAAAGGGATACAAGATGATTTGAATCAAAATCGTATCATATCGTTATTGGCTGATTCCTAGGTTAAGTTTCCAATTTCGTTGCTGAGATATAGCAAAGCACACACACACACACAGCATGATTATTTTTGGCCCTGACGCCCAAAAAACCCCATTTTAGTTCTGTAAACTCAGTTTCTATATCTTAAGATCATCGAATCCTATCACTTGGAGTTGTACAAGTGAAATTAACTTTTATAGTTTTGAAGAAAAAAGAATTTGAAAATTGAGCCCTTTAAAAGTAAATGCAATACTTTAAAGTTCATGTTGAAGGAGACAATAAAAGAGTGTGTCTTCTACTGGAATTATAAATTTTATTTATTTATAACGAGACTATAGTTCCAGCAGAAGACACGCTATTTTATTGTCTCCTTCAATATATAAAAATTCTGCTACTCTCGGCAAAAACTTTCAATTTAAAGTTCATGCTTCGCTAAGTGAAAGTAAAAATTCAGCTTAAATCAACTTAATAAGGTTTTAACAGGGGTTTTGCCTTAATAAAAAAATATTTAATGTTTTAGAGTTCACTAAAAATCCGACACTCTCGGAAATAATTAACTGATTACAACTTCAATATGATATTTTATTTTGGAGAAAATAAATACCTACATATAATTGAAAAGTTTTTATTGAAGGAGACAATAAAAGAGTGAGTCTTCTGCTAGAAATTCCAACAGAAGACACACTCTTTTATTGTCTCCTTCAATATATAAAAATTCTGCTACCCTCGGCACAAAAACTTTCAATTTAAAGAAAAGTTTTTATTTTTGCCGAGAGTAGCAGAGTTGTTGAATCATAAAGAGAAACAAAGAGGTTGTCCTTTGCTTGATGCAAATAAACATACACACATATATATCAAATATAGATATGTATAAATATTATTCGAGACTATAGTTTCGAAGGGTTGGCCTTCACCATCAGTCTTTTTTAATTATAAATATTATTTTTCATGGGGTCAGTGGTGTCGATATTGAAAATTTTTGTTCATATTTAGTTTAAGAGTTTAGAAAAGTTTAGTTAAACGAACTAAAATGTTTAATATCCACGCGATACTGATCACATGAAAAATAATATTTATAATTAAAAAAGACTGATGGTGAAGGCCAACCCTTCGAAACTATAGTCTCAAATAATATTTATACATATCTATATTTGATATTTATGTGTGTATGTTTATTTGCATCAAGCAGAGGACAACCTCTTTGTTTCTCTTTATAAATACATATAAATTGTAAATTTCAAGTTTGTATCTTATTTAATTCACGAGCTACTCTGTTCCGAAGGACCCTAAAATTACATTGACACTAATAAGATTCCGTTTTATGATTTTACGGAACCCTAAAATGAACATTTTAAATGAATTCTATACTCGGCACCGTCTGGTGTACAATTGAAAATTCGGACGGCATAATCTCAGAATTTAGTCAAAACCTTTAAATTTAAGATTTCATAAATATTGATTCAACCTTCGTCTAGTCTGCTTAAATATTTATTCAATTCATCTGCTATTTTCTTTCCTTGTGTCTTTATTGTTTGTCCCACCAATTTCGTTTGGATAAAAAAAAAAAATGGAATTTTTTTTGTAAAAACATTTTCTGTTTGATAATCAAGCCCTCGTTAGCATGCAATGTTTGATCTAGAATTTTAATAAAATAATAGAAATCAACAAACAAATATCGTTTCATATACCAAAATTATATAGGGATTAGTTTAATAATACAATCATTTCAAAAGATTGATAAAAAAAATAACTTCTCGTTTGGGAAATGATATACAGACGGCCTATATATAGAAAAAGGAGAGATACATCTTTCAAGGGACTCCCTATTTGAATGTTTGTTTTAATGGTGCCATGTTTGCAGACAATTTAGTTGACCATGATCAACAGCAATAAAAACCCGCCAAAAATATATTGATGCCGATTGAGAGGGTGAAAATTTACAAAGAGGCACAATTAAACGAAAACAATAGAAAATAACATATAATTCAAATTAATTATAGTACTTAATAGAAAGAATAAATATTCAAAAAGACGAGCAGGTGGACAAACAAATTAAGGTTAAAATAAAAAATTATATTAAAATAAGCCGGGCCGCATACTGGGTACCTTATAACTTGAGATGCCAAATTCGTTGTTAATTTTTGTTAATAAAGAGATAATAAGGGAATTTGCGTTTTTAATCATTTAAAGTTAAGCCATTTCTGAACAGAAACAGATACAAAAATTACATAGAAATGGCCACTGTAGAGCTCATTCACACCATTTTAAAATTAATTAAATTTAAAAAATTAACCTAATTCTACTTAAATAGATTTTTATAAGGATACATTTTTTAGTTAGACCTGCCCTTGTAATAATTATCTTAAATTTAATAAAGCAGGGATCTCCAAAATACGCATCGTGAGCTAAATACGATCCTTGAAATTTTTTGGCTCTCGGTTACTGTAGAATTCACAAATATTCACTATATTAAATATTAATGCCATATAATAGCGTATTATTAATATAATCTCCGTATAAAAGTTATATCCGGTCCGCACAATGATACACACAATGATAAAAACACTATTACTTTTTCCTCCTTTTTTTGGCCCTTGTTTGTTTCTGTGTGTCGATACTCACGACAGCTTAAGAACGAAAACTTTTAGAAAGTTCGTTCTGATGTTTGTATTTCTAATACGGAGAATGGATCAAATTGTAGGCTTTAAAACAGGTATAGAAAATGTAATTTTTTTCTCAAGATTATTAAAATAAAAAATATATATTTCTAATGGTTTATTAAAGGGGTCCTCCAAATTTTTAGAGATAAGGCCACATGTTAATATTGAAAACTATGCGCGGACCGGATATAACTATTATGCGGAGATTATATTAATAATAAGCTATTATATGGCATTAATATTTAATATAGTGAATATTTGTGAATTCTACAGTAGCCGAGAGCCAAAAAGTTTCAAGGACCGTATTTAGCTCACGATGCGTATTTTGGAGACCCCTCCTTTATTAAATTTAAGATAATTATTACAAGGGCAGGTCTAACTAAAAAATGTATACTTTTTAAAGTTCGTTCTGGTGCAAAAATGTGAAGAACTGATTAGATTTTGGGTTCTATGTAAATAATAATAATAAATAATTTCTTGAGATTTTAGGGCGTTGCCGTGATAAAATCATAAATAAACATAAATAAACAAACAGGTGTTTTCAGTTTATTAAATTAACCAATTTATTTATTTTAAAACCAAGTAATAGTTTATTGCAAAAATTGTAATTATAACAAGTTAATTAAAATAAATCTTGAATGTTTTATTATATTTAAATTTATTAACAGGGCGGCTCTAAACGTTGCCAGCTTACTTACAGCCTCGCCGTTTCGGAACCCAGAGAGAGAAAAACATTATCTATTATAATAATGGGCTTGCGCGACAAGGGTTTGATCTCTCTGATATGCCAAACTTTGGCGTTAAATAAATACGGGGGAATTCAAAAATAATTTAAAATCTAAAATTTTCAAACAAAAATACTAGAAAACTGGGGAAGGGGGGTGATTATAAATTATTTTATTATACCAGTAGGGTACCGGGGGTGGGAGGGGGGCGCCGGAGTACAGGGGCGTATTTCCCTAGCCTGCAAGATTCCCGCCGAAAGTGTGCTTCGGAGTTGCTCGTGTTATATTTGAATGAAATAAAAGTACTTCTGACCGTAAAACATTCCACCTAGTTAGTTCCTATTACTTTTTAGAGCTTGTGTAAATTTGTAGGAAACCAAACAGCAATGAAACAAACTGAAAAAATGTTAGCCTGTGCAATGTATCTTGATACATGTCTCGTTGAATTAGAGTATCGAAATGGTTGGTTTATTACAACTGGGTGAAAGATGAGGGAGTCCCCCCAGAGGGGAGGGTCAGTGGTTTTTTGGGACGTGCCGTGTTGCGCAGTTTCGCCCCGCCATACAGCAGAATGGATCGATTCGTTTCGAGTGGAAAGTGCCATTCATCTGCTAATTCATTGAACCAACACAGCAGAGTTTAAATTCGTCACCAGAACTTAGTTACACTGGAAAGGCAAGCCAAACAAGCCTCAAATTAAATGAGCCTATGGGAAAAACTTGGCTTTTGGTATATTAGCGTTTCTAGTTATGAATAACCCGGATAAGTGCGAGTCGAGCTTGAATACCAAGTGTTCTGTACCTAATATGTATGTTGTGATAAATGTAATAAACCCGGTTATTATTCATATTTACCTGTAATTAGTATAGACCGAGAGCTAGTGAAAATTTTGGACGATTGTTTCAGAATGCAAAAAACATATCCCATACTGTTGTGTGATCAGCACACACCCCGAAATCGAAATTCTTAGTTTCGGTCGTTTTTAGTGGTAAATGAACACTGAAGATGTCACAAATATTGTAAAATCAAGTCATTTCAAGTTAAATTTGATATCAGGACATTTCCACAATATTTCCTATTTTATACGAAAGGCAGAATGAATCCCCCCTCCCATCCCCCCCCCAATGTGTCAGATTTATTTAAAATGTCAAGTTATTTCATAAGATCTGCCTTTTTAACAGATTATTACACATTTGCGAAACTATATTCGATATCGATATTCAGAATTAAAAATTGCATCAAATTAAGGTCGATTAGGGGTCAATAGAAAAATAGAAAACATCAATGTATTTATATTTGTAGAATATTTAATTAATCCCATAGTTTCTATATAAATCACAATATTGTGTACTACTCATCTGTATATCTTTGAGCAAAAGGGACCATTAATAAATAAATAAATTAGAGAAATTCAAAAATCATAAAAATATTTTTTTTTGTTTGTTCTATTACATTTACATAAAAACTAAAATAGAGGGGTTTTGATAAAATTTCAAGAAACTCTTGAAGGGGTTGACGGTCAAAGAAGTTTAGCGACCACTGGTTTAAAGTAGCCTCATATTAAATTTCAAGCACTATTAGTTCCGGTAATTCCGGGGCAATTGTGATATCTTGAAATGAAACCAGGCTTGTGTAATTTTTGAGTTTTTAGATCTTCTATTTTTTCTATATTCTACAGGAACCTATCAATAAATTTCATAGAAATTTTAATTCTGGGCATCGTTTGTATTTACATGTTATTTTAAAATTAATAAGGAAAAATCTATTGTCAAATGATTTTTTACATTAAATTTTCTTATAATAAAAAAATAGTAATAATAATGAATTTAATACTTTGGCTATTCAGGCAGGCCGACATGTTTTGTTAATTTTTATCGAAAACTCTAAAACTCAAGTATTTTACGGCAGAGCCTAGATTTTACGCAGCCTTGACGAAGAGAAGACGAATGAATTGCCTACATTCAGGCGTTTGATGTGTTCTTTAGGAATAATCTAAATGTTTTCAAATATTGCTTAGGAAGAACCTATAGAGATTTAAGTACCACATGACCCTGACCCCAAACCAGGCCCCCCTCTCTCGCATCTGATCACTCTCCACCACACCAACCGTCTCCGAGTCTTCTCCCCCACCTCCGGTCACTCTTAAAGCCATTTTAGCTCTGGAAAGGAAAATACTGCGAAAATACAATGGTACCCCTGATATTTTTCCACCCTTCCTTGCATTTACCAAAGATAGTTGTGAATTATTAATAATTACCGCTTTAAGTGATAAATTCTTTAAATTAATCACTTTGACCTTAGGATTTGGTTAGCATTAATAATGGCAGGTTATTATTAATATATACGGATTATTTTATTGAACCGTATTTATTAGAATTGATGGTGTTAAGCAGATAATAATATAATAAGTAGATAATTAAATATTGTTTATAAGATTTAGCTGGGTTTTTTGAGTGTTACTCTAAAATAATATTTTTTAAATCAGCTAAAAATGATAGAGTGAACTCTATTGAATAGAATAAATTTTATATCAATTTTAGGGCCAACTTAAAAAAAATAAAAAATAAATATTTTAACCTTTTTAGAGGAACTTTATGACCGGTGTTTTTTTAACTTTTTGTAATTTTTTTTATTTTTCAAAAAGAAAAGTGATATTTATTTGAGGTCAGATATACCTGTATATTCCTCTCCTTAATTAGGTTTCGAAAAAGTAGCCCTTCAGCCTAATGTGAGCTCCATTAAACCATTTAAGATGTAGAATACAAAGAATCATTTCAAGAAGAAGAATAAAAAGGAATTGACTACAAATGCCTAATCTTTTTTCCCCCCAAGCCAGATCTATTCAAGGCAAGGAGAGAGGAAGGTGTGTGTGTGTGTTAAGAAAAAGAATAAAAACTTTATCTGGTACATTCAATTGCCTATATGTATACAAATAGGATTAGTTTAAAAAACATGGAGTTTAAGTACTAAGGTGTTACTCTAATCTTACTTAATTATCTATGCAAGAGTTTTATTTATATTCATTGCAAATTTGTTATAAAATGTTCTTTTTTTTATGATAGATAAAATTATCATGATGAATTAAACTTTTAATAGATATACATACATTGCCGATTTGTAGTCACGAAAAATTTATATCGTTTTTTGATACTAAACGGAAACTTATTACGGCCACTTTGTCAACAGATTAGATAGTCAGTTTAATCCTAAAGTCAAATTCCCACTCTGTTGCCACATGCAAGTTTTCACCAAGTAGAATTTCACCCAAAGAGATAAACTACCTGCATCTAAAAACGTGCAAAGCTTTTTGCAATAGATTATTAGGTGAAAACTTGAGTTAAAAATTGGCAGATTTTGACCATGAGACCATTAGAAATATATTTTATTATTTTAATTATCTTGAGAAAAAATGAAATTTTCTGCACCTGTTTTAATGCCTGAAATTGTTGACTCAAGGTAAGAAAATATAAAATCGAAATGAATTTCAGATCTACATATATTCCTAGATGTGATATTCATTTCAATTCAATATTTTCTTACATTGAGTGAAAAATTTCATCGTCTCTAGAATAATTTAAATTAAAAAATTAATCTCTAATGGTGTGAAACCCTTAGGTCAGGGCTTTTATTTGGAATCCTTGCAATGCCTTAGCTCTAAAGAAAGAAAGATCATTTTATCCACGCACTTTTTTAATATTTTTCTCGAGATAAGATTCTATCGAAAGAATCACTCACACACACATTTATAATATTAAATAATAAATAAAAATGTGAAAACTTATTTACGCTAGAAACGCTAGCTGATAATAAACATGAATATAAAATAAATTGTTCATTTATGCCTATAACTATGCATTGCTTTAAAATGTCAAAAAAATTATTCAAAAAAATAATCTAATTAGTTCCTCGCATTAGAAAAATTTTAACACAAGAAAGAACTTTCTATGGCTTTCCGTTCTCAAGTTATCTTGTCTGAATCTAGATACACAGACAGGAAAAAATAACAGTTGAAAATAGTTTTTCTCCACGTTTCAGATATTTTTAAACATAATGAGCAATAAAAAAATTCAAAATCGAGTGAATCCTACAAACACTTATGCAAAGAAAAAACTTACAAAGAATTTTATTACGATATATTCATAAAATCAAATGAGAAGCTCTATAGATAGCTTAATAATTATAGTGAATGTACTTTTAAAAATAGCCTTGTAATTATGTTGCGTATTTTTTAATATGACTGAATAAAGAGCACACGGTGTTGCTGAAGACAAACTTAAGAACAGATCGTTCTTTTAACATTCCGAAAAGAACATCTTGGTTATTTATTATTTATAAAATGAATCACATTAATTTATATTAAAGAGTAGACATCAAAATTGAACTATCCCAGGGAATAATTTTTCAGGTACAATATTGAAAGACTTGAAATGGCACCAAAAAACAAAATGTATGTTACACGAAGTGGCATTTTTATTAATTAGATCTTTGTGTTTTTTGTTATTTAGTAAACACAGCTTTTGATTAAAAACTTAGAGATCATTTTTAATAAAGAGCATCTCCATTTATTAATAAATAAATCAAAAATTTTCTATTCCAATTGTTTCTAATACATCCCTAGACGTAAACATTTTTCACCAGAAAGTATATTTTTTACATAAATATGCACATTAAAAATCTAAAGAAAATATTTAGCATTAAAAAATATATACCTCAAGCCCTTCTAGAATCCATTGACATCCAGGCAACAGCAAGTTATGAAAGAAGTCTTGTTGACGAATTCTCTTCAGAACCCTAAAAATATTATATTACCATATTAGAAGAAAACTATTTAAGTTTAATATTCAAATAAAGAAAGAAAATAATTTTGTTACAATTAGGAGTTTATGACAAAATTAATATTTTAATAAGAGACGAAGTCAATATATAAACTATTTATCAACGCACATTTAACAAAAAATGAAAGAATCGACGAAGTAGTAACCGAAGCTCCACTGTAGTCGCAGATGGAATAAATATGTATATCTAAGACAGCTCAAAAGATAGCATTAGTAGAAACTTCTATTTTACAAGGAAGATATTTAAATTTGCCTTGTAAAGTAGAAGTATACACCTATCAAGGAGGTTTGCATTATATATAGCAATAGTAATATGATTAAACCTCATATTAAAATTTCGCCTCCAAATCCTCAGTCCAAATGGTAGATCATTTCAATACAAGAAAATCTGGTTTGGACTTTTAATAAAATTGAATCACGAAGTCCAAGAGTCAATCGCTCCAAACCAAATTCTCATAATTTGAATTTGAAAACGACGATTTAGACTTTTGAAAACGAAAAGCGCGCATCACGAAACCCGGCCAGTGAGAAAATGAATTTGGTTTTTAGACCCCAGTAAAGAAGCCAGGGCTCCTGAAAGAGATCCTGCCTAGCCTATATTATCAGATACGAATAGAGTGCTTTAACCACTTAATGTACATGGTCGTGTCTGTTACGGGCGCCGTTTTTGGGTCTTTTTGTCAAAAAATAAAGTGATGATTAGAAATTAGAAATTCAAAATTAATGTGTGCATGAAGTGGTTAAGTGTGTGGCGACCAAAACCAAGGTGGGTAATGCATCGCATAGTGTCCCTAGCTACAGGAGAGCCTCTTCGTTGTAGAATATCCAGACTATCTCAGGATTGTGTTACAATCCTTTGTTCGAGAATTTGAATATTCCCCTAAAGTCAAAAGCGCAACTGCAATACTGTCAGAGAGATGTACAAAGAGGTTTACAAAGGTAGAATATCTTTCTGTTAGTATTATGCAATAATTTAGAGATAAGATAAAGATGAGTTCCGGGCAGATCCGGAAAAAAGAGGCACTCCTCCTGAACTCATTCACTGGGCAAAATCTATCACAAATCCACCTTCACTGGCATTGATTGTGTGAGATCATTTAATGAACTCCCAAGAACGCATCGCAACTTAAAATTAAGAAACCTGGACCTCAACCACTTATTCCGGTCTGGTCGACTCACCTCGTGATTCTGTCATGGCAATAACAAGACTGTGCTTTCCATTTTACCTCTCTGCTGGACCCTACAGTTAAGACAATTAACAGTAGATGCAAACAAACAGATCAGGGAACCTATCCAGAGCGAACTAGCTAAGATTAGATTAGGAACCTGACAGCTAAACTTAAAATCTAGAGACTTATATCTAAAGACTTAAATCTAGGAGATTGTTCAGCAGAGGCACAAAATGGAAAACACAGTGCATGAGATCGCTATTACTGGACCCACGAGGAAAGCCTGCAGGCTCCGGGCGACAGACTCTCATTCACTCGACAATGAATCCTCAATGCAACAATTTGTTATTATTATTTATTAAATTTAAGAACAAAGAAAAGATTTTTTATTACAGGCAAAAAAATCAACCAGAGTTCGAACCCGGGATATTTGCATATTCGATACGATACTTTTTACATGAGCGAAGCGAAACAAATTAGAAATTTTTTTTAAAATTTTATAATCTCCTCTTGTTTTATTATATTATACAATCTAAATTATTATGATTTAGATAAATCACAATTTTATATTTCATTTACTATATTATATACATTCATATTTCCATTAATAATTCAAATTAATATTTATATTTACTGAAAATTAAAATTGATTTTTAAAAGAAAATTGTAAAATTATTGAGAATGTAATTTGGAATATTTTAGAAAATAATTTTTTTAAATTTATTAAGTACCTATTGACATATTTATGATGAAAAATAAATACAAAATAAAATAATTTCGAATCATTTTTCTAAAAGATGTTTTGAAATTAAAATCTATGTGAGATAATTAATTAATTAGATTTGACTTTGGATATATTTTATGTGTTTTATATTGGGTATATACTAATCGAAGTTAATTTAAGCGGAGATATTTCATTTGCACTGAGAAATCAAAACGTTGGATCGGTCTGTCAGATTTTGTATTGATTATTTATTTGTTTTGTATATTTTATTTTTATTTTATTTTATTATTATTATTTTTTTTATTTATTTATTGTTATCTTTTTATCAATCGTTGGCATTGGCGCCCCCCATATCTTTCTAAATGAATTTAATATATTCTAAATATATTATTGTATTCTACTGGCTAAAAGCCAAGAGATGTGTGAAAATTTTTGAAAATGTTTTTGAAATAATATTCCAAAAGATAATCCCTTAAATACGGGATTTATGCACATCTCAACCCTAAAATAGCTAATGTACAAAAGTTGATGATGAATCCCGCGGAGGTCGAGGGCAGCGTCTCTGAAAGAGAATCTATGCATCACATTAAACACAATGTTCTAATTTATGAAAGGACGATCTAAAAACGAGTTAGATCGTTCTTTCTAGATAGAACTTACGAGAACAAGCCCTAATCACTCTTACTTAGCGAAGCGTAGACCAACCAAACCTCAATCTCGGAGACCCTCGGAGAACCTAAATGCTGATGGGTCTCTGAAAATCCTAATTAGCTTTATAACTATTAAATTCTCAAAAAGGAGAATTTAAAATTTTGAAAAGAGAATTGCATTTCATTTTAATATTCGAAGGAGGAATATGGGTTGTTTTTTAATTTTTAAGGATATGTGGAGGTGAATATTAAAATAAAAATACATTCTATATGCATTTAGCCGAAGCGTTAACTAACCTATCTAAATATTCGAATTTTTATATCAAAACTTAAATAAAAAATTTATTTAATTTATTTAAAATTATTTTTCTAAATTTATCGAAAAAATATAGTTTTATTTCAATATTTAAATAAAGAGAGGAGGTTTTTGGTTTTTATTATTGTTTTATTATACATGTGATACCTGTGGAGAGAAATAGTATTAGCTGATATTGAAATAAAATATATTTTAGTATTCTATACTAATTTATGAAAATTATTTTAAAAATGATAAAATATAATAAAATTGAATTTAAAAAAGAATGAATTATTATTATTCAAAAGTAAACTTTGAAAGATCTAACTCTGTTGTAAGTTTATTTTATTTATTATTATATTACCAACTACTCGCAAATGTTGAAAATAAAATTGTCTTTGTGAAATAAGAAAAGGGAAAGGGAAAAAATGCTGAAAGAGAAATACATCCTATAAAACAGTCTATTGAGCTAAACTAAAATTCCTAATAAAAATATAAACAAGTCCGAAAGAGATTTTTTATCTAAATTTTGAAATTGACACCCCAGAAACTATTGCGCCAATGCATGAATAAAATACCTTGTTTAATTGGTCAACTCAGGTGCAGAAGCGATACTCGATGCCTTGCAGAAAATGCATGAGACACTGGAAGATCTCGTTGAAGGTATGAGCAGGTTATCAGGTCGTTGGATGCTATCGTGAAAAATAATTCATAGGAGATTAAATATTGATTAAACTTTATTTTTTAATAGTATTTGTTAGATAATTAAAATAAACAGTAAAATTACTAAGGGGGGTGGGGGGGTGGCTAAGCTCCCCTACGCCAACACTGGCTTAACCCCTTCGTTTGCATTGCATTGCATCTCATTGTGTAGTGTTCCCCAGATCAATCATCAAAAGATTTTAATTTCTATGATTTATTATTTATCTGTCAGATTTAATGTTGAAATGTTGAAATTTTTTACTTAAACACTCCTCCTATTTTGGGTTGCTTGGTCATAATTTATCATTATAAACGTTAATGGATCAAAATTTTATTTTCTATCATTTATATAGTCTTTTTACCATGATTCAATGTCAAAATTGTAAAAGTTTAAATTTAAATTACAAAAATAATATAGAAGTTTCGAGAAAATAATTCCCTAGTTTTATTGAAAACATTTTATATAATAACTAGCTGCGAATCCCCCCTTCAGCGGCCCTCTTTCTTTTTAGCCAAGTGGTTTCGCCCCCTGGACACCCTCTCAAAGGGCTAGAATTTTCATTTTTTGACCCTCCCCCCCAATTTTAGATGGTTATTTTCAAAAAAATTTAAGGAAAATGTTAAAAATTACATCCTCTACAACTTTGCTCCTAATGAAATTTGCCGTAGAATAAACAGTTTAAAAGTTATAATCAAATAATTTCTAGGGGGACGGAAATACAGACAACCCTGGGGGGATATACTAGATATATAGAGACACAGGCACAAATGCCCTTTAGTAGTATGTGATTAAATTTAAAATAAAGATGGAAAAAATAAATACTTAGAAATCTATGAGAGAAAGAATTTTCCCCAGACAAGTAAATACCTACACGGGGTAGAAACTGCCACTTGGGCGCATTAATAATAATCCCTATCAAAAGATTATATTATCATTTATTATCCCTCTATAACTATTACATAAGAGAAAACATTATAAAATTTAATAATCTTTTAAAATAATTTCTTAAATATAGTAGACTAGAATAAATGTTAATATAAACTTGAAGTTTATTAATATGAAATTTCTATTTTTTAGTTGATTTTCATTATTTGTAATAACTATTAAGTTTTAGAAATAAAGAACAAAATATTTTCATTTTAATAAATAAACTGACACGTTCTGATGTGGCCATCCACTTGACCATACAACCTGGCCCCTCAATTATATTTAATATTTAATAAAATTATTTATAATCATGTAGGTGGGAGTTGTTTTTGAATTTTTAGACTTCTGGGGGCCCACTAATTATGTATACAAAATTTGATTGAATTTGGTATATGGATAAACCTATATTTTCATTTTTTTGGCCCTACAAACCTCCACTCCATTTTGGGTGGTTAGTTTTTGAATTTTTATACTTCTGGGGGTCCACTGATTATGTATACAAAATTTGGTTGAGTTTGCTCAAATGGCCTAGATTTTTTATTTTTAACCCTCCTCCACCCCTTTTAATTTTGAGTCGATATGCACCGACATCTAATCAGTTCTTAATCTCAATGCACCAAAACTACATGTGAAATTTGGTTTTGATATTCACACTAGTTTTGAGCTAGCTCGTCGAAAAAATTTGGTCATACACAGACTAACAACCAGACAGACTAACTAACAGACATTTTGACAAAACAATTATTATCTCGAAAAATATAATTTTTTCGATGTTCACTTATTAGGGCTTTTTTGTAGATCAAAATGCCGTGGTTTTGCTTAATTTTTGTAATCAAAATAGTTTCAGCCGTTTTTGAGATATTTTGAAAAAAAGAAGCAAAAAAAAACAACTTTTTTCATATACGATTACAATACTTGACCAAAACCTGTATGGTAAAGTAAAAATAGAAATCTATTCAGAGACAAATAGATTGAAAAACTGTAAAATTAATAAAAAATAGAAACATACCAGAAGAATAATAATGAGAAACAAAGAGGTTGTCCTCTGCTTAATGCAAATGAGCATACACACATATATATTTGATATATATGTGTATATGTTTATTTGCATCAAGCAAAGGACAACCTCTTTGTTTCTCTTTATGATTCAACAACTCTGCTACTCTCAGCAAATAAAAACTTTTCAACTTACCAGAAGAGATGCTCAGGAGCAGATCATGACGATTATACTTCCTAACTTTTCCCAACCATGCTCGTATAACTTTTCCTGAAAAATAATATTAAGATTACTAATATATAGTTGTAAATTTTTTGTATAACCTCATTTTCAAAGAACAAAACTAAAATTAATGGGGATTGTGGTGTTGGTGCAAGGTGAAACATCTTTAATAAAGATAAAAGTAAATAAATATTATATGAAATATTCATTTACTATGAGTTAAGATTTCTAGGTCA